>JANAVB010035019.1:4405900-4810900 GCA_029216955.1 Iris pallida
CATAACTACCGACAACTACACTCGAGGATCGTTAAAGTCCTCCGGAGGTCCTGCAGCAAAAGATACCCAATCAGTACCTCGACAAGCTGTGCGGTTAAACAACCTGCCTAAACAGCTGCGATAACTCAGATGGTATCCTCTACATAGGAGATCCTCTCCCATCAATACCTTCTTCATAGCTTGTCCGCTAAAGAAAACTATAAAGTAGGTGCACACCATCAATAATAAGGACGACAAGCAGAAACCCAGAAAGACCACCAGATACACATGAGAATGTCACAAAGAGCATTTCAAGAAGCTTCTAAGTATCAGATCGTCAACAGAGTAAAAGTGTCATTACAGTACCTGATTTCCATCATCACACTTCCCAAGAATCAATAATTGTACTAGCAAATCCTTACTATTATAGCTTTTCTGTACTATTCAAATTGTGATCTAGAAAAAAGTTTTATCTCAACCTATCTCTTCATCTCTTATCAACGAAGATGTCACAATGGCGAACACCATCATTATTTCAAGACTCTAAAGAACCCTGCATCTACTAAAGTATATCTGGAGTCTATAATAAGTCTTATGAATAATCGTAAACACAATAAATGGATAAAAAAATTGAAAGCTAGGGTAGATAATAACCAAGGGACACTTTCTGGCAGACAGGCGGATGGTCCGACGAATCTCTGCAGAAATTCGACTGATGATCAGACTGGGACATAGAGTACCTTCTGTGAACTTTCGAATTATTTAATGGACGTCTACAAAAATTTGACGGATAATCCGAATTATTTCCTTTCAAAATCCAACGGTCATATCTGTTCCATTAGTGAGCCCAACGGCTCTTTTTATAGTCATTGTCATATGCAGGCAGATGATCCGATGGACTTCTACAGAAATTCAACGAATCTTCCGCCAGCCAACTGAAAGTTGCATTTTACACTTTTTATTGCTTTGGTTATAAATAGCCTTCAACCCCTTCATTCATGATTGATGCTTTGAGCCTAAAATTTCTATATACAAAAGCTGTCCAGAAACATCTCAACCAAAGCTTTTACTTGCCTATCTACAACTTGTGTTAGAGTGTTCGTAAGTCATAAAAGTTTGATCTTCATCTTGGTGTAAGAAGATTATAAGCCTTCTTGTAAAGAGGTTGAAGTTGGAGAGTTTTTGGATCAAAGCTCTCGGGAAATTGGAGAGTCTATGGATCAAAGCTCTTGTATTGAAGTCGGAGAGGCCTTCGGATCAAAGCTCTCGTAAAAGAAGTTGGTGAGCCTTCTGATAAAAAAACTCATATTGTACTTTTTGCGATAATAATGGATTAAAGACGGAGAGAGTTCAGGGACTGGGGTGCCCCTCGGAAGGATACCAGGATACATCGGGTGTCGATAATTTTATTGCTTCTTCTCTTGCTATCTTAATCTTTAAATTTCCTATTAGCAATCGTTTAGTGCTTGATTAGTAAACCTGACCCTATTCACCCCCCTCTGGGGTGTTTACAATTGGTATCAGAGCACCCCCATTGTTATGCTTAACATCCTTAGAGTAGAACCTTGTTATTATTTCTATGGCATCATATTCCTCCTCCAAAAAAGTCGATTATATTTCTATTAGTATAAGCAATCATGTTTCTTCTAGATGCAATAAATGCTCTAAGTGGAAACCATGGCTAAACAATCCTTAGAGATTATTAATGACCTTCATTCTACAAATGAAGAACTTTCTGAAAAGGTTGTTCATTTAGAAGAAGCAAATGAGTTGTTGAGAAATAAAAATAATTTTATTGACTTGATTCTCAAAACTCATCTTGTGTTTCTTTGAAGAGTTTGTATAAGGTCTTAATCTTGAATCAAATCTCTTTACTCATCAATAGAATATCTCGAGAGTTAAACACATAAATTATTTCATTTGCATAATTCTTCTATTAATGCTTTAAAGAAACAAATGATGCTTTCATCTATAGAATTGCTTCATTTGAGAAAGTGAATGATTTATTAAATGATAAATTTGATTCTCTTACTTCTATGCATGATGATTTGTTGTTAGAATATGATATTCTTAAAACCAAATTTCTCATGCTTACTCTAGAGATATTTATCATTCTTATATGTGACATGATCACAACAATGCTTATTCTGGTACATGTGCACACACTAGCATTAGGTGCTTTTATTGCTCTCGCATTAGACACATGAGTGTTACATACTCTATTCGTAGGACTTTTACAACTAATGCTAGTGTAAATACTATATGGATCCCTAAAACTAAAAATGTGGATCCAATTTTATTTGGATACTGAAGTCTTTGCCTAGTATTATAGGTGGAGTCTCTTGTATCCAACATAGCACAGAGGAGCGTGTTGGTGGTTGCAAAGCTACAAAGATCATCTTTCAAAGAATTGTACCAAATAAGTGTCGCCACTAGAGCCACTTTGGTAACATGCTAAACGTTTCTTCCTACATGGTTTATTTATAGAATCTAGCATGTTCTTATTGATGTCTTGCTACTAGCCCTCATTGATATCTTTAGTTGCTTATTATCTAAATAAATGTGAGATATGATACTAGCATTCTTAGCTAATTTTCTTACAATTACTATTATCTAGCACGACTAACTATTTAACTTAAATGATTAGCTTACACTATGCAGTCTTCTACTCATTTTCTATTATGACATATTTATTTATGCATGCACTTTCTTCTTAGTCTTCATTTATGAAGCATGTATACCACTCTAGTCTATAGGAGATTAGGTTTTGTTTTGATTAATGCATTTTTGACTCTCCGTCTTTAAGTTTTGTTTGAAATAGTTGCTATCTACCGATTTGCTTTTGAATGTCTTATTTAGTATGATCGATTTTTCATGAAAATATATGTTCAGCACTAATTTCTTTTTACTTGTAAAGTAGGTAATTTTATTTATAACTTGGTGCTTGCTTATATATATATTCATCATTGATTCTCTTATTCCTTTTTAATCAACTATCGAATCAGTTAGTACTTTGCCAATTAAAGCCTATTTCTATGGCTTGGATTTGAAGTGGCTTTTCCGATTCTTCTTTAAGGATACATATCTATGTGATTGAATTTTTAGTTTATGAGTTGTTCATGTATTCCTTATAGGTATATGTACAAATGTTTATTTTGTGACCATATGAGTCAAGCACAAGTTCAAATTTGTTTTTGAAAAGCATTCAATACTTATCTTCAAACTTGTGCTTGCATCATATGTTCACTATTGATTCTCATGTCTTATTTTGACTAACTTCTTGTGAATCAATTATGTCTTTGCCTAATAAAGTATATTTATATTTGTTTAAATTTGTGGTAGATTTTTAAATATTCATTAAGGATACATAACTATATACATTAAATTTATTTATATGTGGTTCATTTACTTCTTATATTGATATATATTTTCGTATGAATGTCTTTATGGAGGCATATCAGTAAAGCTCAAGTTTTATATTGATTTGAAGAGTATTTAATTATACTTGTTATTTTCAAATTTGTATTTACCACACGCTTTAGCTATTGATTCTTTTGTTCTATTTGTGTATCTTCCTTTGAATCAATTAGCTCCTTCATTAAGGCCTTTTCTTGATCATATCTTCTTGACTTTTTGGTTGACATTATGGATACATGATTTTAATTTATTTTTGATTCTTTTCGTGTATGCTTATTTGATATATATAGTTTTACATATATTAATGATTCCTAACTTTTGATATTTAGTTGTACTATATCTTTAGGTTTGGATGTTCAAAAACTTCTCTTCCCTTGAAGCTTCCTTACTCGCCCGTCCTCCCTATGTCCCACTCGTCCCCACCCCCCTCCCGGCCTCCTTCCCCCCCTGACAATCCATTTCGGATCCGTCCAGCTCTGTCTTTCCCCTTGCAACATGGCCTCCTTCGCGGAGGTGGTGGCATCCGGCCCTCTCGGGGGTCGACAGCAACAGCCCTCTGCTTCTCTTGGCCCCAGCCATGGTATTCCGTTGTCGTGCCCCCTATCACTTTCCAGGGGTGCCGACGGTTAATTTTTTGGAGAAGGAGGTCTCGGAGGCGGCCCTCCCCTTCCGGTTCGTGTTGATAGGTCGATTCCCCTTCGGTCGATATTATTCGACAATGTTTGGCCGAGCTCCCTCTCAGTAGCACCGTCTCGGTCGGCATTCTGGCTCCTCGCCACCTGTTGTTGCGCCCAGTCAATGAAGCGGATTTCCTTCGGCTTTGCACAAAGGAAGTCTGGTTTATCCTTGGTAGCCTGATGCTTATTTTTCGTTGGTCGCCAGAGTTTTCCCCAGCGTGGGATTCGTCGGTTGCTCTAGTGTGGCTCTCATTTCCGTCGCTCATATTTTATTTGGTTTCCAAACTCTCGGTATTGGTGAGCTGCATCGGGGAGTCGCTTCTTACTGATCAGGCAATGTCTGCTCTTACCCGTCCTAGCTGCTCCAGGATCCTGGTAGAGAGTGATCTCCATACCCCCCAGCAACATCGAATTCGAATGATTCTCCTAACAGATGTAGTTATTGACAGTAGGTCATCTACGAGAGCCAGCCGGAATATTGTTCGTCTTGCTGTCATCAAGGGTACACCACCGCTATTTGCAAGTCCAAAGGAGCTCCAAGAAACCCTGTCCCAGTAGATGCTCGGTGGCCAACACAAAGCCACGGTGCCACACCAATCCCTCCCATCAGCCCTCGCCACGGGGGAGATCGCGTAGGCTTCGTCTTTCAGAACATTGGCAGAAGCCGACCCAGCAGTTATAATTGGGCGCATCAAAATACTTCGGAGACCGGAGCAGAACGGTAAAGGCAACATTCCTCCGAAGTCGACCTGTGGCAATTGCTCCGCATGATTCACCATGCCTCATCCTTTCCAGTCTCCAAGTCAAAGACGAAGACCCATTAGAGCTCGTTGCTGAAGGGACTCTGGCTCTTGCTAACTACTGGGCTATATTAGAGGAGCCAGAGAATCCCTCCATTAGTCCCTTGAGTCACTCTTCACATCCTACTTCGCCCATTGCCCGCCACTCCCGCCCCTCGTCTGTCACCCTTATTTCCCGTATTTCCCATATTTCGTATTTATACTCGTATCTGAATTTTGGCATATTTTTTTATTTTTCTCAACTTGTGGAATTTCGGTATTTTTTGTATTTTGGGTTTTGTAATGGTTCGATTTTAATTGGTTTGGATTGGGTTGGTTTGATTTGGTTTATTATGCATTAGCACACCTTAACCTACACTCCACCTTCAACCCACCACAACTCACCCTCCTTATAACCCCCACCTACCACTCTCTCTCCTCATAACTTCCACTATTAATTTCCTTCTTCTTCTTCTTCCCTTCCTCCACAACTCTCCTAACCCTAGGCAAGTGCACCTTGCCACTTCATGAGAGCCCTATTTTCTATGTTCATTTGCTAGATTAGGACATGGTGATCAACATTAGAACTTGGTGTTTTGTGATTTGAAGTCTCCTTTGCTCTAGATCTAAGTTATTTCTATTTTTGGATTTTGTATGGTTTGATCTCTTTAAGTTAGATTTTCATGGGTTTTGGTGTTTCCAAGTGGAAGGCATTCAATTCTACCCAAGTTGGGACTTTGGAAATCTGGATTTGGAGTTCGGATGGCCAAGTTATGATGCTTTGAAGCCTTGGGTTCATCCATGGTGTTCTTGCTGTTTGGAGAAGACAGTGAGCAGTGTGCAGAGCTATTTAGCTTACGCACCCTGAGTTACGCGCGCTCTTTAGCGCTGCGTACGCAGGCTTGAGTACGCTTCCTGTTGGAAGCGTGTCTCCTTGAGTGTGCGTGACTTTTCACGTACACTGCTCCCTTGATTGTGCATGACTTTTCACGTACACTGCTCCCTTGAGTGTACGTGACTTTTCACGTACACTGCTTCCTTGAGCGTGCATGACTTTTCACGTACAGTGCTCCCCTAGCGTGCGTGACTTTTCACCTACGCTGCTCTCTGTAGCGTGCGTGACTTTTCAACTACGCTGCTCTCTGTAGCGTGTGACTTTTCACCTACGCTGCTCTCTCAGCGTGCGTGACTTTTCACCTACGCTGCTCTCTATAGCGTGCGTGACTTTTCACCTACGTAGCTCCTTGAGCATGCGTGACTTTTCACCTACGCTGCTCCCTGTAGCGTGTGACTTTTCACCTACACTGCTCCCTTGAGCGCGTGACTTTTCATGTACGCAGCTCTCTCAGCGTGCGTGACTTTTCACGTACGCAGCTCTCCAGCATGCGTGACTTTTGTGCGTACGCTGCTCCCCTGACCCCTTGCTTAACCCATTGGCTCTTGGAGTTTTGGTCTTATTTCTTTAAGCTTGGCTCTTCTATAGCCTGTATATTGATATTTTATTAGATATTTTATGCCCATTTTATATCCTTACGCCTTTTGTCATGAACTTGATTTTACTTAATATGTTGCCATGACTATTGTACATGGCATGGTAAGACAAGAAACTAGCATAACACGACAGTGACCCGTAGTGGTGCACTCTTGACATGACCAACCTTACATGATAGTGGCCCGTCGTGGCGCACTCCTGACAAGTACCCTGACATGATTTATCTTATAATTTAACTTGACCTGCTTGACACCGTGGTAGTTCTTCTTATTTGCTGTTAAATCCACTTGTCCTGTCTTACATCATGTCTAGGATGGGACTCCTGAGTACTACGTTCAGGAGTACCTACTAAAATGGATTAAGGTTAATAACTAGAATAACATAGTAGTCATGAAGAGATGACACAGCTACAGGCAATCCCGTTACCTGGGCGCTCTTGGGATCTGTAGCCTGCCGTCGAGTAGGGCACATTTCCAGCACACCGTCGCGTGTTGTACCCTCTAAGTCACCTAAGGGTACATTTGTCTCCTGGATAATGTACCCACCTGAATTCAACCCCTAATTTTCGACCTGGGTAGCCTGGATGATCTACAGGGCTTGTGGCTGTGGAACAATCTCACTGCATCTTGTTAGTAATTAGGCCTGTGATAACCCTAGTTAGTTAAAGTAGTAAGCCGTAGGATCTGTTTGGCCGTGATTGATTGAATGAGGTGTAACTAGTCTAGCTATGTCTTGATCCAGTACAAGATTGCTCCCTGTCTTGATTTCTTATTATTATCTTGTCGATAAATGGTGGGAAACCAAGTTCTATTCAGATGAAAGGTTACAACCCCGGTCCTTGTTTGGTTTACGAGTTGTAACCTGGTGATCGGAATAGTTCCATGGTTATCTCGTCGTATATCATCCTGACATGTTTTCGTAATTTTAGTTTTAATATTAGATTTTCTGTGCTGATTGCTGGCTTTTGTTCTTATTTCGTAGCCCCCTTGTGGCACTTGCTCTTTCTGGGGTTAACCCTGGTTTTGTGTGGCCAAATTTCGGAGCAGCTCCGAGGATCTACCAAGCTTCCAGCCCAATGGTGAACACTAGACAGAATCGGGCCAAGAGTGGGTTTTCTATTTTGTTTCGCTCACTCTATTGTAAAAATTATTCTTTTGAGGCATTTAGCCGACGAGCACCTGTTAGCTCGAAGCACTTTTACTTACTGTCTGCCTATGGGCTGTAAACATGATTGACAAATCCTAGGGTTGATCATGTATGACTAAACTCTTGCTAGTCCTAACATTTTGTAACGACTAGCTTCATGATCAGCTGAATATGTAATATTTGGGACGCCTTATTATTGTATATTTAATGATCATACATCTTGTGACTTTACTTACTTGTGGTGATTGAGACACAAGGCTTGCTCATGACTATAAGAGACTGTTGGCTCGTAGAAAACCCTCACATATCTAGACCGCCGTGACCGTATATCGAGGTGGTTTCCATTTCAATATACGTAGCTGGCTATGTCTGCCCCCGCTCTCCAGTATTCTGGTTCTGGGGCGTGACATGGTTTAAGTGGTGGCCCATACAGGTCTTGTAAATCAAGATGTGTGGGGGTTTACCAGATAGATGTCTCAATCAGTACTCGTTCTTGATCTCTGTTCGTATCCTCTGAATCCCTATATTCTTGCCCTGATCCTGTGCTTATATTGTTGATCTGTCCTGGTCCTTTCCTTATTGTTCCCTGTGTCGTCTTCTTCGCGGTACTGTACCTGGTCCTACCGATCGACGAGGTGGAGCACTTCCCGCAGATCAGCAGCAACCCGGAGATCAAGCCCAGCATTCCGGGGTAGCCTCCAGAGTTGTGCCTACGAAAGAGTCACCAGTTCGGCCCGTCCAGCCCGCAGAGCCAGATGATGGTACCTTAGTAGGCCTCATCAGAACCTTGATAGCTTCCCAGGATTATCGAAGCGACGTCCTGCACCAGACAGTTCAAGATGCTTTGACCCGAGGCGGACATCCAGGGAACCAGGCGGCAAACAGCTTCAAGCGATTGAACCCTCCTTTCTTCGACGGTACCGAGGATGCGATTGCGCGGATGCATGGCTTCAGGATACCAGGTGGTTCTAGAAGCAGCTAGGACACCCGAGAATGAGAAGGTGGCGGTGGTACGCCTGTAGTTGTTGGACTTGGCTCACAGTTGGTGGACGGCACAAGCCATGGGATTAGTGGCACCCATTGCTTGGGCAGTATTTAGAAAGATTCCAGACGAAGTATTTTGATGCTGTGGCTCGGTACGACCTGCAGACCAGATTTACCAACTTGAAGCAAGGAGGCAGAACAGTCGACAGTTATACATCGGAGTTTTCTAGGCTCAGTAGGTTTGCCCCCACCTTGGTGGCGACCGAGTTTGATAGGGCCCAGCGATTCCAGCAGGGACTGCATTTGGAGATCCTGTTGGCGGTTGAGCAGTTCGAGCACCATACGTTCGATGCAGTCTTGAGAGCAGCTAGGAGGCATGAGTACACCTCCCAGAGGATCGTGGATAGGACCGGAGGTATGAAGCGGTCCCATAGCCAGATGCACTAATCATCAGCTCCAGCTCCGGCAGCTAGGGGATTGACCATTGGAACTCCGAGGAGGGCGGCCTCAGTAACGTCGGTTCAGCATTCGACCCCGACGTACCCGTAGCAGCAGAAGCAGAAGCAGACTTCGCGATGGATGTTCTTATTGCGGGAAGCCAGGGCATATGGTGGCAGACTGTCGCAGGACGCAGGGATTGTGCCTGGCTTGTGGAGCAGCAGATCATAGGATAGGGGCTTGCCCGAATAGGGGTAGTTCATCAGCATCCAACCTTCTAGCTCTTTGGTGAGAGGACCGGCCCCAGCACCAGTTTAGAGCAGCAGTATCAGTCTTCGAGGCCCTTGTCGCCTCAGTCTCAGGCATTCCAGCAACAACACCCCCAGCAGTATGCACAAGCCCAAGCTCAGACCCAGAATAGGCAGAGAGGTTCCAGCAGAGGGGACCAGCAGCCAAAGGACAAGGTCAGGCCATGATGATGGCTATGGAAGAAGAAGTTGCACCAGGTGAGGTAGTGGCAGGTACTATTCTCGTCAACTCCTTTCCAGCTTCGGTATTGTTTGATTCTGGTGCATCGCATTCATTCATGTCTGCACGATTCACGACACGGATATGATTGGAGCCTGAGTCATTATCAGTGAGGCTCAATATAGTTACTGGTAATGGTCTTGTGGGAGTAGATCGAGTGTTTTCCTCGTGTCGGATCATGGTTAGCGGTAGGGAGTTCCCCGCTAGATTCATAGAGTTTTCTATGGCAGACTATGATGTAGTCCTAGGCATGGATTGGTTGGGGAACCAGTATGCTAGGATAGACTGCCATATTGGCAGAGTTGTCTTTAGTATCCCCGACGAGCCAGAGTTTTTGTTTTCCAGAGGCGCAGTAGAGCCATCTTCCCCAGCATTGCGGATGGCAGTAGCAGCAGTGCAGTTACCCCGGATAGTTGAAGAGTTTCCAGATGTCTTTCCAGAGGAGCTTCCAGGGATGCCGCCGGAGCGGGAGATTGAGTTCACTATAGACTTGATTCCCGGGACCAACAGTATCAAGCGAGTCTATAGGATAGCGCCTTCAGAGTTGGAGGTTTTGTACAAGATGATTGAAGAACTGAGGACCAAGGGATTCATTCGTACAAGTAGATCACCTTGGGGAGCCCCGATGCTTCTTGTAAAAAGAAGAATGGTACGTCCAGGCTATGTATTGATTATCGTACCTTGAATTCGGTGACAATCAAGAACCGATACCCTCTTCCGAGGATAGATGACTTGTTTGATTAGCTCAGAGGGGCTTCAGTGTTCTCTAAGATCGACTTGCGGTCGGGATACCACCAGATCAAGTCAGAGAGCAGGACATCCCGAAGACAGCATTCAGATCGAGGTATGGATATTGGGAGTTCCTTGTTATACCCTTTGGAGCGACCAATACGCGGCCGTATTCATGGACCTCATGAATCGCATTTTCATGCCTTACTTGGATCAATTTGTGATTGTGTTCCTAGATGACATCCTGGTCTACAGCAAGAGTGAAGCAGAGCATGAGCAGCATCTTAGAGTTGTCCTTCAGACGCTTAGGGAGCATCAGTTGTACGCCAAGTTCAGTAAATACGAGTTCTGGCTCGATCGCATTTCATACTTGGGTCACATCATTACCCGAGGAGGAGTGGAAGTGGATCCCCAGAAGATTGTGGCTATCGAGTCATGGTCGGTACCCAGCTCAGTGGCAGAGGTTCGCAGCTTCCTTGGATTGGCCGGCTACTACCGGCTGTTCGTTTCAGATTTCGCAAGGATTTCAGCGTCGATGACCCAGTTGACCCGTAAAGATGTGCCGTTTGTTTGGACAACAGAGTGTCAGGAATCATTTGAGAAGTTGAAGCGAGGTTTGATAACAGCTCCCATTCTCACCCTTCCAGATGGGATCGGAGGATTCACAGTTTATTGCGACGCTTCAGACAGAGGATTGGGGTGTGTCTTGATGCAGCATGGAAGGTAATATCTTATGCATCACGTCAACTACGTGATCATGAGAAGAATTACCCTACCCACGACTTGGAATTGGCGGCAGTAGTTTTGCTTTGAAGTTGTGGAGACACTACTTGTACGAAGATAGAGTGGAGATCTTTACTGATCATAAGAGCCTGAAGTATGTTTTCACCCAGAAGGACCTTAATATGCGGCAGAGAAGGTGGCTCGAGCTACTGGTGGATTATAATGTGGATTTGTAATATCATCCCGGGAAGGCCAACGTTGTAGCAGATGCATTGAGCAGGAGAGCCGGAGTTTATCTCCTGACGGCGCAACCAAAATTATTGGCAGATCTTCAGAAGATGGAATTTCAGTGGTTCTTCCTACCAGTGGCATTGATGGCCAGTCTACTGGTTCAGTCCAGCATAGTTGAGAGAATTCGGGTGGCGCAGTCAACAGATTCCAAGATCCAGCGACTCAGAGCAGAGTGTGAAGCAGGAAGAAGGCCAGAGTTATGTATCCATGAAGATGGTACTCTTCGGCACGGCACTCGTCTTTGTGTACCTAGTGGAGATATCAGACAGAAGTCATGGCAGAAGCCCACAGTTCGTAATATTCTATTCATTCGGGTGGTACAAGATGTACCGTGATATTCGTCAGCATTTCTGGTGAAATGGCATGAAGAGGGAGATAGCCCGGTTTGCTCCCGATGTTTGGTTTGCCAACAGGTTAAAGCTGAACATCAGAGGCCCGCTGGACTTCTTCAACCCTTACCGATCCCAGAATGGAAATGAAGCATATAACCATGGATTTCGTGACCGTATTGCCCAGATCTCCGGCCGGCAGAGATGCTATTTGGGTAATTATGGACAGACTTACCAAGGTGGCACACTTTCTCCCATTCAGAGTTGGACAGTCGATGGCGCAGTTAGCAGAGATGTATTTCAGGCAGATTGTCAGGCTTTACGGTGTGCCAGGCAGCATCACCTCCGACAGGGATTCAAGATTCACCTCACATTTTTGGCACAGCTTGCAGAAGAGTTTGGGGACTCGCCTTCAATTCAGCTCGCTTATCACCCGCAGACGGATGGTCAATCAGAGCGCACAATTCAGACTCTTGAAGACATGTTGAGATCCTGTACCTTTGACTTTGGTGGTTCATGGGAGAATCATCTGCACCTGGTAGAATTCTCGTACAACAACAGTTATCAGGCCAGTATCCAGATGGCTCCCTTCGAGGCTCTTTATGGCAGGAAGTGCAGATCCCGCTAGCATGGGATATGTCGGGGAGGCAGATGCTCGGACCCAAATTTATTTCCCAGACGGTTGAAGTAGTCAGGAAGGTCAGAGATCACCTCCGAGTTACCCAGGACCGCCAGCGCCATTGGACCGATGCTCATCGGCGTCCCTTAGAATTTGCTGTCGGCGACCATGTATTCCTTAGGATCTCGCCTAACCGCGGTCATTCGCTTTGGCGTGCGGGGAAAGCTTAGTCCTAGGTATATAGGGCCATTCGATATTCTAGAGCGAGTAGAGATGTATCCTATCGTCTCGCTCTTCGCCGTTGCTAAGTGAGGTGCATGATGTATTCCATGTGTCCCAATTACGACGGTATATTCGGACCCGAGCCACATCCTAGACCATTCGGAATTGGTTGTTGGTACCAACCTTTTGTATGAGGAGAGGCCCGTGTCTATATTGGACCGAAGGAAAAGATACTCAAGAACAAGACTATTAAATTAGTCGTGTTGCTTGGGGTCATCACTCTCTAGGTGAGTCAACGTGGGAGCGTGAGGACGACATCCGATCGCGATATCCCTATCTGTTTGACTCGTGAGGTATAATGTCTTTCTTATGCCTTACGTCTTCCCTTCCTTGCTTGCATTGTATGATTGCATGATTAAACTGTTTAGTGTAACTTGCATGTGCTTAGTGTAGCTTGTCGTGACAATCTCTAGCTCCTTGATTAAATTCCGAGGACGAATTCTTTTAAGGTGGGTAGAGTTATCACCCTCATTTCCCGTATTTCCCATTTTCGTATTTATACTCGTATCTGAATTTTGGCATATATTTTTTTATTTTTCTCAACTTGTGGAATTTTGGTATTTCTCGTATTTTGGGTTTTGTAATGGTTCGGTTTTAATTGGTTTGGATTGGGTTGGTTTGATTTGGTTTATTATGCATTGGCACACCTTAACCTACATTCCACCTTCAACCCACCATAACTCACCCTCCTTATAACCCCCACCTACCACTCTCTCTCCTCATAACTTCCACCATTAATTTCTTCTTCTTCTTCTCCTTCCTCCACAACTCTCCTAACCCTAGGCAAGTGCACCTTGCCACTTCATGAGAGCCCTATTTTCTTGGTTCATTTGCTAGATTAGGACATGGTGATCAACATTAGAACTTGGTATTTTGTGATTTGAAGTCTCCTTTGCTCTAGATCTAAGTTATTTCTATTTTCGGATTTTGTATAGTTTGATCTCTTTAAGTTGGATTTTCATGGGTTTTGGTGTTTCCAAGTGGAAGAGCATTCAATTCTACCAAGTTGGGACTTTGGAAATCTGGATTTGGAGTTCGGATGGCCAAATTATGATGCTTTGAAGCCTTGGGTTCATCCATGGTGTTCTTGCTGTTTGGAGAAGACAGTGAGCAGTGTGCAGAGCTATTTAGATTACGCACCCTGAGCTACGCGCGCTCTTTAGCGCTGCGTACGCAGGCTTGAGTACGCTTCCTGTTGGAAGCGTGTTTCCTTGAGTGTGCGTGACTTTTCACGTACACTGCTCCCTTGACTGTGCGTGCCTTTCACGTACACTGCTCCCTTGAGTGTGCGTGACTTTTCACGTACACTGCTTCCTTGAGCGTGCGTGACTTTTCACGTACACTGCTCCCCTCAGCGTGCGTGACTTTTCACCTACGCTGCTCTCTGTAGCGTACGTGACTTTTCACCTACGCTGCTCTCTGTAGCGTGCATGACTTTCACCTACGCTGCTCTCTCAGCGTGCGTGACTTTTCACCTACGCTGCTCTCTGTAGCGTGCGTGACTTTTTACCTACGCTGCTCCTTGAGCGTGCGTGACTTTTTACCTACGCTGCTCCCTGTAGCGTGCGTGACTTTTCACCTACACTGCTCCCTTGAGCGTGCGTGACTTTTCATGTACGCAGCTCTTTCAGCGTGCGTGACTTTTTATGTACGCAGCTCTCTAGCGTGCGTGACTTTTGTGCGTACGCTGCTCCCCTGACCCCTTGCTTAACCCATTGGCTCTTGGAGTTTTGGTCTTATTTTTTAAGATTGGCTCTTCTATAGCCCTGTATATTGATATTTTATTAGATATTTTACGCCCATTTTATATCCTTACACCTTTTGTCATGAACTTGATTTTACTTAATATGCTTGGAATGACTATTGTACATGGTATGGTAAGACAAGGAACTAGCATAACACGACAGTGACCCGTAGTGGTGCACTCTTGACATGACCAACCTGACATGATAGTGGCCCGTCGTGGCGCACTCCTGACAAGTACCCTGACATGATTTATCTTGATAATTTAACTTGACCTGCCTTGACACCGTGGTAGTTCTTCTTGCTTGCTTGTTAAATCCACTTGTCCTGTCTTGCATCATGTCTAGGATGGGACTCCTGAGTACCACGTTCAGGAGTACCTACTAAAATGGATTAAGGTTAATAACTAGAATAACACAATAGTCATGAAGAGATGACACAGCTACAGGCAATCTTGTTACCTGGGTGCTCTTGGGATCTGTAGCCTGCCGTCGAGTAGGGCATATTTCCAGCACACCGTCGCGTGTTGCACCCTCTAAGTCACCTAAGGGTACATTTGTCTCCTGGACAATGTACCCATCTGAATTCAATCCCTAATTTTTGACCTGGGTAGCCTGGATGGTCTGCAGGGCTTGTGGCTGTGGAACAATCTCACTGCATCTTGTTAGTAATTAGGCCTGTGATAACCCTAGTTAGTTAAAGTAGTAAGCCGTAGGATCTGCTTGGCCGTGATTGATTGAATGAGGTATAACTAGTCTAGCTATGTCTTGATCCAGTACAAGATTGCTCCCTGTCTTGATTTCTTGTATTATTATCTTGTCGATAAATGGTGGGAAACCAAGTTCTGTTCAGATAAAGGGTTACAACCCCGGTCCTTGTTTGGTTTACGGGTTGTAACCTGGTGATCGGAATAGTTCTGGTTATCTCGTCGTATATCATCCTGACATGTTTTTCGTAATTTTAATTTTAATATTAGATTTTCTGTGCTGATTGCTGGCTTTTGTTCTTATTTCGTGGCCCCCTTGTGGCACTTGCTCTTTCTGGGGTTGACCCAGCTGGTTTTGTGTGGCCAGATTTGGAGCAGCTTCCGAGGATCTACCAAGCTTCCAGCCCAATGGGGAACACTAGACGAAATCCGGGCCAATAGTAGGTTTTCTATTTTGTTTCGCTCACTCTATTATAAAAATTATTCTTTTGAGGCGTTTAGCCGAGGAGCACCTGTTAGCTCGAAGCACTTTTACTTACTGTCTGCCTACGGGCTGTAAACATGATTGACAAATCCTAGGGTTGATCATGTATGACTAAATCTTGCTAGTCCTAACATTTTGTAACGACTAGCTTCATGATCAGCTGAATATGTAATATTTGGGACGCCTTATTATTGTATATTTAATGATCATACATCTTGTGACTTTACTTACTTGTGGTGATTGAGACACTAGGCTTGCTCATGACCATAAGAGACTGTTGGCTTGTAGAAAACCCTCACATATCTAGACAGCCGTGACCGTATATCGAGGTGGTTTCCATTTCAATATACGTAGCTGGCTATGTCTGCCCCCGCTCTCCAGTATTCTGGTTCTGGGGCGTGACATCGTCCCCCACTATCATTCCCAGTCTCTAATTTCTGTAGAGCCTATCTCCTCCAACGCTCCCCATTTACGTGTCGCTACTCACCACACCCCCCTCTAATTCACAGCCCCTCCGGCACCAGTACAAGAATGAAAAGAAGAAGAAGAAAGGCAAGCTCTAAGAATCCTATTGTCACTACCACATTTTAGCTTGAGGGTATTTTGGTCATTTTGAAAATTTGAATTTATTTTGAATTATTAAAGTGATGATTGTTATTTTTGACTTTTGTTAGTTGAGACTTTGGAGACTAACCTAGATGTTGACTCTAGCTATGGTGACTTGATTAGCATGGTGGGACCCTAGTTTAACTTACGTCAACCCAAGTTAAGTCACTTAGAATCAAGTTTCAAATAGGAGGATAAATGAATAGGTTCATAGGACTTTTGACTCATGAATTGATTTCCATTACCAATGAGACTTGGCCCAAGCCCACTTGTCAAAACCCTAACCCTAATTCTTTTCTTTAGTGGCCGACCACCTAGGGCTTCCCCCACTATATAATATCTCTTCATATTGTTCTTGCCTCTTTTGAATCAAACCAACTTTGGAAAAAGGAAAGGTATTGTCATTCTTCCCCAATCCATAACTATTCCATTTTAATTCCTTTTTGACTCTAGTTTCTTGCATTAGAGTCTAATCCTACTCTATTTTCTATTTATGGAGAGAAATATCAGCTTTTGAACAATTTGGAGATTTTGGCTAGCAAGGGGAATCATTCTATTTTGGGGCTTTTCCTTGTCATTGACACACTATAGGTAAACCCTCTAAATTGTGTTTAAATTCTGATTTCTTGCATATTAGACTAGATCTAGGTGTCCCTAGTTGTGGTGTTTGATTTGTGTAAATTTGTATTGATTTCGTGTCCGTATCGGACACGTATCATAACCTAGTCCCAGGTGTTTGTGGAAATGTCTCAATGGATTTTATTTTGACATTTTTGAAAAGTAATTAAATGGATTTGTTGATTTATATGTGCATAATAATTTCCCCCATGACAGAGCCAACTTTGAGCCGTGTTCGTATCCAAACAGGACACGAACATGCCCACTGCACACACGCGGGCAGTGTCCTGCTGCCTGACTGTTAGTTCTCTTCGCACAGGACACGTGGACACGTGGAATTTTGGGAGAATGTTAGGGTAATGACTGTTATCACCCTCCCAAAATTTGGGATCATATGGTGCATTACATAGGGAGAAATCGAGCCCGTACTGGACACGCGCTGTGCGTGCACTGTCACAAAACACGCACTGACACGCATTTCGTGTCCGAACTAGACACGACTTGGACATGTCGTGGTGGGTGCAGTGTGTAGCCCTAGTGTTGGGCTACACGTGGACGTGACCACGTGGACACACGTGTCGTGTGTCGTCCACGAGTGGGTAGAACATGTGCACGAGGTTGTGCACTGTTAGTGTAAACACGAGTGTGGAAATGGGTTTGGACACATTTTGGTCCAGTTCTTGGACACTAGAACACACCTTCGACACATCCATATATCACACTCTTAATCCCAACTATTAAAATCGAATATTGGTTGTATTGAATTCAATTTAGGGATTCCCCTAATATTTCTGATACTAGACTGATTAATCGATTTTTTTAGATTAACATGTATGTTAAACTGTTTTGAATGATTAAATTGAATGTTGGTGCACCTATATGTATCTAAGTTTTAGCTATGTGTTAGGGATCAATTTATATGGAATTATTGGTTTTCGAAATATTGTGACTGTCAAAACCTGAGAATTAATACACTGTCATGTGTGCACTTAGATTCCTTTGTGTACACTTAAACCTGTTAATTGTAACACTGTACACTTAAACCATATTCATATACACACACATACACACAGGCACATTACACAAACCTGAGAACACTGTTTTGCTGACACCCTACATCTATACACACACATCACCCTATGATACACACACACACCCTCTTCCTGCCACACACAGGAACCTATATCCCTGTACACACTATTGACACACACACACACATATAGATATCTGTCACTCTATATCTCTCTCTAATTATGTATATATATATATATATATATATATATAATATATATATATATATATATATATATATATATATAAATATATATATATATATATATATAGTATCTATAATATCTATAAAATATATATATATATATATCTATAAAAAATATATATATATAGTATCTATAAAATATATATATATATATATATATATATATATATATATATATATTATTATATATATATATATATAGTATCTATAATTTTGCTAGAGAAATATGTAATGTATATATGCATATTGCCTATATTATTTAGTATAAATGTTTAATTAAATATGTGTGTTGCTAATGTGGATTGTATATGGCATATAGCCTATGTGATATAGCATATGTGTATTCCTATGTGTATATGGAATGTATACACATGAGTTTTGTGTGTTGAAGGCTTGTGTGGCATTGTGTTGATGTGTAAATGCTAGATAGGTATGGTTAGGCTTAGTGAGACTTGTCTGGGTTAGGTTGACCTAGTTGACCTAGTTTGACTAGAGTAGTTGACTAGAGTTGACCAAAGGTTGACTTTAGCCTAGTTTGATCCAACATCATGTAGAATGCATCGTAGCAGTCTATTTTACCAATTTGGATATGTTGTGACTTGTGTGTTCTAATTGGATCCAGACACCACTCCTCAAGCAGTGTTTTATTCAGATACTCAGGATATCAGGCGAGTACATTCTCTGATCATTTCATACTTGCTAGGACTATATTCTTGCTCTATATTACTTTACTTGATGCAGTCACGATGGAAACACGGATTAGTACTATATGGATCTTTTCATACGATGATATCACCCTCGGGAGCATAGGATACATCATGTCATCATGTATTCCTGTACTTTTACCATTCATGTGCACTCTCGTGATTCATGTACTCTCATGTTCATGGAGCCCCCATGTTTATATTCATGTGCACCTATTTATGGGCCCCCATGTGAAATCATGTACAATAACATAACTTGAACGGATCCTTGTGTATTGATTAGGGATAGGGGAGTAGAAATAGTTATGTGGACATTTCCAAAGTAGTGTAGCCATGTACAACCTCTCATGTTTATTATCAAGCCGTTCACATATCTTGTACTCTAAATCACTAGTTCACTGTAGCTCTTTACTTATAGTAGATATTTCTTTATAGTCTTCTCTTTTACTTCATGAATATTCTTCAGCGTTTCATTATCTTACTCTATTGCCTGTATTATATTTCTGTCATGATATAAACTGCGTGAGATGTACTGTGCTCGCTCTCGTCCTGACTGGACCTGTTGAAAATATTACAGATGACCTTGAGGAGTTCTCTCCTACATACTATGGAGCAGGCCTAGATGACACATGTGAGCTGGACTCCCAGGAGGACCTAACACTTGCAGAGGATATTACCCGAGTAGTCTAGGCTAGTTAGCTCGACCAGTATCTTATTTATCATCATGTCTTGTTGGATACAGTACTTGTACTTATTTGTGGATTTATTATTCTGGATATTGTGGAGTTGTTTATCTTAAACATTTAGTTCTCTCTCTCTTATTTGTATTTTATCTGTGAATTCTATTGATATTCCTATCTATCTATCATATCGTACTTTCTTCCTTAGCTGTGATTGAGTTGTACTTTACATTATTCCTCCATTCGGAGAGTATAACTGTACAGGTACCTTATAACTGTTAGATGTATGTGACCTAGGATAGTATTTTACCGCCGACCCTATGGCATAGGCTGGACGTAACCACTTTTTGTGCCCCTACACTGGGTGCGGATCGTGACACATTTTTGGTGGTAGCCCATGCAGGTCCTATTTAGAATTGTGGTGGTATTCGAACTAGAATATCACTGCAGCCTACAGTAGGATTAGGATATTTTGAAGGTACTCAATCACATTAGGAAAAACTCTTATCAGATTCCTTTTATCTAAATTTGCTGCTTATTGTCTTTCCTTGAATATAAACGGTCCTCCCTTACTATTTTGACTCATTCTCATAAATTATTTTTCATGTTTGATCTGTCTCCAGGATGGTCGACATAGATCACATCGCCCAGGGCAGGAGGACACTGATGAGAGGTCTGCCACCTCTCGTCCTCAACAGCCAACCCCCGGTACCGCAGCTCCAGTTATGCCAGCTAAAGTGGTCGTTTCAGTCGCATTCGGAGGAGCCCCTCCACCAGTAGGTCGCAGGCCAAGCCCGGTGATTCTAGAGATGCTCCAGCAGCAGCAGCCACCTTCAGGATCCGTTGACGCGGTCCAGCTGTTCACTTATTTTAGCAGTTCATGGAGGCCCAGCAGGCCTAGCAGCGTTAGACGACAGAGTTCAGTCGGGGCATCGATCTGGCCCTGACAACAGTTGAGAGGTGCAACAGCTCAGCCTCCGGCAGTTCAGCAGCAGCATCAGCCGAAGGAGAAGGGCATCCAAGATTTCTAGAAGATTTACCCGCGGGACTTCAGGGGTACAGAGGGCATTTTGTACGCTGATGAGTGGATTGAGCATATGGAGGAGATTTTCAGCTGGCAAAGATTCCAGCAAGGCTACAGATCGAGGCAGCGGCCAGTATGATACAGGATTTGGCTCGCATATGGTACCAGATCGACCCGAGGGTTGGTACGGTTGGGCAGACTTGGAAAGCCATCAAGAAGCTGTTCAAGGAGAAGTTTTTCCCCGATGCAACGCTTGGTGCCCTCGAGACTCAGTTTGAGGCTTTAGTTCATGGCAGTCAGACTGTCGAGGAGTACGCTGGAGAGTTTTACCATCTGGATAGGTTTGTTGAGTGGTTATTTGAGGCGACGAAGGCCCGAGGTTCAGGAAGGGACTAGTCAAGGAGGTGAAGTCCTATACCAAGAGTGCCCGCAGCGCCACTATTGAGGAGATCCTGGTGGGTGCCTTAGCACCAGAGGATGATCTTGAGCTGAGGCTCAAGAGGGGACAGGACACTCAGGGAGCCAGTGGTAGCGGAGGACCGGCCAAGAGGCCGCACTTTCAGCAGCAGCACCAACAGAGACAGTTTCAGCCACAGTAGTTCCAGCAGCCGAGACTTCAGCCAGCTCAGCATCAACAGCCGAGGCAGCAGCAGCAAGCCTCGAGGCAGCAGTCTACTAGTTGTACCTTCTATAAAAAATTGGAGCATTGATGGACTGAGTATAGGAAGAGGGGAAGGTGTCTTCTCTGTGGATCATCGGAGCATCAGCTGAGGGACCGTTCCCTCTTCGCAGACAGAGTAGCAAAGGAGCAGGAGCCAAGGCTCCAGTGGGACCATAGAAGGGACCGCTGCCGACTCAGCAGCAGCGGTTTGTACAGCACCAGCAACAGGACAGGAAAGGCCAGCAGGGGCGAGCTTTCGCCATGGCAGCCGAGGATGCAGAGGCTATTGTGGAGCTGACCGTAGGTTATGTTCTTCTCGACTCCATTCCATCTTTTGTCTTATTTGATTTTGGGGCTTCCTATAATTTTGTGTCTGTATTATTTATTGTTAGACACTGCCTTGTATCTGAACCATTGCCTGGGACCTACAAGATCACAATCGGGGGTGGTATTATCCTCGTGAGTGATGTTTGTAGAGGGCGGAGTGTTATATTGCGAGGCCGAGAGTTGGAGGTGAGTCTGCTCGTAATGCCACTACCGAACTACGACATCGTATTAGGTATGGTTTGGTTGAGCAGGCATCACGCCAGCATAGGTTGCCGTGGGGGTAGAGTTCTGTTCGGAGCGCCAGGAGAGCCAGAGTTCGGGTTCACCCGACGGCAGGCGGAGCAGAGCAGCGAACTTTTTTTACGGAGTTTCAGTTGAGGAGCAGGCGGTTCCACATCCTTTGATTGAGAGTTCATGGACGTCTTTCCGGAGGAGTTGCCAGGACTTTCACCTGACAGGGATGTTGAGTTCTTGATAGACTTTCCCGGTGCAAAGCCAATTTTTCAGCATGGCTATCGAGTGAACAACAGTGAGTTGGTGGAATTGAAGAAGCAGGTGGATGAGCTGCAGGACAAGGGCTTCATCCGATCGAGTCTTTACCTTGGGGTGCACCGTACTCTTTGTACCCAAGAAGGATGGGTCGGTACGGATGTGTATCGAATACAGGGCACTCAACAACCTCACGATCAATAACAGATACCACTGTCGCGGATTGATGATCTCTTTGATCAGTTAAGCGGAGATCGGGTTTTTCGAAGATTGATCTGAGGTCAGGTTATCATCAGGTTAAGGTGAAGAAGGAGGATTTCTCGAAGGCTGCATTCAGGACGCGGTATACTCAGTTTGAGTTCTTGGTTATGCCGTTTGGGCTGACCAACGCCCGACGGTATTTATGAACTTGATGAACAAGGTGTTCCACCAGTACTTGGACAAGTTGTGGTGGTGTTCATCGATGATATCCTGGTGTATTCGAAGACTGAGGAGGAGCATGAGGAACACTTGAGAGTGGTTCTAGAGACACTCAGGAAGGAGGAGCTTTATGGCAAGCTGTCGAAGTACGAGTTCTTTCTGGACAGAGTTGACTTCTTGGGTCATGTGGTGACTAGAGATCGGATCTCAGTAGACCCGAAAAAGATCACGGCAGTTGAGGCTTGGTCGGCACCGAGTTCAGTAGCAGAAATCAGGAGCTTCTTGGGACTAGCAAGCTATTATAGTAGGTTCATACAGGATTTCTTCCAGATTACAGAGCTATTGACTAGGCTGACCAGGAAGGATGCAGAGTTTGTTTGGTAAGAGGAGTGTCAGGTCGCTTTTGATGAGTTAAAGAAGCGGATGACGACAGCTCGATTCTAACCTTGCCATCAGGATTAGGAGGGTTCACTATCTATAGTGACGCCTCAGGGAAGAGTTTGGGTTGTGTCTTACAGCAGCATGGGAAGGTGATTGCCTCTACTTCCAGGAAGTTACATCCCCATGAGAAGAACTACCCTACCCACGACTTGGAGTTGGTAGCAGTGATTTTTGCTTTGAAGTTGTAAAACACTACTTATCGGAGAGAGGGTGAGATCTTCATAGATCATAAGAGCTTGAAGTATGTATTTACACAGAAGGAGCTCGATATGAGGCAGCGCAGGTGGTTGGAGTTGATAAAGGACTTCAACATTTCACTACAATATCACCCAGGGAAGGCCAACGTGGTTGCCGATGCCCTGAGTAGGTATCCGACAGCCATGTATTTAACTATGGATCGTCATTTGCTAGCAGATTTAGAGAGCCTGAGGATTAAGGTAATTATGCCAGAAGATGTGGGGCCTTCAGATTTAGTCGGACTTGATGGAGAGGATCAAGTCGACGCAGTTTGAGGATATTGCTCTGCGGTGTATCCGAGAGCAGGTTCGAGGGACTGGTGGATGATGAGTTTACTTTTGCAGAGGATGGCGCTTTGAGGCACGGTTCTAGGCTGTGTGTGCCCAGTGGAGAGCTCAGAGAGCAGAGCATGCAGGAGGCCCAACGATCTCAGTACTCTATACATCCTGGTGCCAACAAGATGTACAGGGACCTGAGGGAGCACGTCTGGTGGTATGGGATGAAGCGGGAGGTAGCTCGCTTCATAGTCAGATGTTTGGTCTGTCAGCAGGTCAAGGTAGAGGCAGAGGCCAGGAGGTTTATTACAGCCATTGCACATTCCAGAGTAGAAGTGGGAGCATATCATGATGGATTTTGTATCTGGATTGCCATGTACACCAGGAGGGAAAGACGCGATTTGGGTCATCGTAGACAGGTTGACCAAATTGGCCCACTTTTTGCCATTTAAAGTGTGTACGTCTACTGAGAGGCTTACAAAGATGTACATGCGACAGATTGTCAGGATTCATGGAGTTCTGGTCAGCATTTTGATCGGGATAGTCGCTTTACTTCCCATTTCTGGCGGAGTTTGTAGACTAATTTGGGCACTCGGCTCAAGTTTTGTACTGCATACCACCCTCAAACGGAGGACAGTCAGAGAAGACTATTCAGATGCTCGAGGACATGCTGCGGACGTGCGTCTTAGATTTCGAAGGATCCTGGGAGGATCACCTGTACTTGGTGGAGTTTGTTTACATCAACAGTTTACAGGCCAGCATTGAGATGTCGCCTTTCGAGGCACTGTACGGGCGTAGATGTTGTATACCCTTATCTTAGGATGACGTTGGTGAGCGAGCTTTATTAAACTTAAGATGGTTATTGACGCAGCCGAGAAGGTGAAGCTCATCAGGGACAGACTTCACGTGGTGCAGGACAGACATCGACATTGGGCCGATAGCCACCGGAGGTCCTTGGAGTTTGAGGTACAGATTAGAGATAGGATTAGAAGTAGGTTGTTTGTTTGTGTTTGTTTGATCATGTTTGATTATTTAGTAACTTGAGACCTTGTTTGTGTTTAGGTCGGAGACATGGTTTTTTGAGGATATCTCCGACTCGTGGTACCATACATTTTGGTGGAGGTGGGAAGCTTAGCCTGCACTTCATCGGACCTTTCGTGATCAGCGGGAGAGTCGGACGTGGCATACAGGCTAGACTTTCCACCTGCACTAGTGGGTGTCCACAACGTATTCCATGTATCACAGTTGAGACGGTATGTGGCTGATCCTAGCCATGTACTTGACCATTCGGAGATTGAGGTGGGACCTACTCTCAGTTATCCAGAGCAGCCAGTGGAGATTCTGGATCGTCAAAAGAAGGTACTGAAACCGTGATATCCTTGGTTCGCGTCGCAGGGAGGCATCATTCCAGGAGATTCTACCTGGGAGCGGAAGGATGAGATGCGCGAGTGATACCCATTTCTTTTTGGACCTTGAGGTATGATTGTCTATCCTTCTCATCTGTTTAGTTTCGCCTTTCAATTTCGAGGACGAAATTCTTTTAAGGAGGGTAGATTTGTCACTACCACATTTTAGCTTGAAGGTTTTGGTCATTTTAAAAATTTTGAATTTATTTTGAATTATTGAAGTGATGATTGTTATTTTTACTTTTGTTAGTTGAGACTTTGGAGACTAACCTAGATGTTGACAATAGCTATGGTGACTTGATTAGCATGGCGGGACCCTAGTCTAACTTAAGTCAACCCAAGTTAAGTCACTTAGAATCAAGTTTCAAATAGGAGGATAAATGAATAGGTTCATAGGACTTTTGACTCATAAATTGATTTCCATTACCAATCAGACTTGGCCCAAGCCCACTTGTCAAAACCCTAACCCTAATTCTTTCCTTTAGTGGTCGGCCACCTAGGGCTTCCCCCACTATATAATATATCTTCCTATTGTTCTTGCCTCTTTTGAATCAAACCAACTTTGGAAAAAGGAAAGGTATTGTCATCTTCCCCAATTCATAACTATTCCATTTTAATTCCTTTTTGACTCTAGTTTTTTATATTAGAGTCTAATCCTACTCTATTTTTATTTATGAAAAGAAATCTCAGCTTTTGAACAATTTGGAGATTTTGGCTAGCGGGAATTATTCTATTTTGGAGCTTTTCTTGTCATTGACACACTACAGGTAAACCCTCTAAATTGTGTTTAAATTCTGATTTCTTTGCATATTAGACTAGATCTAGGTGTCCCCTAGCTGTGGTGTTTGATTTGTGTAAATTTGCATTAATTTCGTGTCCGTATCGGACACGTATCATAACCTAGTTCTAGGTATTTATGGAAATGTCTCAATGGATTTTATTTTGATATTTTTGAAAGGTAATTTAATGGATTAGTTGATTTATATGTGCATAATAATTTCCCCATGATTGAGCCAACTTTGAGCCGTGTTCGTGTCCAAACAGACGCGAACATGCCCACTACACACACGCAGGCAGTGTCCTGCTGCCCGACTGTTAGTTCTCTTTGCACAGGACACGTGGAATTTTGGGAGAATGTTGGGGCAATGACTGTCATCACCCTCCCAAAATTTGGGATCATATGGTGCACTACACAGGAGAAATCGTGCCCGCATTGGACACGTATTGTGCGCATACTGTCACAAAACTACTGGCACGCATTTCGTCTGCACTAGACACGACTTTGACACGTCATGGTGGGTGCAGTGTGTAGCCCTAGTGTTGGGCTACACGTGGACGTGACCACGTGGACACACGTGTCGTGTGTCGTATCCACGAGTGGGTTGAACATGTGCACGAGGCTGTGCACTGTTAGTGTAAACATGAGTATGGGAAATGGGTTTGGACACGTTTGTGTCCAGTTTTTGGACACTAGAACACACCTACGACACATCCACATATGACACTCTTAATACCAACCATTAAAATCGAATATTGGTTGTATTTGAATTCGAATTTAGGAATTCCCCCAATATTTGTGATACTAGACTGATTAATCGATTTTCTGAGTTAACATGTATGTTAAACTGTTTTCGAACGATTAAATTGAATGTTTGTGCACCTATATGTATCTAAGTTTTAGCTATGTGTTAGGGAACAAGTTAACATGGAATTATTGGTTTTCGAAATGTTGTGACTGTCAAAACCTGAGAATTAATACACTGTCATGTGTGCACTTAGATTCCTTTGTGTACACTCAAACCTGTGAATTACAACACTGTCATATACTCAACAAACTGAGAACACCACTGATAGCTATAGCATACACACACAGAGGAACCATATTCATGTACACACACAGGCACATTACACAAACCTGAGAACACTGCTTTGCTAACACCCTGCATCTATACACACATCACCCTATGATACACACACACCTCGTCCTGCCACACACAGGAACCTATATCCCTGTACATACTATTGACACACACACACATATAGATATCTGTCACTCTATTTCTCTATCATATATATATTATAATATATATATATATATATAATATATATATATATTATATATATAATATTATATATATATATATATATATATATATATAAATATATATATATATATAGTATCTATAAAAAATAAAAAAAAAAAAAATATATAGTATCTATAATTTGCTAGAGAAATATGTAATGTATATATATGCATATTACCTATATTATTTTAGTATATAAATATGGTAATTAAATATGTGTGTTGCCAATATATTGTATACGGCATATAGCCTATGTGATATAGCCTATGTGTATTCCTATGTGTATATGGAATGTATACACATGAGTTTTGTGTGTTGATGGCTTGTGTGGCATTGTGTTGATGTGTAAATGCTAGATAGGTATGGTTAGGCTTCGTGAGACTTGTCTGGGTTTGGTTGACCTAGTTGACCTATTTTGATTAGAGTAGTTGACTTGAGTTGACCAAAGGTTGACTTTAGCCTAATTTGACCCAAACATCAATTTTACCAATTTGGATATGTTGTGACTTTTGCTGTTCTAATAGGAGCCAGACACCACTCCTCAGGCAGTATTTTATTCATATACTCATGATATCAGGCGAGTACATTCTCTGACCGTTTTATACTTGCTAGGACTATATTCTTGCTCTAGATTACTTTACTTGATACTATCACGATAGAAACACGGGTTAGTACTATATGGATCTTTTCATACGATGTTATCCCCCTCAGGAGCATCGGATACATCATGTCATGTGCGTTTCACTTTCATCATATATTCCTGTGCTTTTACCATTCATGTGCACTCTCGTGATTCATGTACTCTCATGTTCACGGAGCCCCCATATTTATATTCATGTGCACCCATTTATGGGCTCCCATGTGAAATCATGTACAATAACATTACTTGAACGGATCCTTGTGTATTGATTGGGGATGGGGGAGTAGAAATAGTCATGTGGACATTTCCAAAGTACTCTAGCCATGTACAACCTCTCATGTTTATTATCAAACCGTTCACATGTCTATCTTGTACTCTAAATCACTAGTTCACTGTAGCTCTTTACTTATAGTAGTTATTGTTAGGGTTATATACTAAAAGCATCACTTTTTTAGTAACCTTATTTTCTTAAATTTTGAATGAGAATCATATGGGAAAATGTTTGCATATTGTATTTGTTGCAAGTGTTAATGCAAATGTCTGATATTCTATATTGTAGATAATAGTGTGTGGTGTCACACAGAAGATCATATTATCAGTTCCCTATGGAGTATATAAATAGTTCACAATCTAGATGGACTTGGACAATCTATTGGAAAGGTTGTAGTGTAATCTAGTATTAGTCTATCTTGACTATAGGTTTACACTAGTACACTTTGTGTATTGAACAGATTACTTAAGGTTGTTCTTTTGTACTGACTACATAAGAGAACAAACACCTCTGTTATTATGGATGCTTGTGCACTTAACCCGGATATAATAACGGACATGTATATGCAGTGTGCATTACTTTGACTCATAAAAGAGTGAGATTCATTACGGATCAAAAACCTCTATGAATTGGGTAATAACATTGTATGTATGATGGGCTGTTGATTATAAATGGAATCCATGTCCCGATACATCGGGTTATGATGTCCTCTTTAGGAGCTCATAAGGATTGTCATGTAAACCCTGCAGGTGGATTATATCTGACATGACAAATAAAGTTGAGCGGTACTACTTAGGATAAAAGATGTCGAATCAATATAGTTGTCAGTAACTTAATTTGATCGACGGACATACGATATCTTAACATGGGGATCCAAACGAGCATATAATAAAAGGAGCCCACAAACATAATTTGGGATTAGGAGGTACTGCAACAATAGCTCATTAGTGGACCGAGCTATTATTAATGGGCATAGATTGTGTGTTCGGGCTGAATACGGGATATCGAGATCCGTTAGGAGACCAAACCCTAATTTCTCCTCATGGTCCCTGCCATAGCCTATATATATCCTCTATTCTCTGGCCGCCAGATGACTGATCAGAAATCTGAAATTTTTCTAAATTCGTGATTCATGTAAGGAAGGAAAGAGAGGGCTGCTAAGGAGAAAAAAAGGTTAGGAGATCGTCGCCTACATGACGTCCAACTCGAGGAAGGAATACGTGCAAAGATCTTGGGGTCGTCCGCTCGAGATTGCCAGGAATTACTTGTCTCCTTTCCGCCGCAGGTATAATTCGTGAACCCTAGCTCCGCCTATAAAGGGTTAGAACACGTATTAGATTTGTTTAACTTTCTATCGATCAATACGCACACCAAAGGAAGGGTCCTGGGAATCCCCAGTTCCATCAGATATTTTTTACGCTCTTCTCTTTTACTTCATGTATATTCTTCAGGGTTTTATGTATCTTACTCTATTGCCTGTATTATATTTCTGTCATGATATGAACTGTGAGATGTACTGTGCTCGCTCCCGTCCTGACTGGATCTGTTGAAAATTACAGATGACCTTGAGGAGTTCTGTCCCACATACTATAGAGCAGGCCTAGATGACACATGTGAGCTGGACTCCCAGGAGGACCCAGCACTTGGAGAGGATATTACCCCAGTAGTCTAGGCTAGTTAGCTAGACCAGTATCCTATTTATTATCATGTCTTGTTGGATACACTTGTACTTATTTGGGGATTTATTATTCTGGATATTGTGAAGTTGTTTATCTTAGACATTTAGTTCTCTCTTATCGTGTATTTCATCTGTGATTATGTTGATATTCCTATCTATCTCATATCGTACTTTATTCCTTAGCTGTGATTGAGTTGTACTTTATATTATTCCTCCATTCGGAGAGTATAACTGTATAGGTACCTTATAACTGTTAGATGTATGTGACCTAGAATAGCGTTCTACCGCCGATATTGCGGCATAGGCTGGACGTAACCACTTCTCGTGCCCCTACACTGGGTGCAGGTCGTGACACCTATGGGATGGCGCTAAGATCCGCATCGGAGAACCCCCACCGCTCTAATGAAGAACTTTCTATTCTAGAACTGCAGGGGCATCGCAGGGAGTGCTACTATAGACAGACTCAAGCTCCTCATCAAAGTACACAACATCTCGATCTTAGGCATTAGCGAAGCCAAGGTCTCGGAGACCCAAATCTCTAAGAATAGAGTGAAACTGGGTTTCTAGCAAGCCTTTAGCAATGGAAAGGACATCTGGGTTTTTGTCGGAAAGGATTGGTCATCTCGTCTCACCTCTGCCTCGGAGCAAGAAGTTACCATTGAAGTCACCTCACAGTACTTCACCACACCCTTTTTTTTATCTCGGTGGTACACGACTACTCCAACAAGATTCAACGGCGGGCGCTTTGGAAGACTCTTGTCTCTCAACCTGTCGGAGACACTTGGCTCATCGGTGGAGACTTCAACACTATCTGTTCTCCCTCGGAACACAGCGGGGGTATTTCGGTGGAATTGGGATCCATCTTTGAATTTAACCAATTCATGCTCGTTGCGTTCTTATCCCAGATAGCTTTCTCCGGGCCCTCCTTCACTTGGTCCAAAACCGTAGAGGTTCACATCACCTTCTATCGAGGCTCGACCGTTCTGGCTAACCATTATGGTTTCTCCTTACGTACAGTAATCACGTCACCCATCTGAGCCGTGCGAGTCGGATCATAGCCTCTTTTGCTCTAATTCTCCCACGGTGAGACTTCGTACCACAAATTATTCTGATTCCAGAACTTTTGGATTCAACACCGGAGTTCCTCGTTGTCGTCCAGAGGGAGTGGCAGGTAGATTCTTACCGCAACCCGCTTATTCGAGTTGTCAACAAGCTTCAAGCCACAGCCAAGGTGCTCGCTGAATGGAGTCGTATTTCCTTCGACAACATCTTCCACAAGGTGTGAAAGGCGGAAGGATGGCGGCTCAGGCCGAAGTATCATTCGAGTGCTCTCCCCCGCGGCCAATGGACAGTTGCTTCATGAAGCCAAGGAGCGCCTATAACAGGCGGTCCAAGTTGAAATGGAATTTTGGCGCCAAAAAGTGCGATTGACGTGCGACGTTGATGGGGATCGCAACTCAAAATTCTTCCACGCTAGCGTCCAGAGCAAGCGCATCAAACTCGGAATCCAGAGGGTGGTGGACAACAATGGCATGACACACTCCTCCTTTGTTGACATTGGAAGGGCGACAGGTAGATATTATGAAGAGCTCTTCTCCAAAGTGCCCGTCTAATCTGACCCATGCTTCTTAATTCAATCCCGCGGCGGGTTGAAGCTGAGACGGACACAAAGCTGGACAGCCGCATCTCTGAAGCGGAATTGTGGACGGCTCTCAGAGCACTCGACCCAGACAGGGGGCCGGCGGGCTTCAACGATCGGTTCTACTGTATGTGTTAGGGGATTATCAAAGATGATTTGGTCGAGGCGGGGAACGCGTTCCTGGAAGGACTTTATTATCCGAAGGCTATGTCTAACTCACTTCTCTTGTTGATCCCTAAGAACCACAATCTGGTACATTTTTTCGATTACAGGCCTATAAGCCTTTGTACATTCTTTAACAAGCTTATTTCTACGGATCTCACTCAGCGCATAGCTAAGCTGCTGCCGGAGCTGATTTCAGAAGAGCATAGTGGTTTCGTTCAGAACCACAACATCATTGAGAACATTCTCCTAGCTCAAGAGATGATCTCAAGAATGTCAGAGTCGAACAGGGGAGGGAACGTCGCCATCAAGCTTGACATGGAGAAGGCCTATGACCGACAGGATTGGCAACATATGATTTGGGTGCTGCGCGCATGGGGTTCTCGGAGAGGAATATTAATATTCTTTAGAGAACAATTAGTGATGTTTGGCTGTCTCCGGTCATTAAAGGAGAGGCTATGAAAGCTTTCAAGATCTCGTACGGCGTTCGCCAGGGAGATCCCCTCTCTCCATGCTTATTTATCCTAGAAGCAGAGATGCTTAGTCGATCCCTGGTGGCTTTCGGGAACGAGAACAGATCGAGGCACTATCGAGCAATGAGTGGGTGCCCCATCATCTCGCATGTAGCCTTTGTCGATGACATCCTGATCTTTGTCAATGGCGACCAACTGATCATTCGGAGCATTTGTAGATTGCTGGCCAATTACGAACGGGCGTCGGGTCGACGAATCAACAGGGACAAAAGCTGCATCTACGTCCCCACTTCCCTCGACCAAGAAGCCAGGTGCTTGCTTAAGCACATCTCGGGATTCCTAGTTGCCTCACCTCCATTTGTACCTAGGATGCCCTTTATCGAACGGTCGTCGCATGGCTATCCGTTTCGAGCCTCTCATTAGTAAAATTCAGAAGAAAATTGTAGGGTGGCAATGCAACCTTCTTTCTCTTGGAGGTAGACTCATCCTCATTAAACATGTTCTCCAATTGATGACAATCTACATTCTGTCGGTGAGAATCCTCCTAAGAAGGTCCTCAAGATCATCAAAACCTCCTTCAACAACTTCCTATGGGGCAGAGCTACCGACACTCGCAGATGTTGGGCGGGTTGGCATACCATTGAGAGACCAACTCAGGAAGGCGGGTTCGGCATAAGGTATCTCGGAAGGTAGTGAAAGCATTCTCGGTCAAGTTATGGTGGAAGTTGTGCACCAAACGCACTCTTTGGCGGAGGTTTATGGAATCCAGATACTTCAAGTATCGACTGTCACGACCCAACCCAGAGTAAGGGCACAAGTACGAAACAACATCCCAGCCTAGATCGCAGAAACGGCGTAGAACGCTGTCTAGGTCTACTATCTATCAATAGTTATAATATCAAAACTGTCGAGAATGGTCACCTCCGAACGGAGGACAAGTAATGACAATATAATATACTCAATCACAACCTCTAAGAATGATAGATGATACTGAAAGATAAAGACAACAAGATTTATAAATATCATCCTGAAAATCTAACACAGAATAATACAAGTCCAAAATCTCTGAGTCAACAATCTCAAAACAAATAACTAACAAATAATAACAAGCCAAAGTAATCTGGAGACAAAGTCCAGTACTATACTAAAACCAGCTAAACTATACCAACCTCATTTGCTAGAGCTAGCCCCTGCTGTACTAGGGTCTCCTACCCATACCAACCACGTCATGAGGACCGTAATAGGTAGGGCACTCCACCTCATCATCTGTAATATTTTCAACAGGTCCAATCAGGACGGGAACGAGTACAAAATCTCAAACAACAGTTCTAGTTAGCAAATATTGAAAATGTAGCAGTAGATAGATAGAATATACTAGGTAAAGTAGGGCATACATGCATCCTGGCAGGGTATATCAAAACTGTAAATGAGAAGGGCAAAAGAACGTGTATATCATGTACGAAAATCTGGAACTGCTATATATGTGAGTTTAGCACTAGTTTCAACATGTGATCGGCTTAGAACTTGATACAATGTTTGGCCTGGCTAATCATACGTGAGTGTATGATTAATACTATACAATGATGATATAATGGTGATACAATAATGATATAATGCTGGTACTATGGGGTATTGATCACATATCTACGCTAACACCCCCATCCCTGACTAATATAGTGGATCCAGTCATGACACGTCATGACACGTATTCTCTATGAAGTAGCTCTCCCTCACAGGAATCGTGTCTATACAATGAACAAGGAACAAGGAAGACTTGCACAAGGCATACCATATATAAGAAGAATAACATCTTATGACGGGATCCAGACATACCAATCCGTATGAACAATGTGTCAAGAGAACAAGGATATCTACATTAAATACTAAAAACAAAGACGATATCATAAAACAGAAATATTAACAAAAAATGTACTCACCTGGTACCCTGAATGACTGATAAAAACTGATGTCTGAAATGGAGTCTCAAAATCCTAGTTAAGGAAATTATAGGTTATGATGTATTCAGAAATAAGGTAAATAAAGTATACGATGCAATCTACATGATTTCTAAGTCAATCTAGGTCAAAGTCAACTCAAAGTCAAACCTGGTCAACTGTCAAGGTCAAACTAGATCAACTAGTCAATTTGGTCAACTAGGAGTCCAACTTGGTCACCCTCTAGTCTATCTAGGTATTACCCTATATCACATCTATATATCTACCACAATATATACCTCCATCTCAAAACTTATATAACTCCTAACTCTAAACCTCATATCATACCCCTCATCTCTCGCTCTTCCAATCCTCTCAACTCAGTCACCCTATACTAACTCACTGTCACACTAACACACTACTACTCATACACTAACATATCATTCATGCCTCCAACCAAAGAGCTAACACTCATACTCACACTTACTACCTAGGTACATGAATTTCCAACTCACTCAAGTATCCCTCACTCGCATACATTCTACATATAAACTCAAACACTCATACTCACACCAAACCAAATCCTAACATTCAAAACCATTATCCAACTAACTCACACTCAAAATCAACTAAGCCAAGGCTTAAGGCCAATTGGTCAAGTGGCTATGTGCCACTTGTTGTTTGCCTATTGCTAAAGTCCATGCCATGCCAAGCAGTAGCCTTGGCAAATGCCAAGCCTGGCAGCCAAGCAAGGCAGTGGCCTTGCTCACTGCTTGTCATTACACTGCTGTTGCTCTCCTTCACCATCTCAACCTGAGAAATTCTCACAAGCCTAAAACTTAAACTCACACATTCTCTCTCTCACATACTCCCTAACTCTCTACTCATTCTCATAATTGAATCCTCACAGTCCCACCTTCAAGTCCCACTGATCTATTCTTACTCACAACCCTCAAACACCACAGTCCCCCTTCTTGCAGACCTAAAACAGAGATGGCAATGGCCTTGAGCCACTGCTGCTAACTCTTTCCTTATAAATCTTCAAACTCACTAAAACTCAGGAAATTAGTCCCTTCACAAAACGAACCCAAATCGAATTGAAAAATGAAAACAAAACATGAAACCTAATCTTCGAAACAAACTAACCTAGGTAATATAACTGAAAACTCATTTGAAAACCTCATGCTCGAATTTACTCTTTTGAATTACATTTTGAAAACCAACATTTAAGTATCAGACAAAAACCTATAAATCGAATCCAAACATTTGAAAAACCAATACTATCTTGAAAACCCAAGTTTTTATAAACACAATGAACCTAGCTAAATCATATAAAACTTATTTGAAAATCGAATTCGAAATTCCCCTTTTAAACTCATATTGAAAACTGCCAACAACAAGTATCAGAGAAAACCTTTTTGAACCAAAAATATATGAAAACTAATACAAAACTCCATACAGGCATTCGTGTCAGGTGGAGGGTATTTCGTGTCGACCATGGGGGTCATGTCGTGCCCTCCAGTATCTGGTATTGTGTCCAATTCGTGTCACAAAACCTAGTCTAACTAGTGTCAGACACAATACAGTACACTGTCTCGTGCACGTATGTCGAACTCAATAGGACAAGACGTGTCCTATCCTAGGTCTCGTGGTTGAGTCCAGAGCTAGGTCAAGTCTAGAGGTTTGTGTCTAACACCCAAAAATAGGCCAAAGTGTCGCCGTGTCCATGAATTGAACCCGTGTCAGTGGGCTCATATGCGCATGCGTGTGTGTGTGTGACCCGTGCAGTCGCGATTTCTCCTAAACTACTTGATGAAATCCAATGAAACTTTGGGGGCATGTTGTCATACATTGCCCCCACATGTCCATTAAATTTTGTGTCAAACAAAGTTGTGTCGTGTCCTACAGGACACTTGATCAGCAGGGGAGCACAATACTCCCCTGTGTAGTGTCCAAACAGTAGGTTCGTGTCCAATTTGGACAAGAACAGAGACCCAAAACCAACTCAGTCATCTACAAATCAAATCCCTACCTAATGGGCTATACAAACATGAAATTAGTTTTGAAATTGGTTAAAAATCAATCCATTGAGACATTTCACCAAACGCCTTCAACTACGGTCCGATACGTGTCCGATACGCATATCAAACGGACACAAAATCCTACCAAACTTGGGCTACACCTAGGGGAACCCTAAATGAATGCACCTATGAAGAGAAATCAGGATTTCAATGGGTATAAATAGGTTTACCTATTGAGAGTTGGAATCTCAATGTAAAGAGCCTAGTATCGATGTTTTCCCTCAATTTGCAATGGTCCCGAAGCTTCCAACCCTTGCTAGCTATCCACCAATGGCTTCTACTACTGTAGGGGAGTCCAATGCAAAAGACTAGGCTCAATTAGAGTTGGTTTGATGAAATGGGGTGATTTAGGGGAGAACACTAAACTAGGGTTTTGTATGTTTAAAGAAGGAGGCAAGGGGGTGTCATTAAGTGTTTAAATAGGGGAGAGGCTCCTTATGGCAGCCTAGGGCTTGCCTCTAGGGTTAGGATTTATATTCTAAGTTAATTTGAGGCTTCTAGCTATTGAATTCAAGGCCTTCTAGCTATAGGCCCAAGTTAAAATATCTACCCCTAATAAATATCTACCCTTAAACAAATATCTAGATATTCTTAACCTTGTCATGTAATGGATATTTCTAATCTAATCTCTATGTTCATGGTTAACATCTAGATTAGAGAAATTCTAGGTTAAGGCCTAACCTATCAATTAGCACATTACTAAAAGGCCAAAATCCAAAATAATTCAAAAGTCACCAAATGACCAAAATACCCTTAGCCTAGAAAATGGAAATTTGCTAATCTAAACACTTGGTTAGGTCTCCGTGGTCAGGGTTAGTCTCTAGGCTAAACAGTTTCTAGGGTTGTACTAACAAAATAGCAAAATCACAATACACCAATTTAAATGGTATTAAGTAAATTAAAATTCACCAAAATTATGGAAAACTGAGAAATGACAAAATTACCCTTGATTTTGAAAACAAGCAGTTACAAATCTACCCCCTTAGAAAAATTTCGTCTTCGAAATTCAAAATGGTTGTACTCTTCTCTAGGTCAAGCACCCAACAATCAAAGTCCACTAAAATATTATCCTAAGTTATATAACATACAATCCAGGAAATCATAACACATGCATGGTTGTAAATCTCTAAGTATCATGTTATTGCAGTCTTCATTGGGGTTTTCTATTAAATCTAGCATGATCATCACATATACAAACTAAAGGTACTAAGAAGCAATCATCAATCAATGGGCGGAAAGAAACAGGTAAAAGGAAAGAGCAAGACCTAACCTTCTAGTCCAATGCCTACAGGATCCTCAACTGCCATCGCAAAAGCCCTGTCCTGGCGGAGTATATCCCGCTGCTGGTGTGGGACGTTATGCGGTGCCATAGGTGGCCTACCCTGTGCTCCCTGAGCTGCACGGCTATGGTTCGAAGGACAATCCCTCGCCTGATGCCCCTCGGTGCCACAGAATAGGCACACACCCAAACGTCTCCTGTAAACCTCCTAGAGATATTTGGACCTCTTACAGTAGTGGCAAGTAGGTGCACGCTGCGTCGGTCCATGCTGCTGCCGGGGCACCTGCTGAACTGGTGCCCTAATCGGAGCAGGAATCTGCTGCGGGCGTTACGAAATAGAATGATGTTGGAGTTCAGGATGCTTAGCAGCCCCCGCGCTGCTAGTAGTCCCCGAAAATAGATCACGGTCCCTCTTGGGCTTTAGGCCCCACTCCCGCTTTACCTTGCGAGCCTCTGCAAAGATCTCGGTATAGGTCGCATAGAAAGAGGGAATAAGGATCCTGATATCCCAGATCAATCCCTCTCTAAAGCGGCTCACCCTGATCTCCGGCTCACGTACCATATATTTTGTGTATCGGCTCCGTTTGTCGAACTCTATAGTGTACTCCTCTACAGACAAACCACCCTGCTGGAGGTTCTAAAACTGCCTCACCAAGTCAATCTTATCTGTAGGAGAAAAGAACTTCTCCAGGAAGAGGACCTTGAACTCGGCCCAGGTATGGCCCTCCCTAGCAAGATATGGCTCATTCCTGAACTAGGTCCGAGCAATGTCCAACAACTGTAGTCCCACCGCCTCGACCTTCAGGTCGTCTGCTAGGCGGGAAGCCCTCATCTGACGCTCGATGTCCTCGAGCCAGCCGTCAGTATAAACTACGCCCTCAGTCCCGCCGAAATTACGAGGCCCCAGTTTCTTGAAGTCCTGGATATTGGCCGGCCTCGGATGTGCTCCCTGATGCGGAGCCCTCTGCTCTACGGCTGCTAGAGCCAACTGGTGTACATCCCTCACGTCCTGATGTATCACGTCTGTCTACCTCTGCTGAGCCTCAGTCTGGACTCGCTGGGCCTCCATCATCTGCCGAAGGAAGGTAAACATCTGTCCCATATCGGTAGGTAGTGGAGACGGAGGAGGCAGATCCTCAGCTACAGACGAAGGAGTCCAATGTGCAGGAGGAAGAACACCTACGACTGCTCCTGCCACAGCGTCCTCTGGGACAGTCCTCGCAACTGGTAGAGGAACGCCCCCGAATGCTACTGCAGATGTACCGACTACAGGAGAAGTGACTGGCTCAGGTCCGCGAGATGTGGCGGACCTCTCAGTATCCACTGGCTCCAAATGCTGAGATCGAGTCATCACCATCCAGAAGACAGATCGAAAGAAAGAAGTCAATATGGCACAAGATAGATTATATCAAAGGAGGACAATTTGTTTACAAATAATCAGCATCAAGAACGGACAATTGTATCGAAGCAAATTGGAAGTTTCCTAATTGTGATTGAGTACCCATAGCCTATAGTCTATATCTTATAAAACCATAGTAGGCTCGTAGCAGCACTCTAAGTCGAGCACCACTACGATATCGCACTAATTACGACTTCTGACCTGCATGGGCCGTCACTAAAAATGTGTCACGACCCGCACCCAGAGTAAAGGCACAAGTGGGAAACAACGTCCCAGCCTACGTCGCAGAAATGGCATAGAACGCTGTCTAGGTCTACTATCTATCAATAGTTATAATATCAAAATCTGTCGAGAATGGTCAACTCCGAACGGAGGACAAGCAATGACAATATAATATACTCAATCACAACCTCTAGGAATGATAGATAATACTGAAAGATAAAGATAACAAGATTTATAAATATCATCCTGAAAATCCGACATCAGAATAATACAAGTCCAAAATCTTTGAGTCAACAATCTCAAAACAAATAACTAACAAATAATAACAAGCCAAAGTAATCTGGAGACAGAGTCCAGTACTATACTAAAAGCAGCTAAACTATACCAAGGCCTCATCTGCTAGAGCTAGCCCCTGCTGCACTAGGGTCTCCAACTCTATACCAACCACGTCATGAGGACCGTAATAGGTAGGGCACTCCACCTCATTATCTGTAATATTTTCAACAGGTCCAATCAGGACGGAAACGAGTACAAAATCTCAAACAATACTTCTAGTTAGATAATATTAAAAATATAGCAGTAGATAGATAGAATATACTACGTAAAGTAGGACATACATGCATCCTGGCAGGGTATATCAAAACTGTAAATGAGAAGGGTAAGAGAACAGTGTATATCATGTACGAAAATCTGGAACTACTATCTATGTGAGTTTAGTACTACTTTTAACATGTGATCGGCTTAGAACTTGATACAATGTTTGGCCTGGCTAATCATACGTGAGTGTACGATTAACACTATACAGTGATGATACAATGGTGATACAATGATGATACAATGCTAGTACTGTGGGTTATTGATCATATATCTATGCTAACACCCCCATCTCTGACTAATATAGTGGATCCAGTCATGACACGTCATGACATGTATTCTCTATAAAGTAGCTCTCCTTTACAGGAATCGTGTCTATACAATGAACAAGGAACAAGAAAGACTTGCACAAGGTATACCATATATAAGAGGAATAACATCTTATGACGGGATCCAGACAAATACCAATCAGTGTGAACAATGTGTCAAGAGAACAAGGATATCTACACTAAATACTAGAAACAAAGACGATATCATAAAACAGAAATATTATCAGAGAATGTACTCGCCTGGTACCCTGAGTGACTGAAGAAAACAGATGTCCGAAATAGAGTCTTAAAATCCTAGTTAAGGAAATTACAGGTTATGATATTTTAAGAAATAAGGTAAATGAAGTATACGATGCAATCTACAAGATTTCTAAGTCAATCTAGGTCAAAGTCAACTCTAAGTCAAACCTGGTCAACTGTCTAGGTCAAACTAGGTCAACTAGTCAATTTGGTCAACTAGGAGTCCAATTTGGTCACCCTCTAGTCTATCTAGGTATTACCCTATATCACATCTACCTAGGTCAAACTAGGTCAACTAGTCAATTTGGTCAACTTATATAACTCCTAACTCTAAACCTCATATCATACCCCTCATCCCTCACACTTCCAATCCTCTCAACTCAGTCACCCTATACTAACTCACTATCACACTAACACACTACTACTCATACACTAACATATCATTCATGCCTCCAACCAAAGAGCTAACACTCATACTCACACTCACTACCTAGGCACATGAATTTCCAACTCACTCAAGTATCCCTCACTCACATACATTCTACATATAAACTCAAACACCCATACTCACACCAAACCAAATCCTAACATTCAAAACCATTATCCAACTAACTCACACTCAAAATCAACTAAGCCAAGGCCTAAGGCCAATTGGTCAAGTGTCTATGTGCCACTTGTTGTTAGCCTATTGCTAAAGTCCATGCCATACCAAGCAGTGGCCTTGGCAAATGCCAAACCTGGCAGCCAAGCAAGGCAGTGGCCTTGCTCACTACTGCTCACTGCACTGCTATTGCTCTCCTTCACCCTCTCAACCTGAGAAATCCTCATAAGCCTAAAACTTAAAATCATACATTCTCTCTCTCTCACATACTCCCTAACTCTTTACTCATTCTCATTATTGAATCCTCACAGTCCCACCTCCAAATCCCACTGATCTCATCCTCACTCACAACCCTCAAACACCACAGTCCCCCTTCCTGCAGACCTAAAATAGAGATGGCAGTGGCCTTGAGCCACTGCTGCTAACTCTTTCCTTATAAATCTTCAAACTCACTGATACTCATAAAATTAGTCCCTTCACAAAATGAACCCAAATCGAATTAAAAAATCAAAATAAAACATGAAACCTAATCTTAGAAACAAACTAACCTAGGTAATATAACTGAAAACTCATTTGAGAACCTCATGTTTGAATTTACTCTTTTGAATTATATTTTGAAAACCAACATTTAAGTATCAGACAAAAACCTATAAATCGAATCCAAACATTTTAAAAACCAATACAATCTTGAAAACGCAAGTTTTTAGAAACACAATGAACCTAGGTAAATCATATAAAACTTATTTGAAAATCGAATTCGAAATCCCCCTTTTAAACTTATATTGAAAACTGTCAACAACAAGTATCAGAGAAAACCTTTTTGAACCAAAAACATATGAAAACTAATACAAAACTCCATACAAGCATTCATGTCAGGTGGGGGGGTATTTCATGTTGACCCTGAGGGTCATGTCGTATCCTCCAGTGTCAGGTATTGTGTCCAATTCGTGTCACAAAACCAGTCGAACTGGTGTCAGAGACAGTGCAGTGCACTGTCTCGTGCACATGTGTCAAAATCAATAGGACATGACGTGTCCTATCCTTGGTCTCGTGGTCGAGTCCAAAACTAGGTCAAGTCTAGATGTTCGTATCTAACACCCTGAAATAGGCCAAAGTGTCGTCATGTCCAAGAAATGTACCCGTGTCAGTGAGCTCATACGCGCGTGTGTGTGTGTGTGTGACACGTGCAGTCGTAATTTCTCCTAAACTACTGGATGAAATCTAATAAAACTTTGGGGACATGTTGTCAGACATTGCCCCCACGTGTCCATTAAATTTTGTGTCAAACAAAGCTGTGTCGTGTCCTAGAGGACACTCGAGCAGCAGGGGAGCAAAGTACTCCCCTGTGTAGTGTCCAAACAGTGGGTTCGTGTCCAATTTGGACACGAACAGAGACTCAAAGACAACTTAGTCATATATAAATCAAATCCCCATCTAATGGACTATACAAACATGAGATTAGTTTTGAAATTGGTTAAAAATCAATCCATTGAAACATTTCACCAAACACCTTCAACTACGGTCCGATACGTGTCCGATACACATATCAAACGGACCCAAAATCCTACCAAACTTGGGCTACACCTAGGGAACCCTCAATGAATGCACCTATGAAGAGAAATCAGGATTTCAATGGGTGTAAATAGGTTTACCTATTGAGAGTTGGAATCTCAATATAAAGAGCCTAGTATCGATGTTTTTTCTCAATTTGCAACAGTCCCAAAGCTTCCAACCCTTGCTAGCTATCCACTAATGGCTTCTACTACTGTAGGGGAGTCCAATGCAAAAGACTAGGCTCAATTTGGAGTTGATTTGATGAAATGGGGGTGATTTGGAGAAGAACACTAAACTAGGGTTTTGTATATTTAAAGAAGGAGGCAAGGGGGTGTCATTAAGTGTTTAAATAGGGGAAGAGGCTCCTTATGGCAGCCTAGGGTTTGCCTCTAGGGTTAGGGTTTAGTTTCTAAGTTAATTTGAGGCTTCTAGTTATTGAATTCAAGGCCTTCTAGCTATAGGCCCAAGTTAAAATATCTACCCCTAATAAATATCTACCCTTAAACAAATTTCTAGATATTCTTAACCTTGTCATGTAATAGATATTTCTAATAGGTTAGGCCTTAACCTAGAATTTCTATAATCTAGATGTTAACCATGAGAATTAGCACATTACTAAAAGGCCAAAATCCATAATAATTCAAAAGTCACCAAATGACCAACATACCCTTAGCCTAGAAAATGGAAATTTGCTAATCTAAACACTTAGTTAGGTCTCCGTGGTCATGATTAGTCTCTAGGCTAAACAGTTTCTAGGGTTGTACTAACAAAACAGCAAAATCACAATACACCAATTTAAATGGTATTAACTAAATTAAAATTCACCAAAATTATGGAAAATTAAGAAATGACAAAATTACCCTTGATTTTGAAAACAGGCAGTTACATCGACACCCGACGGTCATCAACGCGAATTGCAAGGCTTCGCCTGTGTGGCGCAGGCTTCTAGAGGGTTGCGCCCTGGCCTAACATCAGATTGACCTGCGGGTGGGGATGGGAAATACGAAGGTAGTGGAAGATCGATGACTGTCATGTGGCAAGCTGGAGGCTGTTCCTCACTAAGAGGATATCCGCATTCGAGATCTTTGGTTGGAGGAAAGATGGTATCTCGCTCGAGTGGCTCGCTTGTTCAGACATATAGCGCATGAGGCATTGCAGGAGTCCGGCATTACTTTGGGTCTGGAGCAGGACACCCTTTAGTAAATCCCCAGCAGGGAGGGGAGGTTCATGACCGCTTCGGTTTGGTTACTGGTTCATGAGCCGCACCAGATTATTCCCTTCTGGTCAGCTTTGTGGCATGGAGACATTCCCCTTAAATGGTCGATTTTGGTTTGGCAAAGTTTCCTCAACAAACTTCCCACCCACGACCGGGGCAGAACCTGGGCTTCTATTTGGTTTTTTGATTTAACTGATGTGTGAACCCTCAGGTGGAGACGGTGCAGCACTTACTTCGGGAGGGAGAGTTAGCTGCCCAAGTTTGGAGGATTTTCCACCCGGCTAACGGGCCGCGGAGACCCGAGTCTCTTCTTCTCTCCTCGGGGACAGACCCATCTATTGCCCATTCCAGGATGATGGAGCTTGCGGCAATTACATGGGTTCTGTGGAAGAACCGTAACAAATCGAGATACGAAGGTCGCAGCTTTACGGTGCTGCTCTTGGAGTCGGAGGTCCACCGTCAGCTGGCTAGGAGAACCAGGAGCAGCGCTCCTCGAGGGACCGTATCTTGAGTGTGGCAGAGTTAGAGTCGGGTTGTGCTCTGTCGCAGTCATTTCCCTTCTCATGTTTCTCTGCCATTTGTTTTTTGGTGTTTTTTTTTCTTACTTTTTGTGCAATATTACATAGCATGTATACGTTTTGTGGATGTGGGGAGTTTGGTCCTTCACTCCAGCGTGGGGGGTGAACTCCTTCTCTTCCTCTCTTTAGCGGTAGCCTTATAAAATTGGTTCTCTTCTAACAAAAAATTATATATACATACATATATTTTTTTTATATACACACACACACACACACACACACACACACACACACACACACATATATATATATATATATATATATATATATATATATATATATACAACCCCCTTCTTGTACGGTAAAACTTTACGGGACAAGTTTACGGGATAGACCAATTTCTTATTGAGAGAAAAAAAACCCAAAAATATCAGGTTTTTTACGTATATATTTCTCTTCTTCTAATTTCTTTCTCTTTAAAAATTTAAATCTCTCATTTCAAAAATAAACATATTGTTGTGAAAATAAGAAAGAAGGAGAAAGAATTGGCAGCCAGAAACTTGTATGCAGCTTTTCTCATAAGGGCATCCATATTTAGATTTATCCAAATTACAACACTCCCCCTTGGATGCCCACTTTAATTATTGCCTCATTAAAAAAATTTCTAGGAAAAACCCTTTGGGAAAAATCTATAGAAAAGAAAAGAGTACAATAATATTCTTCAGGAATACAAGTCTTAAGGATCTAAGTGGGTGCGACTTACACTGCCTCGTTAAAATCCTTTCGAAGGAAAAACCCAGTGGAAAAAAATCTCAGCGAAGGAAAAGAGTACAATGCGCAAAGACATGCTTCATGATGTCTCCATTAGCATCTTCAGGATGCTTGCATCTACAAGATGCTTGCATCTACAGGATGCTCCCCCTCAAAAATATTACATTATTGTTCTTACATCAATTCAAAATGAAAAATCAACCCCCAATACAATTTAAATATTACATATCACCCCAACACTTTATTTGTCTATACATTTATACTCGTATCTTTATGAAGAGGTTGCAGGCTTTATTTGATTCTTGAAAGCTCGCAACTCCTCCTGATATGTCGAACTGTTGAAAACATAGCCATGCACATTTCCTGTTCGGTTTGGTGAAATTGCCGCAGTGATTTGATTTATTCTCTCTACCTGCAACGTTATTTATAAAAACATTATTTTAAAAGTAATACCTCTAAAATAGTTTACGTATTTCAAACTAATTTGACTATTAAGAACATTGCTTTTATAATTATTTAGTACAGTTGTTATTATTTTAATTAATATTTAGTTAATACATATTAAAAATTGGATCTTGTAGCTAGCAATAAATATTGATTACACTTAGTATTATTTTTTATAGCAACTACATTACTCTAAAAATATTTTACCATGGTTATATAGATAGTTATATAGATAGTTATCTTAGTTAAAACCATTTTGCTAGTTAAATTATTATTATGATTTTTACTCCTAAATTGCCTAAAGCTAAATTGTAATAAATGTTTTAAAAAGTAAAATAAAATATATTGCTAATTTTAATTAGAATACTATTTAGATAAAAATCTAATATCCCTATTTTGTAAATGGTACCTTTCAATCATTTTAAATATTATCAAATAAATGATTTTGTTAAAACATGGTTAAGTATTTTACTAGTATTCATTCTATCAAGGTTATATATATATATATATATATATATATATATATATATATATATATATATATATATATATATATATATATATATATATTTATATATATATATATATATATATATATATATATAGAATGAATACTAAAAAATATATATATATATATAACTAGTATATGGATAGTTTGTAATAATTAGCTAATTGAATATATATATATATATATATATATATATATATATATATATATATATATATTCTAAAAATTGTTAGCTAGTATATATATAACTAGTATATGGATAGTTTGTAATAATTAGCAAATTGACATTATTTATACCCTAATAATTTGTACCAAAAATTAACAGGTGAACATCCATGCAGTACTACTCCCGTGCAACCAAACCAAGGCAAGTACACCGACTCGATCTTGTACTTTTTATTTCTGTCTTACATTCATGTGCCATATTCTCATACCGGACACGTGATACACACGATTGCATCGTCCTTGTTCGTCATTGCATTGTGAGTTATTGTGGGGATTGGGGGAAATATTAACTTTTGTGTGACAACACCCAACATAGGTATTGTGTATAGCCAAATCATACACCTCACGTACGATTAAGCCGTACCTTGTAGAATTGATTGATTATGGATTGATTGTGGATTGTGATCCGAAGCCGGTCACATATTAGGTTAATATTTCAAAAAGGTCACACTTGCATTGATTGTCGTGTTCATCGTATTGTTCATTGATTGCCTTGTTTATTGTCTTTTCATATTGATTGTCGCGTCCATTGCCTGCAGTTTTGTATTTCATATCGGGTACCATAGTTTTATTTTCAGTTCTCGTACTCTAGTTTTACCTTGTACTCTGTAGTTCAGATTATATTGTATATTGTTATTGTCGGGGTTGTACTTTACTCTTTCCTGACAGGATACGTTGCACGTGCTTGAGGCCATATAGAGCATGGTGGTATCATGGAGATTGCAAGATTTTATTTTATTTATTTTTCTGGAGATTGTATTTGATTTCATTATTGTATATTTTATTTGACCGGATTTGTCTCCGGATAATATTGTATAATTTGATGGATATTGGTGATCTTTCTGGGATGTTTATAGATTCTGTGATTGTTTACATTATATTGTGACTTGGAGTTTTCCTCAGTATTGTACAGCTTACTTCGTCGTGTCTATCGACGAATGTTGGGCGTGTCCGACACTACAAAAATATGGTAAATTACCGACTGAAATAGCAACTAACCAAAGTTAGTTGCTATATTAGCGACTAAATTTCGACTAAAATTCTACGGAATCAAAACTCAATATAATTACAGTCGACAGTAAGTTGCTAATACGTCGGTGACTGTCGAGTATTTTTATAGCGACTGAAAAGTCGGTAGGTATTTACAATACTTTTTTTTCCGACTCCTGTAGAGCGACTAAAATTTAAGTTGGTGACAAACCCTTTTACTTTCTCAATTTCCCTCTCCCTCCTATTATTTTCGTTCCCCCCAAAACCTCTTTCGACTCCCTTGGAGAGCCTCTCCTCCGACGCCTCTCCTTTGACTCCCTTCATTCCTCCTCCGACACCACTACTCCGCCGCCGCTCCCTCCGCCGCCTCCTCTCGATCGCCTCTACCATCGTCGCCTCTCCCTCCGCAGCTGCAACATCGACGCCTCTCCCTCCACCGCTGCAACGTCGAGGCCCCAACTCCCTTCACCGGTGTTAGGTAAAAATAATAATTTTTGTAAGTTTTTTTTTATAGTTTTAAGTTTCCTAAATTTTCCAGTAAATGTATAAATTTAGGGTTTGATCTGGGCTTGTCATTTGTGATTAATGTTATTGTTCAAGAAAATTTAGGGTTTAGTGTGTTATCAAGAAAATCTAGGGTTTAGTTTAACAAATTTTAAAAATAAATAAATACAGGAAACAAAAAATGTGTTGTTTAAAGTTATTTTGTTTCCTTTTGCCATTGGTTTTGATGTAGGATTTGTGGGTATTTACCTAAAATTTGTAGGTCCTCTTTAACTAATTTTAGGACCAAATCAGACGGAATCGGAAATGCCCAACGATTTACATTCCGAAAATTTTGCTCTAGATAATGAAAGTATTTATGTCCTGACATCCAGATTAGCAAATGTATCTATTTTTTCTTTTTGCACAATGATTAATGCCAATGTTTATAGCAACAATTTCTGCACGACTCTATCCGAAACTCTATCTACAGGACTATATGTTGTAATGAGCTTGGTGGGTTTAATAATTTGATGTGTCAATGGTATGCCATCAAGTGTCCATGTCTAGATGCTTAAAAAGAAAGGATGAATCAATAGAGAATTCGCTAGGGATAGAAAGAGAATAAAAACCACAGAGTTTTGATTAGTTTCAGAGTTTTGGTTTGGTCTGTATATTTACTTCTAGTCGAGTTTGTACCTAATTGAGTCTATTTGTTTTAGTCTGAGTTGTAATAAGACATCTGTTGATAGTGATGAATGGTTGAGATTTTAGAATCTTTTGTGGGATGCATTTGAAGTACACGGTGCATGTGAAGCCTAAGGCCCTAAACCCTAACTTCTACGTGCTCACGCAAAGCATAACAATAAGCCGATGATTGATTTGCTCACAATCTATTATGCAAAACTAACTTCTATGTGCCAAAACAACAACAAAATTGTAGTATGCACCAAAGAATAACCATATTTTTTTATGACCTACAAATCATATTTGATATCCAATTATTTCTTTTTGAATATATATGGCACAGAATAATTTGCACGGGAAAAGAATGAGTCGATACTTAGTTGACCGCACGTGGATGTACAATCGACGACATGAGAGCAAGATTGGCCTGAATGATGATTTCAAAGCGGGCGTTGAGGAATTTCTCAAATACGCCAGTAGCCAACCTGATTTTATGGATGGTAAACTCATCAAGTGTCCTTGTGTTAAATGTCGTAATAGACCATTCAGAGAGGTAGATCTTGTGAGGGAGCATCTTTACAAGAAGGGTTTCGTACAAAACTACAAGGAATGGACCGCTCAAGGAGAACCTTTGTTCTCGTAATATCAGTCCTCCTTTGATACGGAGGTCAGAGAGTCTACACTCGGAGATGACTTCGAATATCGGCAGCGAAACCTAGCACGGGAGATGATATTTGTTGCGGCCGGACCTAGTTTTGATCCAGAGGAACCGAATCTGATGCAAAGGAATTCTATGATATGTTCAAGGATGCCAAAACACCGATATATCCGGGATGTGATACTCATTCAGTCATGTCTGTGGTGATGCGGATGTTGAACATCAAGTCTGATTTCAACTTGCCGCAAGAATGCTATGACCGGATCATCCAGTTGGTCAGAGAGTTGTTGCCAAAAGGATCAAAGAATTTGCCTGAAAATTTTTACAAGTCGAAGATGATGATACGAAAACTTGGATTAGGTTACGAAAAGATAGACTGTTGTCGAAACGGCTGCATGCTATATTATAAAGAGAACAAATATAAAGATAAATGTACTTTTTGTCATGCGGACAGGTACAAGCCAGTTCAGGACAAAGGAAAGTCAATTGTCCAAGGAAAGCTACGTCCCTACAGGTACATGCAATTCTTACCTCTCACAAAGAGGCTACAGAGGATGTATATGTCTGCAAATACAGCACAACACATGACATGGCATAGCAAGGAACGACACATGGATAAAGGAGAATTATCTCACCCTTCTGATAGAGAGGCATGGAAATATTTTGATCAGTGTCATCCAGAATTTGCTGCGGAGCCTAGAAATATTCGGTTGGCACTATGTTCTGATGGATTCACTCCTTTCGGACAGTCGGGATCTCAGTACTCTTGCTGGCCAGTAATTTTAACTCCTTATAATCTACCACCTTGGATGTATATGAAGACTCCTTATATGTTTTTGACACTTATTATCCCAGGTCCCAAAAATCAAAAGAAGAACATCGATATCTACTTGCAGCCATTGGTGGATGAGTTGAAACAATTGTGGTAATTTGGTGTCCATACGTACGATATGTCGAAGAAGCAAAACTTCCAGATGAGGGCAATACTTATGTGGACTATCAACAATTTTCCAGCATATGGAATGTTATCTGGTTGGAGTACTCATGGCACTAAGTCTTGTCTAGTATGCATGGGAAAGAGTAAAGCGTTTCGTCTTCAACATGGAGAAAAAGCATGATTTTTTGACTGTCATCGTCAGTTCCTTCCTTTGTCGCATCCGTGGAGGAGGAATAAAGATGCCTTCAGAGTTGGTAAACAAGAACTATCTCCTCCCCCATTGAGATTGACAGGAGATGAGGTTTGGGAAGAAATAGAGGATATGCCGACTGTGATGGAAGATACAAGATCAGAGTATCATTTTGATAGTTTTGGACATAGCCACAATTGGACGAAGCGGAGTATCTTCTGGGACTTACCTTATTGGAAGGATAATCTCATAAGACATAATCTTGATATCATGTATATTAAGAAAAATGTATTCGATAACATCTTCAATACGGTTATGGATATCAAGGGAAAAACAAAAGACAATCCCAAAGCAAGAAAGGACTTGGAAAATATTTGCAAACGTCCAGAGTTAAGCCTAAGAAGAAGTAGCAATAATACATTGGTGAAGCCTCCAGCGCCATTCGCATTGGGTAGGGAAGATAAATTAATAATATGCAACTAGATAATGAAGTTGAGATTTCCTGATGGCTATGTGTCCAATCTGGCGAGATGTGTCGATCTTAATGAACGCAAACTGACAGAAATAAAGAGTCATGATTGTCATGTGTTCATGGAAAGGTTACTACCAATTGCTTTCAGAAAGATGTTGCCACTTCACGTATGGACTCCGCTGGCCAAGCTATCTATATTCTTTAGAGATTTGTGTTCAAGCAAGCTAACGGTGCAACATATGATTGAACTTGAGGAGAAAATTGTTTTGACAATATACAAGTTAGAGAAGGTGTTTCCTCCCAGCATTTTTGATAGTATGGAACATTTGCCAATTCATCTTCCATATGAAGCACGTGTAGGTGCTTCCGTCCATTATCGATGGATGTACCCATTTGAAAGGTATAACTTAATTATCTTGAACCATTAATTTCATATTCTAATATTTCTAATCGAGTCTGAGTTTTTTTACTAGATATCTACATCATCTAAAGAAGAAGGTGGGTAATAAGGCTCATGTAGAGGCTTCGATATGCGACGCATACATCATTAAGGAGGTTTCAAACTTCTGTTCCATCTACTTTGATACTTATGTCAGAACAAATCGAAATAGAGCCCCAAGGAATGACGAAGGTGGGGTTGATGTGCCGATTAGTGATATCCTATCTATCTTTAATGTGAGGGGCAAGCCTACAAGTGCTACTAAAATACGGTGGTTGGAAGACGATGAACTTGAAGCTGCTCATCGATATGTATTGTTAAATAGCGACATAGAAGAAATGAAAGATATTGAGAAGTAAGCGACACAACTTTACTAGCGTATTTACTTTACATATATAATTAGAAAGAAGTGTTCTAACTTTCATTATTCTTATCACAGTATTTTTAGAGCCAAAGTACAAACGGAAAGGCCTAATATTGATGATGATGAACTTGCTAGAGAGGTCGATAGAAAATTTTCGTCGTGGTTCCATAATTATGTAAGAATATTTAAACACGATCATTGTTAATTTTCCATTAAAAATATGAATATAATAGACAAACAATATGTGATGTTTTAGGTTTTTCGTTCTGGCATTAACTTACATAATGAGGGGCTTCGAGCATTAGCCATTGGACCAAGTAAGAAGGCAAAATGTTGGGATGGATACACAATTAATGGCTTCAAGTTTAGAACAACTGATAAGCCTATCAATCACTCATTTGTTGATAAAGATGGCAATTTTACTAAGAGTTCTGGAGTATGTGTGAGGGGCTCAGTCTACGATGCGGATCCAGAACATGATTATTATGGTGTACTAAGAGATATTATAGAGCTCGAATACCCATGATTGGTTTCTTTTGATATGAACATTGTGTTGTTTAAATATGATTGGTTTGATACAACACCTAAGCAAGGATGGAAAATTGACAAACAATTTGGATTTGTAGATATAAGGCATGGTAAAAGATACGGAGGATTCGAACCTTTTGTGTTGGCAAGTCAAACTGTTCAAGTATACTGCACAAATTATCCTAGTCGACGGCGTAATACCCGAGATTGGTGGGCTGTATGCAAAACTAAAGCTAGAAACACTTATAATATCGGAGAGCTGGCATACCAGGAGGATGAAGTAGTCATTCCTCCAGTTTCATATATGAATTCGGTCGTCGTTGATGATATGCAAGATGAGGTTACTGATGACGATTTTAGAGTTGACGAAGAGGTGGTTATTGAGAGAGTTGATGCTATGGAGGTATCGGACGAGGAAGAAGATTTGGAAGATGAAGATGAAGAGGAAGATGAAGAAATAGATGATGATGATGATGATGATGATGATGATGATGATGATGATGATTCAGGAGATGGAGATGATTCGGGAGATGAAGAAGAAGAAGAGGATGAGGATGAAACCTATTGAGCTGCTTCTTTCAGCATCTTCTTTTCATGAAGTAATTTTCAATACACGTAAACATTGTGATAAATTTTATTTTCAATCTGGATTTCAAGCACAAGATAACATTGGATCTATGCGATACAATGTGCACATGATTATTTTTTTGAGAAAGTTGATGGCATTGCTATTGTAAATGATAAAAACATGCTTGGTTTACATATAAAATTGGCAGAAGAAGAGTGAGATTTTTCTTGTTATTTCCCTTTTATAATTGTGTCTCTGCTTTTGTCTACAAGAAGTGATTATGCATGGATAAGATGAGAGGGATTGAAACGATTAATGACTAAATCAATCACATGGCTATATACAAGACCTTCAAGATCCTGACCACCTCAAGGTAAGGTTTTCTTTCTTTTTGGGTCTGCTTGGTAACGGTATTTTCACCGATTTTGGGCTGTTTTTGAACCGATCGTTTATGAAACCTCTGCTTGTTAAGGAATGTTTCAAGTTTGAATTGTGTCTCTGTTTTTGTCTTTGTATGTTTGTAAACTGTTGGAAACCACCAAAACAGCCACTGAGACCTCTAATACTAGAAACTAATATTAAACAGGATTTGTCGGAAACTAATACCTAAATGAGTTATTGAATCTTGATTTTAAACAACTGGACATTTTACCTTCATATAGGATTCAAAAACAAAAATATTGGTCCCATAGTCAGTATTGGCTTGGTAACTTTGAAAATTGAAATGGTTTACTTACAATACTTTTGATATGGGTCAGGAGTTGTACAATTTCTTGTCATGCTCGTAATAAGTGTTCTCCAACCTTTGTCTTCGTTTGAGAATCATAAATTTTTAGGGTCTCACTATCAGTTTTATTCATGAATTTGTCAACATGACATGCTAGCTTGATATAAACATCGGAAATTGTTGAATTTTTGCTACATTTATGCTCACCATCTAGAATTAGTACCACAGTTATTGGTTTTGGTAATGATTATCAGTTGATAATTTTAGTATATTAGGTTTAACTGCACACCATGTTGTTTAAGCTACGAATTCAAACTTGTGGATATTGGCTCAATAAAATTGTTTGTTGTTGTGCTGTCTGTTGTCTTCATTTTGTCTATGTATGTTTGTGCACACCATATGACAGATGACGGGTTGAAGGAATGTTTCAAGTTGAAGGAATGTTTTAAGGAAAACCATATCATGTTAACTAGAAAACCATATCATGTTATAAGGAAAAACTGGAAGCTAGGACCTTCAATATTTTAATTGAAGGAATGTTTCAAGTTGGTAAGGTTAATGCAGCAAAGGATCTCTTTAACTCTATTCTTGCAAATGACGGATCTCTTTAACTCTATTCTTGCAAATGACTGATCTCTTTAACTCTATTAGTGCTATTATTAAGGGCTTGTTGGATACTGGTGAAGTAAACAGAGCTATGGGGTTCATTTCAGAAATGTTTAAAAGAAAATTTATCCTGGAGGCATTGTGCAAAGAGTAATGAGATTAACATATCGACTTGTCTATATCATCATTGATACATGAAATTTCTGGGTAAACACCAAACTGGAGTTCATATAAAGTTTTTCAGTAGAAAGGGATTGCATACCATCTGATCTCAATATGTCATCTATAATGGGACTATTCAATATTCACTACAATTGCTTGGTAAGGTTTCTTTCAGCAAAATAGTACAGGGGAGTTCCCTTATAAGCAGCTTCTTTTTACTTGATTCATGTCACTTATAGTATTATTTTTTATAAATATACAGGTCTTACCTATATGACAAACCGAGGTCGTCGCCGCCTCCGCGGAGGTTCCTCTCGACCTACCCCATCCACTCCAGAGCAACAAATCGGAGGAGCATCAGAGGATGACGTCATTATGATAGATGACGGGTTGTCCCCACAGCCTACTCCATCATCGGTGGGAGGTACGCCATCTTTTCTTCCCTCTGGAGGCACGCCAACTTCTTGTCCATCTAGAGGCATGCCAACTGAAGCGAATATGTATCCAGATCTTATGTTTTTGCCAAATGGAGCATATTACCGACGTCCAGGTTGTCTAGATCCCCCCAGTCCACAAGAGAGGCCTGCTAATGAAACACGCATAGAGCTATAGTCCGATGGAAAAGCGTAAGTAAAATAATAATAAATTATTGTATATTCATGTATTTCCTTGTTATTATTTATTTATAATTGTAATTTATTTGTTTATTCTTAGGTTTTTCCCCCTTAGAGCTAGAATTGAGCTTGGAGAGCTCATACGAGGAAATTTTTATGGGCCTTATTTAAATTTCAGGTCTATACCGGAGCCGAAAAAATACATTTGGCTTGATATGTTGAGGGTATGTTCTAATTAATTCTAAAAATTTATGGATCTTCTTGCTTATATTTACAAGAGAATAGTTTATATTATTGTTATTCTAATTTAATCTGTAATAATTTGTGATTTTCTATTTCAATTTGCAGAAGAGCTACTGGTGGCCAGACCACAGAGAGGTAGAGATCAAAAAATGTTATAAGTCGGTTGCCGGAAAAAGGCTAGGGGATATGGTAAGTGACCAGAAGAATTTTGCTGCCCATGATGAAAACAAGCGCAAGGATTGGCTGAAAGAGGAATATTGGAAGAAGATGAAAGAGGATATGGCCAAACCTGAGTACAAGATCAGGTCGGACAGGGCAAAGGCAACTCGTGCTAAGGCTGGTCTCCACACTAGTGGATCGATTCCGACCTCCGAACATTTTCGACGGATGGTATGTAAAATCATTAATAAAATTATAATTTTTCATCATTTATGTATATCTCATAGAATTAATTTTTACAGTGCGAGGAGGCTGCTAAGGCAGGCTTAGATACGAGTACAGTCGACTTCTCCAAGATATTCGAACGTACCCATAAGAGAAGGAAGGATGGGAAGTTGGTAGACGAACGGGCTTCCAAAGCATTTGTAAGTATTTACTTGTCTTTGAACATTTTATCAAAAGTATTTAAAGTTTTTGAGCCGATGCCTTAATGGATGGATATTGCCTGATACAAGAAACAAGTAAAGTATTTAAAGTTTTTGAGCCGATGCTCTCACTAGTTCATAAACCAAATACAGTAACCTACGACACCTTTTTGATGAGATGCCTTGTAAGGGATTGCAACAAACACTTGCTATACACAATATTATGTTAGCTGGATCATACCATGCTGGAAGAGCTGCCAATGCAAAAGAAATACAGAGATAAAATGATTGCTTCTGGAACTTCCCTATATCTCCACACCTATCATATAATATTATGTAGACTTTGTAAAAATCACCATGTTGATGAGGCCACGAATCTGTTCAACACCATATCATGTTTTAGACCGTATAATGAAGCTTTAAACCATATAGCTCAGGTTGGTACTGCGAACGATAAATTTATGCTTACCAAAAATTGGCTCTGTTCTCAGTTGGCATATAGTACATGGTTTCAGCTAGCACCCCGCATTCTCCTCCAGAATCCATACCATCGTAGAAGGAACCTGAATCTGGCCAATCCCGTTCGTGATTACCACTGCAACATAATAAAATCTATAAAGTACTAACTCCCCAAAATTCCATAAAGTGTTGAAGCCAATTTAGGGTGCAAACCTTACAATCATATAAGGCACGGTGGACGCAATTGGCTCTACTTGCAAAGTGAACTGATCCCATTGAGATATATATCCATTGGCATAGCTTATATCACCAATATAAAAAATAATATCTATGTTATCCAACTCCTTGACAAGCTGATCTGTAGTGTTCAAAGAGCCTGGCTGGTAATTTGCATATTCATTTGAACCGTCTTGCTCTGTTTACTTCACCAGAATCCTATGGGGTTTGTTTCAGAAATGGATAAAAGAAAATATATCCTGGTGAAGTAAACAGAGCTACTGCGGCATCCATAATTCTATTATTAAGGGCTTATTGGATACTGGTGAAGTAAACAGAGCTACTGGGGCATCCATAATGGATCTTCTCTCAAGAGTAATGAGATTAACATTGTCATCATTATATAAAATTGCTTTCTATTTTTTCTCAACATTGTGCAAAGAGTAATGAGATTAACATCGACTTGTGTATATCATCATTGATACATGAAATTTCTGGGTAAACATCAAACTAGAGTTAATATAAAGTTTTTCACTAGAAAGGGATTGCATACCACCTAATCTCAACATGTCATATATAATGGGACTATTCAATATTCACCACAATTGCTTGATAAGTTTTCTTGGTTATACTTATTTCTTTATTATTCAACAATGCACTTATTAGTTGATTTAAATTGACTTTTTTGTTTAATTTACGTTATTAATGGGTTATATATAGTTGCATACATTGATTGGCAAATAAGTGCCATACCCTTTTAGAGCTTCTTTACTTATCAATTAAGTATATGCATTGTAATTGCTCACGTGTAGTTCGGTTGTAATATATTCATGATACCTTTATATGTACAGGAGGCCTACGAGAAATTGGAGTCTCATGAGGCTGCTGATCAGGAAGGGGGGACGGCTGGTACTAGTAGGCCACATATGCCCTCCAAGAGGAATGACTTGTGGATACAGGTTGTTGGGAGAGGAAAGGGCGGTATCGTGTACGGTATCGGGTCGTTAGCATTGCAACCGTCGATATACTCAAGAGCTCTTCTACCTACACAGTCTACTGCCGGTCCTGCTGCTCCTTCTACAAGCTTTCTTACTATGGAGCAGATGACCACCATGATGTTCGATTTTCAGAGACAACTGAATCATGTTATGGAGATGGTGTCTTCTACTAATGCTCGTGATGGTACCACTGCTCCTTCCGGTACTCCGACTGTTCCTCCTCTTGCTGCTCTTCCTTCCTTTACTCTGGCTATTGTACCATCTGTTGCTACTCTGGCTACGTCTCCATTTATTGCTCCTCCGGCTACATCTCCATCGGTTACTCCTACTACTACTTCTGTTCTAGCTCCTGTTTTTACGACGAGTCAGCAACAAGCATTAGTTACGTTCATGACACAGTTTATGGGCAGCATGCAACCACCGTCAGCTTGACTTTTGTGCTTTTGTATCACTGTCGTGTCATAATATTTTGTGCTTGTATTAGTTTATTATTTTTTGTATAGGTGATGTATGGTCAAATGTTGGATATGAATGGACATGACTATATATGATATCTAAACTTTTTGTTTGTGTACTTTGTGTATGCTATTAATTTTGTTTACATCATTGACAATTGTTGTGGTCTGAAAAGTTGATTTTACTGTATTTTGTGTGCTATTGACTTGTTTATATTACTCTTAAATGATGTGTATAGCATTATTTTTACAAAACGGGAATTAAAAAGTAATTCATCACTCCATAGCGACTAACTAGCGACAAAACAGCGACTATAAACTGGGGGATAAAATAACGGCGACTAACTGGCGACAAATAAGTGACAAATCCTCGACTACCTGGCGACAAACTGATGACCAAGTTATCTGTTGCTAAGTGGTAGCTGTAACCAAAATTCACAGGCTTACTCGTTGGGGAGTCGCCAGATCGTTGCAGAATTAGCAACTAAAGATGGCGTCGTAGGTTAGTCGCTAATGTTAGTCGCTGATATCGTCGCTAGTTAGTCGCTACAGCGACTAACTAGCGACTGTAATTTGGCAGCAACTATGCATAACCGACTGAAAAATTTAGTCGCGGGTTAGTCGCTATTTATCTTTACCGACTGAAATGTATTTTTTAGAGACTAAAGTGTCAGTCGCTATTTAGCTATTTTTTGTTAGTGCAACTCGTGTCCGATTATTCGGGAGCGGATCGTGACATTATTTTAGTGGTGGCCTATGCAGGTAAAATAGATTATTTGTGGTATCCGCTTAATGGAGTATTAGATAAATATCATTCATCTGCATATCTCATTAGATCAGAATATTTATCAAGAATAATTTATATGCCTAATATTATTTTAAAATATTGTGCTGAGTAAATGACAATAAAGAATTTTATATTCTTTAAACATGGTACTTCAGGGCCCAGAAAATGTTCTTTTGCTTGTAAAAGATCGTATTGATATGACCATTATAGGTATATCATTCATATTAAATCTCTGCAGGAGATTTATCTCTATAGGAGATTTATAGTAAATCTCTTTTAGACATTCATCTTTTTATGAGATTATATGAGATATCTTTTGAATATTTATCTTTATCTCTTCTGGAGATTCCTTTCTTCTGGAGATTTCGATCTCTACGAAAGATTCCAATCTCTACTGGAGATTCCAATCTCTACGGGAGATTACAATCTCTTCGGGAGATATTTCAAATCTCTTCAGGAGATTTTCTCTTCAGGAGGCACACTTAATCTCTTCATGAGATCTTCTCTTTAGAAGGTGACCATTTTGATGAATCCGTTCAGGGATTTTTCCATAAACTCAATGAGCCTATCACATTCTTATGGATGGTTTAATCCGTATGTAGATCCTTCGGGGATAACATGATAATATCAAATCCTTCAAGGATTTACCTGAAAATTTTAAATCCGTGACCTTCGATAATATATCTTATCGTCCAGGTTATCACGATCGAAGAATATATTTATTCATATTCTATTCAAGATCATTTCATGAATCCTTGAGCTCTTATATATTTGGATCTCTATTTGTTACAAACACCATTCAAATCACACACATATCTCTATTTTTTGTGGGTATGGATAAGGGCATCCATATTTGGATTTATACAAATCACAACACATATCTCTACCTTAAAAAAATAAGACTTATCTATCTTTTTATTTTTAAACAAAGAGAGATATATTTATTTTTAAACAAAGAGAGATTTATCTATTTAAAAAATAGAGATAGATAGATATTTAAAAAAAACAATCTATCTTAACAAACAAATATACCTTTAATGTTGCTAGTAATTATAATTTTTAATTTTAATTTTAACATTAATTTTAATTTTAATGTTAATGTTAATGTTAAATTTAATCTTAATCTTAATCTTAATCTTAATCTTAATCAAAATCTTAATCTTAATCTTAATCTTAATTTTACTATTAAATTTTTAATGTTGATGTTAATGTTAATGTTAATGTTAAAATTAATTTTAATGTTATTATTAACATTAATTTTTATTTTAGTGTTAATTTTAATTTTAATTTTAATTTTAATTTTAATTTTAATGTTAAAACTAAAATTAATCTTCAAATTAAAATTAAGATTAAAATTATCAACTAAATTAACATTAAAATTAACGTTAATTTAAAATTAAAATTAATATCAACAATAACATTAACCGAAAAATTAACATAAGAAATAATATTAAAATGAACATTAAAATTAATATTTGTAAATATAATTTTTAAAAGTATATTTATTTTTAAAGATAGATTTTTTTAAATCCATCTCTATTTTAAAAATAGATAAAATTAAATTATCTATCTCTATTTCTTTAAATTTACTAAATAAATTTCTTACTATTTAAATAATAAATAGACTTATCTTTATGATAGAGATATGTATGTTTTTTAAAGGAGAGATTTATTTATTTTTTGTAAAGAGAGAGATTTAGAAGAGAACCATAAGTGTATTTTTTATCCCGTAAATTTGTCCCATAAGTTGTTTCCGTAGGAGAAGCTATATATATATATATATATATATATATATATATATATATATATATATATATATATATATATATATATATATATATATTTTTTTATATATATATATATATATATATATATATATATATATATATATATATATATATATATATATATATATATATATATATATATTCTAATGCTTACATCATCAAGCTACTTAGAAAAAATAATATTTTTATAAACTCAAAGTAATACTTATTAATTATGGAATAATTCATTAAAATATTTATTAAAATTATTTAACTATAATATTTATAAGAAAATACACATCTAGTAAATATATCAACCTAGAAGAATTATATAGTCAATTACCTACTAAATGGAAACTAAATATTAATTAATATATCTAATTTTTGAAATAATTATGTATGTATTTTTTGAAATATATATATTAAGAAAATGAAAATTAAAGTGGTAACATTTCGTGACCACCTAGTAACAATATCGTTGACTTTGTCGGTAGATTCAGAACACTTCAACCATGAAAATACAAAATACTCTGATGTAAATCTGAATTAAATTACTAAATAATATATAATAATGATCTTTGATTGTAGAACAACAATTCAACTACCATATTTTTATTTTAGAAACATCCGAGATCAATATTTGATAGATTCGATGAAACTTGATTATGGTTATCATGTTTTGACGAAGTTGATAAAAATATATATAAAAAAAATCAAAATATGATAATATAATTTACGACAGTTGTAGAGGATCAAGTTAGGATCCTTACCAAGTAATTTCTTGGGGTCGATAGGTATTCCAAATAGATGAAAACCACCTTGTACGAAATAGTGTTCAGCCTGGACATGTTTCATAGAACGTGTGCCACGGACAAACGAAGAAGAACCATGTCCTAAAATATTATTGGAAAGTAGAGGACACATATATGAACTCATTAGCCTTCGTTTTGCGAGAAACGGATAACAAAAGTTGGAAAAATAGACTCACGAAGAGGATGAACCTGTTGTGAATTCAGATTTTGTTCGAAATAAATTGTGCTCTGGTTTGTGACTTCTAACGCTCACGAAAGTTGTCGTGGCTGCCTCGGGGCTTGCTAGGGTGAAAGGGAGAGGTCTCAAGGCTATAAGGGAGGTGTTGAAGGAGGTGGAAGGATCGGATATGGAGGAGTTTTATGTCCATTTTCCAAAAGGTGGGCACACAGAAAAAGAAGAAGGAAATCAGGGGAGGCGGACGGAAATATAGATGGGGGCTTTGGTTTATGTGAGAAAAAGGATTTAGGAAGGATTTATATTTAGTTTGGTGTGATTTGGTTGCTTATTTTAAAATATACACAAAGTTCTATCTCCTAGGATTAAAATCGAGTCCAAAATAGGAAAGTTGTTATAGAGTTGGTTTAAATTAGATTTGAATTAATGTGGCTGTACATTAATTCATATAAATAAATCTAAACATGTCTAATAGGTCAGGGTACCCTATAATAGGCTCCATGGGTCCCTAGTTGGACTAGTTTTGGGTCGGAGGAATTTTTAGGATTGTTTTGAGTCCAATAAGCCTATTGTTGAGTGTAGTGTCATTTGAAAATAAATTGCACATGGAAACACAATTGAGTGACACACCATTGGCATGTGCGTAGTAGGCTCAAAATAGGTGAAAACCATATATTGGATCGATTGGGTTGGATCGAAGTTCAGTCCCAAAATTAAATTAAAAAATAAGTCAAGGTTTACGGTAGATTGGAAATTGCCTTAAATTGACCCAAAAGTTGTGCGATGTAAATAGAGCATACGGAAACAAGTTTGAGTAAGACATGATATATCAAAATAAAGATAAACTTGTCTAGATCAAAACATATAAAAGACGTTATAGAAAGATGAAAATTGTCCAAGCTCAATCAGGGCCAAGCCACCTCAGACAACATACATGAATGCTCAGAAGATCAACAATGAGATACCAAGTTCCAACAGCACAGTACCCCGAGGTACGTGGCCACTCCATACGACAAGCTCACTTGCGGTCTAGATACCATGAGACCTCCCTTCCAGAAGGCTCTATACGGCCAAGGAGGCATGCGGCTCAAGCTACCCACCAGTATCCACATCAAGGCAAACGGCTCAAATCCCAGGCTGAGCCACCTTCCTCCCTAAGATAGCTGGTCTGCGCCCCAGACCGAATCAACACAAACTGGTTCGTACCCCAGACCAAATCAGCACAAGCTGGTCCAGCTCTTGTCGGCAATATCTGGAAGGATCAACACCACGTTTATGGTGTGTGCACCATAACCGCCCTATTCAAACCGAAGATTTTCTCCAAATCACGGCCAGCGCCATGCATCAATCAAAGATCAGGCCCCCTGATTTAAATCTCTCGTTTATGGTGCACGTGTTAGACAATCGCACCATTCAAACAACAAGTTATCCTAAACATTCACACGTGCTAGGTCACCTATGACCAAGTCGTGCTAGTGGACAGATAACCACCGATGATTACACCCGAGGATCCTTAAGTCCTCCTTCGAAGCTCCCGTAGTAAAGGTCGCCCAATCAGCGCCTAAACCAGGCCGAGAAGTTAAACAACCCATCTAAACAGTTGTAACCCCCAAATAGCTTCTTCCACGCAGGAGATTCCTCCTCCATCATTATTACCTCCTTTATAGCTTGCCCGCTAAAAAGAAAATATAAAGGAGGTACACGTGGCCAACATCGAAGAGGATCGAATGATCGAATCATAGAAAAGAATCGAATCATCGAAAGAATTGATCGATTGATCGATCGAGGGATCGAAGGATGGAGATCATAGATCAATAGAGAGAGATCATTGAAAAAATGATTGAAGAGATCGCCAAAAAGGGAAGAGATCAGATAATCAACTGAACGAATCCACCAAATCAAGCTCGTCAATAAGGATACCAAATATACGTGAGAGAGTCATAGAGAGAATTTCAAGAAGCTATTAAGTATCAAATCGTCATGCTGAGTAAAGGGGTTAGTACAGTACCTGATCGCTATTGGCACACTTTTCCAGAATCTTTATTTGTATTAGCAAATCCTTCATGTTAGGGTTTTGTTGTATTGTTCAAAATTATATTATATAAAGAAAAGAAAATGAGTATTATTCAAACCATCTCTTCTTTCCTCATCCTCCTAAAGATACTTGTTATCCCAAGCAATCTTTACATCCAAAAATCTGATGGCGAACAAGCTTGCGACTCTGCTAGGAAGGGCTTTCTCTTTCAACGAAAAAGTTGGGACGTAATCTGAAACTTCGAAGTTGGGTTCATCCCAACAAACATTGGTCATCCGATTCGACCAGCAGGATTATAAAGACATGCTCTTTGATGGGTCAATCCCTTCCCCTAGGTCTACAAAACCTAGGAAGTCTTGCAAGGTCTAGGTGGTCAAAGCTGCTGTGCCACTACCATCAATTACTGAGGATGCTCTCCCGACTTCTAGCAATAAAGTACCATATCTATCTCATGTGTATCCTTCCCCCACTCTCAAGGTTGGAAGAACAGAACCTAATGCTTGGTTCCCAACCGGAGAAGGCGATACAACGCTAGGGACTTGGGAACGTGCGCTCTCAATACGCCATATTGGTCGCTTCCTGCTCAAGAAGACGAAGCTGTATCTCAACCAGCTTACCAACAGGAAGTACAAAAATAAACCTTGTCTAAATCAAGAGGAGTGCTGGTAGAAGCAAATGAAGCCACCCAAAATGGTGCCAGACGACAACACCCACAAGGAAGGCGAAGGAGATCTATCTTCCACAGAATCTCCCAAAGTCTCACCCATGAAGAAGGCCCTGACGCGTTGTACTACTCGAAAGCTAGTAAAAAAGAGGTCCAGACAGCGGGGGTTCAACATACCCGGACCGCTGCCTCGACGAGTATTCTTCAGGAGGTGTTCCGGATGATTATACGGGCCCCGAGTGGAAGGCTTTATCGGGTGCATACATGCGCCCACTAGAATCATGCACATGAGGTTAGCCAACCTCATAGGTCTTTCTCGGAGGATACATGTGGCATATCAGAAGTCTTGTCTGATCATCCATACAACCCATGCAGTACAAGTAAACATCCTCTGCCAGACTTGCGTGAAGTGATAGACCACAAGCATGGGTTGAAGAAATATGGTCTCACATACAATAAACCCTCCACGGGACACTGCACCCAAATCACTTTCAACTGCTACTGTTCTCAAATAGTAGTATCTGCAAACAAGTCTTCTGTCTTACAACGGCTGAAGCAGACAACGAAAGATGAACCAGTTTATGCTTCCTGCTACTCTGCACGAAGAGATACTCCTATCCCGAAGGGTTCAAAGGTGCCTTTCACCGCATCCAGCACGAAGAGGCCGTAGGCGCAGAGATTAGGCTACCTAGCTATATCAGTAGCAGGGGTATTCCAAAATACCCAATCGAGAAGACCCTTATGGAAAGGCGTACCGGAGGCAGAGAGCCTGTCTTCCCCACCTATCTTCTATGCTGGGGGTAGTGATCCGCCAAGGATGAGAAGCAAAGTTGGGGGTAGACCATCACACAACCAAGCTGTTATAGTGGCTAGGAATAGCCAGTTGCCAGAGTCAGAAGATGATGCCACCATACGTCCCTACCCTGACAAAGATGAAGCCCAGGGAATCAGGCCTAGCAAGTCCATATCCTCGCTAAGTCCTTTGAACTACCAGACGGTGTACATGGCCGACGATGACGATACTAGTACAGGTGACGACTCAACACATTAGAAGCAATGATGACCACCCTCAACGCCATAATACAATCTATGTCCCAGTCAATGGCAGACACAAGGGCTAATATAGCCCCACCAACGGCTTTGTAGGACCGTTGAGCACCACTAGAGGGGATGAATAGAGTGTATGCGTACAGCAGAATAAATAACATAATTTAAAAACTATTTAATATGGCTAATTAAATATAGGTAAGAGCATATGAGTATCAATATATGATTGCCCCCAAGCAGAATAAATATCTACTGGTACCCTCGTGGATGACTAATCTAGTCTCGAGTACACTTGCTCGAAGTTAATCCACTATGGCACAAGCTTTAACTAAGTACTTGCAACTCTTACAACATCGTGCTTGGGGGCAAGTGCATGATCAACTTCAACAACATCGTGCTTGGCGACGAGTGCACGACCGACTCCTGAAGGCGCTTGAAAATGGAAACGTTCTGAGATATCCCCAGATACAACTCTTTAAACCAAACTCTAGATTGAACTAAAATTGATAATGGCTTGACTAAGAATAGTATAGGCTAAATATGAAGTGTATAGCATGTAGAAAACACTTAAGGAACAGAGAGAATAGAAAGTGAATGAGATATCTGGAATATGAAAGTTTTCTCTATTTATAGTATTTCTATGGACCGATTCGGGTAGAGTTCGGATGCAGAAATCCCCCATCCGAATGTTGGATACCAATATCCAGAAATATCAAAAATAACTTGACCAAACTCGGGCCGAACTCGGGCCGAACTCGGACCGAGTTCTGTCAGGGTCCAAACATAACAGATTTGGGCCATTTGGATATATTTACACAATATATGGATTTTGGGCTATTTTGTTCGTGGACTTTGGATAGGAATTTTGGTGGATAGGAAGGATGTATTTTGTGAACTTAAAATAGCTAAGCCAGTACCGAACTGATCAATCTTACATACTTTCCTATACTTTAAATAAAGATAAAAATACATAATAAAGATGTAAAAATTATTGATCTTAATTCCATCACTTTTGGTTCTTGATGACGACGAGATATTTGTAGTAATAGCAGACATTCTGACTTTATACCTATAGCTGTGTATATTTTATGTATCGACCAAAGTTGGCGTTGATTATCAAAATCATGTATGATCATGACCAGTGGGCCAACAATCTCCACCATTTTGATAATTGACAAACTTTGAGTCTATTCCAAAATATTATCTTATAACTTTAAAAATATACCTGACTTGTCTCAAAGCGCTAGATTTTTTATTTTGGTATACTCATATCCCTCTTTATCTTGTAATCAAAAGATGGCTCCCATATGAGCAATGAGCCAAACAGCAACAAAGAAACAACATAGTGATTTCAAATAATATATGTAACAACAAGTCACATCACAACTCAAGTAGTAAATCATAGAAACTAGAACATCAGCAGTAGTATATGGAAAATAGAAGCTTGTATAATAGAATAAAACTTTTATGATAGTCTAACACTTATCATAAAGTGTCACGACAAATGATGAAAAAATCTAAAATGCAAAAAAATAAATGTGCTACTAAAGATCATCATCATCAGAAATATCCATATAGCATTAAGTCTAAAATATCATATCAACTATCCGCATCACCAATAACATCAGCAGGCGGCTGGGTCGGATCAAAGTATGCAATCATCAGGTCGAAGAAGGCAAAGGTCTGATCCTCATCAAGTCTCAGTCCGTCAAAGGCAGGGTGACGGATGATAGGCGTCGGTGTAGTAGGATGAGTCATAATTCACTAAATGTCTACCATAGCATTTCTCAATATCTGAACCTGAAAGATGTGGCAAAACTTAGTATCACCATAACGGTTCAGGTCGGCTTGACGCTGCTGATCCTGAACAGTAACAAAAGCATCAAATTGCTGATACAAGTCGTCGATAGTGTAAACCGGGCCTGCAAGGCTGAAATATCAGCTGGAGCATCTGTTGGGGCTGGAGTTCGAACAGGCTGAGGTGGAGCATCACCAGGAGTATGTGAAAATCTCCTAGACCTAAGAAGCTCTGAAGGCGTCCCAAAGATAGGACAAGAATTCAAAGGAATAGAAAATTTTTGAAGGATTGCCGTCAGATGCATGGGAGTAAAAAAGGTTACGGTTTGCCCTTCAACAGTTGTTCATGAGTGCCAATATTATTTTAGAAAAGAAAAATGAGATCCCAAAATGAATATGGTATATCGCAGATAATTCCAAATGCCTGATCTCGTCCATAGATCCTGTCTTTGGTAAGATAGAGGAAATAATAATGAGATGCAACTCATAGAAGTGCTAGTTCAATTTGCATGCATATAGACATTTTCGAGGAACTGGATCTAGATGACATAATGCGACTTTAAAGATTCAAGGGTCATACGACAGAAAATTGAACTTTAGTTATGTCGACAAGAGCATCACCATTATTTTGCATTAGAAACTACTTGCTCAAATCGTCAGAATTAAATTCAAATTCCATCCCGCTAACCGATGAATGAATACAATCTTCTGATTCTTGCAAGTTACAATAAAACATGCGAACTGCATTTTTATATATCGAATTTGTAACTTCTAAAAATTTACGAAGACCAAGATTTTCAAAATTTTAAAATATTTCGATAAAACAGTAAAATTAATTATTTTTTTCGGACATATCTCACGATAACAAAAATGATCAAACCAATTAGTAGATCTTTCGAAAGAAAGAAATTATATAGGATCATATTTCTTATCATCATCAGGACGAGGAGGACTAAATACATTTACATGTTCATACTCAGAAGTAGATGAAAAGTAGCATCTCTACTTTTCTTTCTCGTAAACAATCTAGGTGCCATAACAAAATTGAGAAAGAAATAGAGAGAATTATACCTCAAGATGAACAAAAATAGAAGAGGAAGCCTTCAGAACACCTTAGATCCAAGAATTTTGGGTTTAAAAGTCTAAAATACAGCTTTCTAGGATTAGGGTTTTGAAGTTAGGGTTTTGGGGGTTTGGTTTTTGGCTGATTTAGGGAAGAAGGAATACAAGTAAGCTACTACTCTCGGGTTGAAATATATAACCTAACCCAATTCGGTCAGAGTTCGGCCATCTTGAATTTTGGTTCATTTATGAGTAATAAATGATAAAAATCACTTAGGAACTTGAAATTCATTGGTTAATTAATATCCATTACTTTGGGTTAGCTGTAGGGGTCGGATCCTAGCTAGCGGTGGTTTACAGGGGAACGCATATCGTGTCGCTTCAGGTTATTTACACATGTGTGACAGAAGGGCCTTTTGGCTTGTACCCAAAATGACTACTATTAAGAAATCATTGAATTTTAAGTTTTAAGTATCTTATTAATCATAACACATTATGACTCTGAAAATTCAAGAATGCTTAGCTCACGACGCAAAAAGTTAAAATGATTTTCAACTAGTGGTTTTGTGAATATATATATGCCAATTGATGATCTGTGTCAATAAATTCTAGATAAATATCTCTGTATTGCTGGTGATCACGTAAAAAGGGGTGAGATATTTCTATGTACTTAGTGCGTGAGTGACGTACAGGATTCTTAGTCAGATTAATTGTGCTAGTGTATCACAGAATATGGGAATCATAGTATAGTGCAGATTATTGTCTTCTAAAGTTTGCTTTATCTATAAAATTTGAGCACAACAATGTCATGCGGTGATATACTCAGCCTCAGTTGTTGATAATGCTACAAAATTTTATTTCTTGCTAAACAAAGAGAGTAAAGCCTTAACTAGGAGATGACACGTACCGCTGGTACTTTTACGATCTACTTTGCATCCAACAAAATTAGCATCCGAGTAACTGATTAGGTCAAATAATGTGATTTTGGGATACCATAAGCCGATAGTAGAAGTTTCTTTAAGGTATCGAAAGATACGGTTAACGGCACATAGGTATGATTCCTTAGGATTAGCTTGACATTGTGCACAAATGCAAACACTAAACATAATATCAAGGCAATTAGCAGTTAAATACAGAAAACTATCAATCATACCTCGATACTTATGTTGGTCGACTTGTTTGCCACTTTCATTAAGGTCAAGTCGAGTTGATGTAGTCATTGGCGTGCCGATAGGCTTTGTGTTGTCGAAGTCAAACTTCTTTAGTAAGTCCTTTGTGTACTTGGCTTGATTAATAAAGTTTTCCTGCGAGTGTTATTTGATCTAAAGTCCTAGGAAGTAATTGAGTTCTCCCATCAGACTTATCTTAAACTCATGTACACCTAGCAAAATTTTGACAGAGTTTTTCATTAGTATAACCAAATATTATGTCATCAGCATATATTTGCACAAGTAAAATACTATCATCTGAAGTTTTGATAAAAAAAGTTGTATTTATCCTTCCTATTGAAAATTCATTTTCAAATAGAAAAGTACTTAGGCGTTCATACCAAGCACGAGGTACTTGTTTGAGTCCATAAAGTGTCTTTCTTAACTTGAAAATATGATCAGGTTTTTGAAAATCCTCAAAACCAGGGTGTTGCTTCACAAAAATCTTTCTTTTATAAAACTAATTAAAAATGCACTTAACATCCATTTAAAAAGGTTTGAAATTATAAAAACATACGAATGCACAATGCATGCGAATAGATTCTAGTCTAGCAACAGGAGCATAAGTTTCGTCATAATTAATTCCTTCTTCTTGATTATAATCTTGTGCTGCTAGACGTATTTTGTTGCGTAGAACATGTCCATCCTTATTTAATTTATTTTAGAACACCCATTTGGTACCAATTATTGATTGACTAATAGGTTTAGGAACAAGTTCCAAACTTGGTTTCTCTCAAATTGATTAAGTTTCTCTTGTATGACATTAATCTAAAATTCATCAAGAAAAGCATCTGCTTTTGATTTAGGTTCTACTTGAGAAATAAAAGCTTCATTAGTTTCTATGTCTCTAGTAGAAGAACATGTACCTACTCCCTTGGATATATCACATATAACAAGTGTCTCTGGATGGTCTAGCGTGAAGTTTATCTTCTTTGGCAGACTCTTCAGATAGTTCTTATCTTTAGCAGTATCTCCAGGTGACTTGGATTAGTTTCATACATCTTCGTCATCACTGTCGCTAGATTTTTGACTATTGAGCTCATCAAAGGAAACATTAATATATTCTTCCATAACCATATATATTTTATTGAAAATCCTATATTCCTTACTTTTAGCAGCATAACCGAGGAATATCCCTTCGTCTGCCTTCGAGTCGAACTTACCCAAGTTATCCTTGTTGTTCAAGATAAAGCAGCAACATCCAAAAACTTTAAAATAAGGAATATTAGAAATCTTTACAAATCATAATTCATAGGGGTTTTCTTCGATATAGGTCGAATTAACACCATATTTAAAATATGACGAGTTGTACTTACAGCTTCTGTCCAAAAATATTTTAGAAGATTGTGCTGGTTAAGCATGACTCTAGCCATATTGCTTAGAGTTCTATTCTTCCCCTGTTCCATAATACTATTTTGTTGAGGAGTTATAGGACAAAAAAATTCATGGTAATATATATTATCATCACAAAACTTTTTAAAATCAGTATTTTTGAATTCGCTGCTATGATCACTTCAGATTCGAGTAATCATGAAGCCTTTTTTCGTTTTGAACATTTTTACAAAATACTTGAAATTCAAAAAATGGCATTGCTTTTATTTGATAGAAAATAAATCCATGTAAATTGAGAGAAATCATCAATAATAACAAAAACGTAGAGCTTACCGCCAAGACTAGCGACTCTACTAGGACCAAACAAGTCCATATGAATTAATTGCAAGGGTCTAGAAGTACTTACAGTATTGATGGATTTAAATGTTCACCTAGTTCCTTTATTATTTTCATAATCTGAACATACCATGTCTCTCTTGAAGGAAATTACTAGGAGTCCTTCTACCAGTCTCTTAGTTGATAGCCTTGAAATAATATCCATGTTAGCATATCCTAGCCTCATGTGCCACAACCAGCTTTTATCTTGATTGGCTACTAGGCGCTTACCTGCACTGTTAGTACTTTCTAAAAAGAAAACATATATATTGTCTTACATAATCCCTTCATATACAGGATTACCAGTAAATATTTCATATATAGAGCATTTATCTTTCACAAAGTTGATACCATAATAGTTATATGCTAAATAACTAATGCTTAACAGGTTATGTTTTAATTTTGTGACTAGACAAACATCTTTTATTTTGGATAGGGAGATATACCAACAGTACCATTACCTATAATATTACCTCTAAGATTATTACCAAAGGAAACATATCATTCTCTCTTCATCAATAGCATAGCAGATAAGGATGCATCACCTATCAAGTGCCGCGAACATCCGCTATCGAGGATCTATTTGTCTTTAGAATGAGAGGGTTGAAGGTCCACCTATAAAACGAGTAGATATAACCTTTGGTACCCATTTATTCGAGGGCCCGGCTTGATTAGTTTTAGGAATCCAAGTAAGCATATTTATGTCAACTAATTTTCTAGCTCTATAATACTGTGATATATGCCCGTGTTTACCACAGTATATGCATATGATTATTGAAGTAGTGTTCTTTATTTCGGTGTTGACATGCTTCTTTTGTATCTTTCTTGAAAACCTGTATATGAAAGCATAGTTTAAGAAATGTGTTGCTTATGTGATTTCTTTGGTTTAGGCTTTTATGGTACATGCATAGTATTAGAACTAACATTAGGCTGTGTAACAAGGGTGACCTGTTTGCCTAATTTAATCTCCAACTTTTTAGAGATCACACAAAACTCTTCAAGGCAATCATATCCGTGAGTCTCTATGCAGTGATCAAGTGTCTCTTCTTCCCTATGTCATATAATTCTTGCACTTTGATATAGTCTCTTTCTTTCTTTTCTATATTGAGTATAGCCTCATGATAATCTAGTCTAATCTTGGCTATCTTTTTCATGTTACCGGTAGTAGACGTCTCTTTGATATCTTCAAAAAGATTAGACAGTCTTTCCACTTCGATTTTGTATGCCTTAATCTTCTTGCGTGACTGCTTATACGTGTCCAACACATTTATGTGCTCTTCAAGTGGTTCGTTGAAGGCATCATCTAACTGTCAAATGTAAAATCATCATAAAGAGGGTTTTCTGATACCTTTTCATTTACTATCAGGCAGACATTTGTACTGTTGTTGGGTCTATCCTTCTTTTATGATTCACTAGCCTCACTTTCGTGCCAGATGCTGGTGTTTATGTACTTTCGACCGGTTATTGCTTTTATGCTCGATATTGATCGGTCATATGGACTGCTTTTCTTTGCTAGTGGACAGTCCTTCTTTACGTGCCCTAACTTCTTGCATCCAAAGCAGAAAGTATCTTCTTCGTTGCTTTCATGGATATCCTTCTTCTTTCGGCTTGATTGCTCAAACTTTAAGAATTTCTTGAAGTTCTTGACCAGTAGGGCATATTCATCACCAACAGAATCTTTATCATTAGTATCATTATATGAGACTCTTCTGGCTTAGGCTTTGAAGGTAAGATAGATTTTTCTTTAGGGGTTAACTTTTCAAAGTCTTGCAAATCTAGCTTGCCCACAAGTGTCTCAAATGTCATCGTGGTGAGGTCGTTTACTTCTATGATCGCGGTGGCCTTCGGGTTCCAGTTCTTGGTTAGAGCATGCAGTACCTTCCTGATCTTCTCGTGGTTACTGTAATCATTTCCAAGAGATTGTAGAGGATTATAATATCTAGAAAATGAGTGAACATCTGTGTAATTAATTCATCGGGTTTTATCTTAAATACCTCATAATTTTGTGTCAATCTACTGATCTTGGATTCCTTCACTTGGAAAGTATTTTTATGAGTTACCTCAAGTAGTCTCCAAATCTTATTAGATGTGGCACAAGTAGATTTGCGATTGAACTCGGTTTTGTCAATTGTATAGAATAGTACATTGATAGCTCGTGCATCTAGACCAGCATGTGTCTTTTCATGCTCAGTATACTTATGATGGGGCTTATCTACTAGAATACCATCAATCACTAATTTAGGTGGTTTCTTGTAACCATCTATCACTATCGATCGAAGATCGAAGTCCAATAACTTAAGAAAGAAACTCATTTGTGTTTTCCAATATGTATAGTTTATTTCATCAAATAGTGGAGGTATATTTGTGGATTGTCCTTTGTCATTGAACATTGATTTAACGGCTGTCATATATACTCTTTAGGTGGTTATGTATATGTACAACCTTCTTTGATACCAATTGTAGGACTGTTGATGTAACGACCGTGGTTCGTATTACATATTTTGGTATACGTATACGTATATTGCATGTTTCCTGGCATAGTTTATCTTGGTATTTCTCTTGCTTGGTTCGGTTTGGTTGGCTTGGTTCAATTTGGATTGGTTTTTCTTCATGTGGACCAAACCCCCACCTACCCCCAATCTTCTCCTTTATAACCGCCCACTCCTTCTTCCTCTTTATTTACTTCTTCTTCATTTACTTCTCCTTCTTCACCATTAGACTCTTCACCTACCAGAGAGAGAGAGCCTAGGCAAGTGCAGCTTGCTTCATGGAGGAACTCAGTTTATTGTTCCATTCTCTTCCTCACGAGATTCTAACATACTTTAATACTTAGCATTTCTAATTTCCATGGCTCAATTTGTGTAGATCTAAGTTTATTATATTTTTGGATTTATTTGGTTTTGATCTATTTAACATTGTTATTATCTAGTTTTAATGGTTCCATGTTGTAGAGAATTTGATTCTGCCCCATTTTGACCTATGGAAGTCTGGATTCTGACCTCGGATGAAGGATTTAGGAAGCTTTGAAGCCATAGATTTCATGGCTCTTCTTTTCGAACAAGTGGGAAAGAAGCACAGTACTTGATCGTATGGATTTTCATACGGCAAGTTTTCCTTAGCCGCATGGCAGTCTTTGCCGCATAGGCCATGGGCTCCTTGTCTTAGCCGCATGAACTTCTGCCCTTCAGTCGCTTGAATTCATCCCCTGGCCGCATGGCAATAATGGCCGCATGGCAAATCCAGCCGCATGAACTCAATCATTCGCTGCCGCATATGACCCGTCTCCCCACAGCTGCATAAGGCCTTGGCATGACTCAGCCGCATGGCCTTATTGGTTCCTAGCCGCATGGATGCCTTGTCTTTATTTGTCGCATGAACTTCTGCTTTCCAACTGCATAGACTCAAGTTTCCTTAGCCGTATGAACTCTGCTCGACTTCTAGCCGCATGCGTCTTGTTCCCCCGCAGCCGTATGAGCGCCATGTTCTCTTGTCGCATGAGACCCGCACTCCACAGCCGCATAAGCTCGCAGTCTTTTCAGCCACATGCGCTTAGTCCTCCACAGCCGCATGAGCTTGTTCCTCTCCAGCTGCGCCCTGTGCTCTTTGTCGCATTGGCCCGCATCTCTCTCCTAGCCGTAGGAGCTTAATTTTCCTAGCCGTATGGCCCTTCCCTTAATCCTTGTCCTCTTTGAGTATTATATTATTATATTATTATATTATTATTATTATATTGCAATGCTATATAGATTTGCACATATTCCTTGAACACGACAGTGGCCAACCGTGGCGCACTATTGACAAGTAAACCTGACATGAAATCCCCCAATATGCTAATAAGACAGCTAGCCTGGCATGACAAGAATGATTGACCTGGACATCGTGGACGATTATGTTTGTACAAATAAACCAGTATTGTCTTGCATCATGTCTAGGACAGAGAACCCTGAATACCACGGTCAGGGATACCTACTAAAATTTACTAAGGCTAATAACTAGAATATCCAGTAGGCATGAAGAAATTTCACAGCTACAAGCAATACCGTTATCCGGGCACCCCATCATGGGATTTATAGCCTACCGTCGAGTAGGGCACATTTCTAGCACACTGACATGTGTTGTAACCAACAAACTACTTAAGGGTACATGCGTTTCCTGGATATTGTACCCACATTAATTTAATTCCCTAATTGCGTCTAGATAACTTGGATGGTCTACAGGGCTTGTGGCTGTTGGGATAATCTCATTGCATTTGCTAGTAACTAGGCCTGTGATAACCCTAGTTAGTTAAAGTATCAAGCCGTACTCATTGCTTGGCCGTGATTGATTGGATGGAGTTTAGCCCAGTTTAGTCTTGTCCTGATCCTGTACAAGATTGTGACATGACGGAATTATTTATGTTTGCCTTAACAATAATGATCAGAGGACCAGTTCTGTTCAGGCGAAGGGTTACAACCCCGGTCCATGTTTGGTTTAAGGGTTGTAACCTAGCTCCCAGAGCAGTTCTGTGCCCTCTCTCCGTTTATTGTCTTATTGTGCCCCATGCCATACTCATCATGTTTTACCTTACTTCAATAGCATGATTATTTATACTGGCCTTAACAATAAAGATCAGGGGTCCAGTTCTGTTCAGGCGAAGGGTTACAACTTCGGTCCTTGTTTGGTTTAAGGGTTATAACCTGGCTCCCGGAGCAGTTCTGTGTCCTCTCTTCGTTTATTATCTTATTACTTTATCAATAGTATTTGAGACGGTTTCCTATTCAGGTGAAGGATTGCAACCCCGGTCCTTGTTTGGTTTAAGGGTTGCAATCTGGCTACTTGAATGGATTTCTCGTACTCAATTTATTATTGTTGTCCCAGTTATTATCAGTTTGGTTTATAATTATCTTTAATATTCAATTGTTATATGCTGGTTTTAGTTCCTAAGTGAAGCCTCCTTTGTGGCACTTGCTCTTTCTGGGGTCTGACCCAGCTGGTTTTGTATGGCCAGATATCGGAGCAACTCCAGAGGATCTACCTACCTTCCAGCCAGATGGTGACCACCAGGTGTAACCCTGGCAATGAGTGGGTTTATTTTTGGCTCTCCCACTCTATTGTAAAATTATACTTTTGAGGCGTTTAGCCGGCGAGCACGTGTTTAGCTCGATTGCACCTTTAATTACTGTCTGCCTACGGGCTGTAACATGATTGACAAATCCTAGGGTTGATCATGTATGACTAAAACTCTTGCTAGTCTTGACATTTTGTATGACTAGCTTCATGATCATCCGAATATGTAACGTATGGGACGCCTTACTATTGTATATTTGGTGCTCTGACATCTTGTAACTATTATTGCTTGCTTGAGATTAAGACTATAGGATTGTTCATGACCGTAAGAGACTGATGGCTTGTAATTAAACCCTCATGTATCTAGACAGCCGTGACCATATAGAGAGGTGGGTTGCACTTTAATATACATAGCTGGCTATGTACGCCCCCGCTCTCCAGTATTCTGGTTCTGGGCGTTACAGTTGAGCACCTCCAGAGGAGGGTGAATAGAGTGTGTGCGTGCAGTAGAATAAATAACATAATTTAAAAATATTTAATATGGCTAATCAAATATAGGTAAGAGTAGATGAATATCAGTATATATAAATTGCAGTAAAAAAATAAAGAGTTAAGAAGAATCAAACTCAGTAACATAGCGATATATACTGGTATCTCTCGTGGAGGACCAATCCAGTCTTGAGTACTCTTGCTCGATGTTAATCAACTATGGCACAAGCTTTAACTGAGTGCTTGCAACTCTTACAATACCGTGCTTGGGGGCAAGTGCACGACCAACTTTCCAACAATACCATGCTTGACAATGAGTGTACGACCGACTCCTGAAGGCATTTGAAAACGGGAACCTTTTCTGAGATAGCCTCCGATACAACTCTTTAAACTAAAATCTAGATTGAACTAAAATTGATACTGGCTTAGCTAAGAGTAGTATAGGCTAAATATGAAAGTATATAGCTCAAAAAAAACTCTTAAGGAATAGAGAAAAGAGAAAGTGAATGAGATATCTGAAATATAAAAGTTTTTTTTCTATTTACAGTTTTTTTATGGACCGAATTCGGGCAAAGTTCGAAAGCAGAAATCTCGCATTCGAACGTTGGTTACAGATATCCAGGAAGATAAAAAAAACTTGATCGAATGCGGACCGAGTTCTGGCTGAGTTCTGTCAGGGTTCAAACAGAACTTATTTGGGCCATTTGGATATATTACACAATATATGGATTTTGGGATATTTTGTTTATGGACTTTGGATAAGAATTTTGGTGGATAGGAAGGTTGTATTTTGTGAAATGGAAATAGCTAAGCCAGTACCGATCCGATCAATCTTACATACTTTTTTAGACTTTAAATAAAGATAAAAATACATGAGAAAGATGTAAAAAGTCTTGATATTGATTCCATAACTTTTGGTTCTTGGTGACTACGAGATTTTTGTAGCAGTAGGTGCAGAAATTCTGACTTGATACCTATAGCCGTGTATATTTTACTTATCGACAAAAGTTGACGTTGATTATCAAAATCATGTATGACCATGACCAGCAGGCCAACAAACTTTACGACAAGAAAGTCAGGAAGCAGGCCCCAACAGTGCGTCCAACATCCCCTCTGTGTCGCAACCGTCGGTGCCAACTCCAATGATATTGACCGAAAAAAGATTCATGAATTATGGGCTCAATTTGAATCCATCATTAGTCGGGAGAGAATGTAGAGGCTAGGGATAAGACAAACTTATCCCGCGGAGTAGAACAAGGTGGTGTTCTCCTCGAAGTACAAACCCCAGTCTCTGCCTCCTTTTGATGGAAAGTCGTCACCACGTCGGTACTTGAAATACTTCGAGTCCATGATGAGGCACTGTCTAGAGACGACGCCCTTCTCACCAAGGTGTTCGTGCGGGCATTAACCGACGTCGTGTACGAATGGTTTTGCAGTCTTTCTGAAAATTGTATTAAGATATTCGACGACCTCTATAAGCTGTTCCTTACACGCTTCTACGACCACAGGTATAGACATGACAATGTTCACCCTCATTGATACGGTCCAACACGACAAAGAATCGACGTGTGACTTTATTGAGCGCTTCAGTCAAAATGCCCTGACTCCGGGGACTCCCGAGACAATCCTCATGGACACATGCCGACGGGACCAGATACTAGCTACCAAATTCTTTATGGTCACGGGCCAGCATGTCGGTTGGGCGACTTTCATCGCAAACACCGATCAAGCAGAAGAGAATGCCGAAGGCATTCATCTGATCGGGGTCCAGGCCCTGAACAATGGAGATAGAGGGAGGCACCCTCAAAGCAGCAACGACGACTACAGCAGCAGAGGAAAAGAATCCCTCGTCGTCAACATAAAGAAAGAAGGGGCAAGGCAGGCAACGAAGGACTCGCCCAGGAGAAAGGACACCTACTCCTTCTCTAACGACTAGGTCATCGACATCTTCAACATCCTTATGAAGAACAACACGCTCCGGCTGCCTAAGCTGTTACGGTCCGATTTTACAGTCATTCATCCTCGCTTAAATCTCTGGGAATCAATTATCCTCGCTTGGTCGTGATAAAGTACAAGTCTAAATTGTACTTGTATAAGGCAAAGACGGTACAAAATTAATAATCTTTAGATAGGGACACATCGCAGCGGCACAAGCAAACAAGTTAAAGATAGTAAGGACATATCTCTCTTATTGAACAAAACATCATATTATTTCATAGCAGTGAAAATAAGCAGATAACTTGAAGTCACACAGAGATATATAGAAATAAGTTCACTTTATTAATAATTGAAATGGAGTACAAGGCTTGCGTCGGAGTACAAAGTTTACAACAATACATCTCATATTACATTGATAGCCAACTGGAACACACGTCGTATTGGCTTACATTTGATACTGATACATTGACTTACAACTGGAAATGTCGACTTGGCTTACAACTTACTGGTAACTGATGTACGATGTTCCATACATTATGTCCTTTATAAATAGAAGATATCACCTTTTGCAAGAAGGCTTCTACATGCCCCCAAAAATCTTCGATGCCTCGCGACCGTTCAAGACAATCTTAGAGTACTAAACTTCCCAAGCACGAGCACCTGAAAGGAGTGCCCACAATATGGGTCAGTACATTGTCATGTATTGGCAGCAGAACAAGCCCACTCGCCTAAACCAATAATAAGTAATCATGTAAGCACCCATCTACCAAGGGTGATCTTTCTATTTGGGGCCTAGCATCAGTTTAGAGTTCATAAACAGTATCATAGTAAAGCATGTAAATATGTTCTAGATGTGTTCATATAAAGGCATCATTGCAACAGCATTATAGTTAACATACTAAACATGTTATAGCAATTAATATTCATGGAAAGGCAACATTTAGCATAATGTGTTTAACATGCTAAGCAGTAAAGTTAAATAACATGTATGATAACCATATCACATTTAAGTGATTTCTTATCGATAGCTGACTTCCTCGTACCTGCATCAAATACAGGTTAGATGATGTACTTATTCCTTCTGTACAAAATATTCATTAGCGTACATCCTGACTACATGATTATTGGTGTTAATCCACCATTTAAGATGTTGCTATATAGGACTTCGAAGGGTATACATTACGTCACTCAGAGTAGGTAGCTAGCCTCAAAGAATGTCCTGGTACCACGTATCCTTAAAGTACATTTACATTTGCTCTTAGGTCGGATCGACCCCGGTGCCCCAGCCATACCATCCGAGGAAACAGTCACCCCTTGTTCATGAGTTGTCCATTACCATGCGAATGCGTGTTCGACTCGATCGTGAACATAAACACATGGTAAAATATTAAAAGAAAGTAGAGGCAACAATGCATCATTTTAGCTCATCCAAGCCGTATTCAATGACATATTATTTCCAACATTACCATCATTCCACTTGGTGATCTCATCCATCCCACGCCTCATCATTTCTCATTGCATCGATTCATTGCAACATTCCTCACATCATTTCTTTCAACAAGGAACAAATATCATTTCATTCATTTCATCGGGACAACATCATTTATTTGCATTACTTATAAGAAAACATGTAGCATTTTATATCTTTGCAACAGTTACACAGAGTTGTTTCTATTTTTTGCATTTACTTGTTACGATTATATTTTGTGCACATGTGCCTTATGATTTATTATTACGTATTCTTAGGCCTGGTTCCCTTGACATGATTAACCTGGACTTGACTTATTGACTTGACTTGACATGTTTGACCCGTAGTTCTAGGCGAGGACCTTGTTATAGACGATGGCTATACTTGACCACTTTCTATTGTGAGCCCACATCGAGCTGTGATAGAGATTTACTATAGGTTGTGAGCCCCCACCGAGCGTGATCTATAGGGCCATTAGCTTCCACCATGTTGTGGTTTACTCGATTTACTTGTAGTCACATTTATTAGCACGATTCTCGACTTTATGCTATTTCCTTTATGCTTCATTCTTGTATCCTTTAGTCTTTATTTCTTGTACTATTCCCTGTCTTTCTATGCATGTTATTACTGTCAAAGTAGGCTTGTATATTATGTATCTTGCTAGTCCCCTGAGTACCTGGTGACCTCTCCAAGTTTTGCTGAGCTAGTTTGTAGATTAAATGGAGGATTGATGATTATTTCTCCAGGATTTCTAGTATATATTTAGTTATATATCTTTTTATATTCATCCAATATTATATTTTATTTTACTTTGACCATGCTATTATAAAGCCTAGTTTTGCAAGCTTTAATTCTTCTTTAGAAGCTTGTTTAAGATAATTGCATTAAAGAATGGTCCACTTTATTGCATATTGTCTTTTTTTGTTACTTTTAGGAACCGGTATGTTAATGCCTGACCAGCATTAGTATACTTGGTTTATATAAGGGTTTATCTTCAGTGGATTGAGATATAGTTAGTTTTTATAAACATGTAGTTTAGATAGCTTATACGTATTCGAGATGGGCTGGAGTCCTCTCGATACGTAGCTGGCATGTACACGATCCTAGTCCTACGTACTTTGGAACTGGGGCGTTATATTGAGCCTACTATACATGCCAATGGTGTCCCACTCAATCGAATTCTCATATGTATGCTACTTACATTCAAATGGCAGACAAGACCCACTAAATAGACTCTCGGGTCCTATTTCGATTTGAATAATTGTGCCAACTCAAACCTAGTCCAACAAGCTTTGGTAGAGCCCACTCTAGGAATAGGGGATTTTAGATTGTATAATTTATTCAATAACTGTCCAGCCATGATGGATTCAAATCCATATTCAAACATCCAAAGATACATTTTTTTTCATTTTAGAAATTCACTCAATCTTTTGAATGCATCTTTGCATATCTTGCAAGTTGGAACCTACCCTAGCTCAACCAACTTAGTCAAGCCTATCATAGGTTACCATAACTTAATAAACCTATTTGATTGATTTGTATCAGTTAAATAGCAGTATCATTGACGAAAAGTATCCTATACACCAATCAATATTACTCTTTCATATTAGGAAATCCATTGATTCTTTGGAGATATATTCATGCATAGCTTTTGATTGGGTTAACAAAACTTAACCAAACCTGCTAAAACCAATTCCAATTAAACCCCAACTCATAATCCCCTAAACTTTATACATTCATCACCATAAAGTGGCCGGCCTTAGCCCCAAGGCTCTCAATCCCGAAATTGTTTCCAGTCATGGCCGTCGACAGCACCTTGTAGCATAACAGCAGTTTCGACCCCTTCCCGACCTCCTATAAAGCTCAACGATAGTTTGTTGGGAGCTAACATGAATATCTAGCATCCTGTCAACCCTCCACGCTTTGACAACCCCTTCTAGTACACTAAAATAGCCCTACAAGTCAGCATATTCCAGTAGCGCAAATATGTGCGAACCAGCAGGTTGGTCATCTTCTTCGATATATTTCATCTACTTTTTCCTGTCCCTTAGTCGTGAAACAAAAACTAATCTTTAGCCCTATGTGTCTACTTTGATGTCCAATTGCTAACTCACACGGTTCCACTTGGTTTGCCCGTGGCGTCCGTTGCACTAAAATTGGTCTAGGCTGAACCAATTTTGAAGTGCGAGAATTTTTGACAACTTGCGAATCCTTTCGACCTCAAACAACCCATTGGTAGTGGTCCTAACATCCTTCTTTATCATCTAATATTGTCCTTTATTCATATTTGCGAGTTATTTATGTGTTTGTGCTATCGTTTCCAAGATGATAGCTTTTCGGACAATCATGAAAAGTTCACCGATTGGCTATTTGATCTCTAAACTTCGTAAAACTTCTCCACAATTTTTTGTCAAGTAATCTATGATAAAAAAAATCATGTATTTCTCTGATTAACTTTAATTTTCTAGAATATTAAATTTTTATTTTTTTGTGTTGTTCGATTCCGTCGTTAGACCCTCTTTGCACCAAAAAATATGCTAAATCCTACGGTCTCTAAAGTCATTAAGTTATATGTCTACGGGTCCAGTTTGACAATACGAACTAAACCGTATGTCCAAAGTTGAATTTCGGTGACCCATGCATAATTTTGTCATGTCGTGGGTCCGCCAAAATAGTGTTTGGGTCGACCTTCTTAGAATCGGACCAAACTTGGCTACAGGACCCAAAAAATGACACGAGTCCAGTAACGAAAGTTTTATCTCGAGGTGACGAACGTCCCCGAAGTTGTAGACTAGTTTGCAATGGCCGATACGGGGTATCTCGACCGATACGTCTCGATTTCGTTATGCACACACAGCAAAATCGAGTTCCATCGAATCACACACGTCTGCGAAGTCGATATGCACCTTTCGATGCTTTCAGTTCGCTACCACGTCGCCCGGCTTGTCGGGATGCAAGTCGTATCGGAAAATTTTCTACTATTTTGAAAACAATTTTTGTCAATTTTAGGAGATCGATTTCTTGACATATAGCCGACGAAATCTAAATCCACAAGAAGGGTTGTGGAACCCTATAAGTTTTCTAAGACTGCATTCAAGTAGATTTTTGAAATTCCTAATGTTTGGTTCGAAAACTCTCTTCCAATTCAGGGTTTGGGACAACCTTACTGTTCTATTTTTGAACAGTTTTTTGACAACTTTGTGTCAAAATTCTGGATCGATGGTTCATCCCAATCAAATTCTAATTGCAAGAAAATCTAGAGGGTTATGTAAGGTTTCTACAGGAATGTACGAAATTGAAAACGATCAAGTATCGAAAGAGAATCTTGATTGGAAAGGGATGTACCTAGGATTGCTCGAAACATAGCAGTACCCTATTCATGTCGGGTTTGGGCGGCTTTTCGACAGTGCGGAGGCCGACGGCAGCATGTAGGCGGTCGAGAAAGGGCGCCAGGGATCGGGGATGTCGGCGTAGTGTTGAGGTTGAAGAGATTTAGGATTTATGGCTGAATAATCCCAGGAAGGGTCGATGACTCATGTATATAGACGGGTTTTTAAAACAAATTTTTGATCAGTTTATGTCACGCCCCAGAACCAGAATACTGGAGAGCGGGGAAAGACATAGCCAGCTACGTACATTGAAGTATAATCTACCTCGATATACGGTCATGGCTGTCTAGATGCATGAGGGTTTATCTACAAGCCAAGAGTCTCTTATGGTCCTGAACAATCCTAGTGTCTCAATCTCAAGCAAGTAAGTAAACGTTACAATATGTTAGATCATCAGACATACAAAGTAAGGCGTCCCAAACATTACATATTCAGATGATCATGAAGCTAATCATACAAAATGTGAAGACTAGTAAGAGTTTCAGTCATACATGATCAACCCTAGGATTTGTCAATCATGTTATAGCCCATAGGCAGACAGTAAGTAAAGTTACAAACGATCTAACACTTGCTCGGCGGCTAAACGCCTCAAAATAATATTTTATAAGAGAATAGGAGAGCAAAATTAGAACCCACTCGTTGCCAGGTTGCACCTAGTGGTCACCATCTGGCTGGAAGGTTGGAGGATCCTCGAGTCCTACTCTGAAATCTGGCCATACAAAACCAACTGGGTCAGATCCCAGAAAGAGCAAGTGCCACAAGGGAGGCTTCACTTAAGAACTAAAACTAGCATATTAGCACATGGGAACATAAACGGTAATAAAAGACATGAGTTAGAGAAAATAAGCTGATAAACGATAAGACAACTAAGGGACTATTCCGGTAGCCAAGTTACAACCCGTAAACCAAACAAGGAGCGGGGTTGTAACCCTTTACGTGAACATAGCTTAGTCTCCAACCAATTATCGACAAGAGTAAAGCACAAGCAAGCATGTGCTAAAGTAATCATAGACTGGCATCGATTAGACAAGACTAGACTGGACTACATCCATCATTCATGGCCAAGCAAAGAGTACGGCTTGATACTTTAACTAACTAGGGTTATCACAAGCCTAGTTACTAGCAAGATGCAATAAGATGTTCCTGCAGCCACAAGCCCTGCAGCTATCCAGGTTATCCAGGCGAGGGGATTTAATAGAGTTACAAGAGTTATCAAGCTTACTGGTGCACTTTCAGTACTTATGTTTTCAAGAAGTGCCCTACATGACAGTGAGCTGGAAATGTGCCCTACTCGTCGGCAGGCTACAAGTACTTCTGGTGTGGCCGGGATAACGAGATCGCTTGTAACTGGAAAAATCTCCCTATATGAACTACTTGATCAATCTAGTCATTAACCTAGTCAGATTCATTATGAATCCCTGACCGTGGTAACCCGGAATCCATGTCCTAGACATGATGCACGACGAGACAAGTAGCTTATACAGGAACAATCAAAAAAATCAACCACGGTGTCAAGATAAGAGTTACTTAGCAAGTCAGGGTAGCTGTCGCAACAGCATTCAAGATTATCATGTCATGTCAGGTTACTTGTTACTTGTCAAGATTACTTGTCAGGAGTGTGCCTCGACGGGCCACTATCAAGATTTTACATATGATGTCAAGTGTACTTGTTACTTATCAAGAGTGCGCCAAACAAGGTTGCGCCAAGCTAGGTTGTGCCAGAATCCAGGTTATGCCAGCAGCCAGGTTGTGCCAAGCTAGGTTGTGCCAAGCCAGGTTGTGACAAGCCAGGTTGTGCCAAGCTAGGTCGTGCCAAGCTAGGTTGTGCCAGAATCCAGGTTGTGCCAGCAGCCAGGTTGTACCAGCAACCAGGTTGTGCCAGAATCCAGGTTGTGCCAGCAGCCAGGTTGCCCCAGAATCCAGGTTGTGCCAGCAGCCAGGTTGCGCCAGCAGCCAGGTTGCACCAGAATCCAGGTTGTGCCAGCAGCCAGGTTGCGCCAGCAGCCAAGTTGCGCCAGAATCTAGGTTGCGCCAGTAGCCAGGTTACGCCAGAATCCATGTTGTGCCAGTAGCCATGTTGCGCCAGTAGCCAGGTTGTGCCAGTAGCCAGGTTGCGCCAGCAGCCAGGTTGTGCCAGAATGCGTGCAACCTAGATGACGCGGTGCTAAAAAGCGTGCGCGCACACTGTTAATCTTCTTCAACCAGCATAAAATTGTTTGGTTGAACCCATGAACTTCAAATGACCATAACTCGGTCAAAATAACTCCAAATTAGGACTTTCAAAGGTCAAAATGGGGTAGAACAAAATTCTCTATAACATGGAACAACTAGTTTTTGAAAACAAGCAAGTTTGATAGATCAAAACAACAAAAACCGAAAATGCATCAAACTTAGATCTACAAGAATCCACCCATAAAAATCAAAAACTCAAAGTTCTAAAGAGGATTATAATCATGTAAAGAAGAGATTAGAACAATAAAACTCGAGATCCATCATGAAGCAAGTTGCACTTGCCTAGGGCTCTTGGGTGTAGGTGGATTGGAGTAAATAAAGAAGATATAGAAGTTATGAGAAATAAATGGAGGAGGGAGAGAGGGGTTGACTTATATATTAAACCCAAACCATCTCAAACCAAACCAATCCAACATGTTGAACCAAACCAAAATAAACCAAGTCAAGATTAAACCAAGACTAGGCTAAGCAAGACAAGTCTAACTATGATCCACCTGACAAATGTCAGAAATCCGTACACGTATACTGAAAATACGTATAACAAAAAACAGGAGTGACAACTCTACCCACCTTAATAGAATTCTGTCCTCGGAATGTAATCAAGCGGCTAGAGATGTCGGAGCAAGCTACACTAGCCACAAGCAATCTATAACTAGCAATTAATCAAGCAATCATTCATGTAAGCAAGGAGTTAAGAGCATAAGGCATAAGGAAGATATTATACCTCATAAGTCAAACAGGTGTGGATATCGCAATATGATATCATTCTCACGTTTCCAAGTTGACTCACCCAAAGAGTGATGACCCCAAGCTACACAGACTAACTTAATAGTCATGTTCTTGAGTACCTTCTCTCTTTGGTCCAATATGGTTACGGACTTTTCCTCATACGAAAGTTTGGTACCAACAACCAATTCCAAATGATCAAGGATATGGCTCGGATCCGAGATATATCGTCATAATTAGACTACATGGAATACGTCATGTACCTCACGTAACGATAGTAGAAGAGCGAGACGATAGGACACATCACCTACTCGCTCGAGAATGTCAAACGGCCCTATATACCTAGGACTAAGCTTTTCCCATACGCCGAATCGAATGACGCTACGAGTAGGCGAGATCCTAAGGAATACGTAGTTGTCGATAGAAAACTCAAGAGGGTGCCGATAAGAATCGGCCCAATGACGCTGACGATCTTGTGCAACTCGAAGATGATCTCTAACTTGTCTGACCACCTCGATAGTCCGAATAACCATTTCTGGACCAAGCATCTGCCTCTCACCTACATCATCCCAGGCTAAAGGTGATCTGCACTTTCTGCCATACAGTGCCTCAAATGGTGTCATCTGGATACTGGCCTAGAAACTGTTATTGTAGGAGAACTCTACGAGATGAAGGTGATCTTTCCACGAACCATCGAAGTCGAGTGTACATGATCGTAACATATCTTCGAGAGTCTGAATCGTGCGTTCTGACTGACCATCTGTCTGCGGATGATATGCTGAACTGAACTTGAGACGAGTCCCCAAACTCTTTTGAAGACTCCGCCAAAAGTGCGATGTGAATCTTGAATCTCTATCGGACATGATACTGACTAGCACTCCATGCAATCTGACTATCTGTCTAAGATACATCTCTGCAAGCTGATCCGTTGACTGGCTAATTCTGAAAGGGATAAAATGAGCTACCTTCGTGAGCCGATCAACTATAACCCAGATAGCATCTCTCCCAGCTGGAGATTTAGGTAATCTAGTTACAAAATCTATGGTAATATGCTCCCATTTCTATTCTGGGATCGGTAAAGGTTGAAGAAGTACGGCTGATCTCTGATGTTCAGCTTTAACTTGTTGGCAAACTAAACAACAAGAGATAAACCGGGCTATCTTCCTCTTCATGATATTCCATCAGAAATGCTGACGGATAGCACGATACATCTTCGTGCCACCTGGATGAATTGAATACTGCGAACTGTGAGCCTCTGCCATCATCTCATGTCTGATATCACCGCTGGGTACACAAAGACGCCTTCCATGTCGGAGAGTGCCATCTTCATGAATACATAACTCTGTTCTCCTTCCTGCTTCATATTCCGCCCTAAGCCGCTGAAGCTTAAAATCTGTTAATTGAGCTATCTTGATCCTCTCAACTGTACTGGACAGAACTTGCATACTAGACATCAATGCCACATTGGTAGGAAGAACTACTTCTATTTCCATCTTCTGAAGATCTACTAATAACTCTGGCTGTGCTGTTAGAAAATAAGCTCATGCTCTTCTACTCAATGCATCTGCAACTACGTTGGCCTTCCCAGGATGATACTGTAGGTTGATGTCATAATCCATAAGGAGCTCTAGCCATCTCCTCTAACGTATGTTAAGATCCTTTTGAGTAAATACATACTTAAAACTCTTGTGGTCGGTGAAAATCTCCATCCGATCTCCATACAAATAATGCCTCCATAACTTGAGTGCGAAAACCACCGCTACTAATTCTAAGTTATGGGTTGGGTAATTCCTCTCATGATCACGAAGCTGACGTGACGCATAGGCTACTACCCTACCATGCTGCATCATGACACATCCTAATCCTCTGCCAGAAGCATCACAATAAACTGAAAATCCTCCAGTTCCATCTGAAAGCGTGAGAATGGGTGTTGTCATCAATTCTTGCTTCAACTTCCTGGATGAACTCTGACACTCTATTGTCCAAGCAAACTGTACATCCTTGCGGGTCAAATGCTTCAATGATGCCAAAATTCGAGCAAAGTCTGACACAAATTGTCGGTAATAGTCGGCCAATCCTAGAAAACTGCGAACTTCTGCGATAGTACTGGGAACTGGCCATGTCTCTATGGCAACTATCTTCTGGGGGTCCACTTCCACTCCATCTCGAGTGATGATGTAACCTAAGTACGAAATGCGATCAAGCCAAAATTTGCACTTACTGAACTTCGTGTACAATTGGTGTTCTCTGAGAGTCTGAAGAGCTATACGAAGATGATGCTCATGCTCTACCTCATTCTTGCTGTAGACTAAGATGTTGTCTATAAAACAATATCACGAACTGGTCCAAATAGGGCATGAAGATACGATTCATGAGGTCCATGAATACGACTGGCGCATTGATTGCTCCAAATAGCATAACAAGGAACTCCCAATGCCGATATCTAGATCTGAATGCTGTCTTCGGGATGTCTTACTCTCTGACTCTGATCTGATGGTACCCCGACTGTAAGTCAATCTTCGAGAATACTGCTGTCCCACTGAGTTGATCGAACAAGTCATCTATCCTTGGTAGAGGATATCTGATCTTGATTGTTACAGAATTCAAGGTACGATAATCAACACATAATCTTGATGTACCATCCTTCTTTTTTATAAGAAGCATCGGAGCTCCCTAAGGTGATCTACTAACATGAATGAATCCCTTGGTCCTGAGTTCTTCAATCATCTTGTACAGAATCTCTAACTCTGATGATGCCATTCTATAGACTCTTTCTGATATTGGTGTCGTTCCTGGAAGAAAATCAATGGTGAACTCTATCTCTCTCTCTAAGGGCATGCCTGGAAGTTCTTCGAGAAATACGTCAGGAAATTCTTCTACCACTTGGGAAACTGAACTGCTTCTGCTACTGCTACTGCCATCTGTAATACCGGTGGAGAAGGTTCTACTTCGCCTCTGGAAAACGAAAACTCATCTTCGCCGAAAATACCAAAAATAATCCTACCAACATGGCAGTCTATTCTTGCGTATTGATCCTTCAACCAATCCATTCCTAGGACCACATCATAGTCGGCCATCGAAAATTCTATCAATCTAGCGAAAAACTCTCTACCGCTAACGACGATTCAATACGAGGAATAGACTCTATCTACTCCCACAAGACCATTACCAGTAAGTATATTGAGCCTTACTAACAATGACTCGGGCTCCAGTCCTATCTGTGTAGCGAATCGTGCAGACATAAATGAATGCGATGCACCCGAATCAAATAATACTGATGCTGGAAAAGAGTTGACAATAATGGTACCTGCCAACACCTCACCTGATGCCAATTCTTCTGCCACGGTCAGAGCCATAGCTTGACTTTGTCCTCTCGGTACTGGTCCCTTCTGTTGGTGACCTCTCTGCCTGTTCTGAATCTGAACTCAGGCCTGAACATACTGTTGTGGTCTCTGCTGTTTGAAAGCTTGAGCCTGAGGCGGCAATGGCCTCGGAGGCTGGTACTGCTGCTGTACTGGTGTTGGTCCCCTAACCGATGGACTGGTTAGGGTTGATGAAGAGGAACTGGCTCTATGCGGGCAGGACCCTATCATGTGATCCGGTGCCCCACAAGCCAAACACAACCTCTGTGCTCTGCGATACTCTGAGACTACGTGTCTTGGCTTCCCGTAATGAGTGCATCCCATCGCGGAAGACTATTTCTACTTCTGCTTCTGAGGGCACGTCGGTGTCGAGTGCTGAACCGACGAAGCTGTGGTCGTCCTCCTAGGAGCTTCAATGGTCAAAGCCCTAGCTGTCGGGACTGGTCTTGATGACTGGGACAACTATCCATATGATCTCTCCCGTCCTCCAGTTCGATCTATTATCCTCTGGGAGGTATACTCATGCCTCTTCGCTGCTTGCAAGATGGCATCAAACGTCTGGTGCTTAAACTACTCCACTGATATGATAATCTCTAGGTGGAGCCCCTGCTGGAATCGCTGGGCTCGATCCAATTCGGTTGCCACCAAGGTGGGAGCAAATTGACTAAGCCTAGAAAACTCGATCGCATATCCATCGACCGTCCTTTCCATCTGCTTGAGATTGCTGAATCTGGTCTGCAGATCATACCGAGCTACTGCATCAAAGTACTTGGTCTGAAACTTATTGCTAAACACCGCCCATAAAATAGGCGTCGCCAATCTAACTGCTTGTATCGCCCACCAGCTGCGGGCTAAGTCCAATAACTGTAGGCGCACGACAGCCACCTTTTCACCCTCAGGAATACTAGCTGCTTCCAGGATTACCTCTGTGTCCTGAAGCCATGCATCAGCAGCAATAGCATCTTCAGTGCCGTCAAAGAAAGGAGAGTTCAGACGCTTGAAGCTGTTAGCCACATTGTTTCCTTGATAACCATCTCTGCCCATGGCATCTTGTACTGTATGGTGCAGGACATCGCCCCGACGATCATAAGATGCAAGCAATTCTCTGATAAGACCCACCAGGGTTCCATTATCAAGCTCTGTAGGCTGGACTGGTTGAACTGGGGGCTCTGGATCCCCGAAATGCATGACTCGGAAGGCTGCTCCAGAGTGTTGGTCTTGATCCCCAGGTTGTTGCTGGTTCACTGGGGTGCTCCGCCTTACTGATCGGTAGGACCAGGAACAATACCGCTGAAGAAACGACATGAAAAAATAATAAGGAAGGACCAAGGTAGATCAAGGATATAAGCATGTGATCAGGTCAAGATTTCAGAAAGATTAGGAGATACGAGTAGAGATCAAGGGCGAGTGCTGATTGAGACATCTATTCAGTGAAACCCTCACACATCTTGATTTACAAGGCCTGCATGGGCCACCACTTAAACCGTGTCACGCCCCAGAACCAAAATACTGGAGAACGGGGACAGACACAGCCAGCTACGTACATTGAAGTATAATCTACCTCGATATACGGTCACGACTATCTAGATGCATGAGGGTTCATCTACAAGCCAACAGTCTCTTATGGTCCTGAACAAGCCTAGTGTCTCAATCTCAAGCAAGTAAGTAAATGTTACAAGATGTTAGATCATCAGACATACAAAGTAAGGCATCCCAAACATTACATATTCAGATGATCATAAAGCTAGTCATACGAAATGTGAAGACTAGCAAAAGTTTCAGTCATACATGATCAATCCTAGGATTTGTCAATCATGTTACAGCACATAGGCAGACAGTAAGTAAAGTTGCAAACGTGCTAACACTTGCTCGACGGCTAAACGCCTCAAAAAAATATTTTTACAAGAGAGTGGGAGAGTAAAATAAGAACCCACTCGTTACCAGGGTTGCGCCTAGTGGTCACCATCTGGCTGAAAGGTTGGAGGATCCTCGAGTCCTACTCCGAAATCTGGCCGTACAAAACTAGCTGGATCAGATCCTAGAAAGAGCAAGTGCCACAAGGGAGGCTTCACTTAAGAACTAAAACAAGCATATTAGCACATGGGAACATAAATGGTAATAAAAGACATGAGTTAGAGAAAACAAGGTGATAAACGATAAGACAACTAAGGGACTATTCCGGTTGCCAAGTTACAACACGTAAACCAAACAAGGACCGGGGTTGTAACCCTTCACCTGAACAGAGCTTAGTCTCCAACCAATTATCGACAAGAGTAAAGCATAAGCAAGCATGTGCTAAAGTAATCATAGACTGGCATTGATTAGACAAGACTAGACTGGACAACATCCATCATTCACGGCCAAGCAAAGAGTACGGCTTGATACTTTAACTAACTAGGGTTATCACAAGCCTAGTTACTAGCAAGATGCAATGAGATATTCCCGCAGCCACAAGCCCTGCAGCTATCCAGGTTATCCAGGCGAGGGGATTTATTAGAGTTATCAAGCTTACTGGTGTACTTTCAGTACTTATGTTTTCAAGAAGTACCCCACATGATAGTGAGCTGGAAATGTGCCCTACTCGTCGGCAGGCTACAAGTCCTTCTGGTGTGGCCGGGATAACGGAATCGCTTGTAACTGAGAAAATCCCTCTATATGAACTACTTGATCAATCTAGTCATTAACCTAGTCAGATTTATTATGAATCCCTGACCGTGGTAGCCAGTAATACATGTCCTAGACATGATGTACGACGAGACAAGTATCTTATACAAGCACAATCAAGAAAATCAACCACGGTATTAAGTCAAGAGTTACTTAGCAAGTCAGGGTAGCTATCGCAACATCGTTCAAGATTAGCATGTCATGTCAAGTGACTTGTTACTTGTCAAGATTACTTGTCAGGAGTGCGCCTCGACGGGCCACTATGAAGGTTTTACATGTCATGTCAAGTGTACTTGTTACTTATCAAGAGTGCACCAAGCTAGGTTGTGTCAAGCTAGGTTGTGCCAAGCTAGGTTGTGCTAAAATCCAGGTTGTGCCAGCAGCCAGGTTGTGCCAAGCTAGGTTGTGCCAAGCCAGGTTGTGCCAGAATCCAGGTTGTGCCAGCAGCCAGGATGTGCCAAAATCCAGGTTGTGCCAGCATCCAGGTTGTGCCAGTAGCCAGGTTGCGCCAGAATCCAGGTTGTGCCAGCAGCAAGGTTGCGCCAGCAGCCAGGTTCCGCCAGAATCCTGGTTGCGCCAGCAGCCAGGTTGCGCCAGAATCAAGGTTGTGCCAGCAGCCAGGTTTCACCAGAATGCGCGCAACCTAAATGACGCGGTGCTAAAAAGTGCGTGCGCACACTGTTCATCTTCTCCAACCAACATAAAAATGCTTGGTTGAACCCATGAACTTCAAATGACCATAACTCGGTCAAAATAACTCCAAATTAGGACTTTCAAAGGTCAAAATGGGGTAGAACGAAATTTTCTACAACATGGAACAACTAGTTTTTGAAAACAAACAAGTTTGATAGATCAAAATCACAAAAACCTAAAATACATCAAACTTAGATCTACAAGAATCCACCCATAAAAATCAAAAACTTCGAGTTCTAAAGAGGCTTATAATCATGTAAAGAAGAGAATGGAATAATAAAACTCAAGATCCATCATGAAGCAAGTTGCACTTGCCTAGGGCTCTTGGGTGTAGGTGGAGAGGAGTAAATGAAGAATATGGAGAAGTTATGAGAAATAAATGGAGGAGAGAGAGAGGGGTTGACTTATATATTAAGCCCAAATCATTTCAAACCAAACCAAGCCAACATGTTGAACCAAACCAAAATAAACTAAGTCAAGATTAAACTAAGACTAGGCTAAGCAAGACAAGTCTAACTACGATCCACCTGACAAATGTCAGAAATCCGTACACGTATACTGAAAATACATATAACGGAAAACGGGAGTGACAGTTTAGAATAGGATTTCCGCTGGATTTTAATCCTACTCTCGAAGAGAATCCTAAATAGATATGTCTAGGATTTTATTTGAATCGATTTGTTTTTTATTTTTATTAAGAAATGATTCCTTTCTTTCTTCTACCGCCGCTTGGGAACAGTACTACTTGCTTTTTTCTCTTGACTTATATATATATATATATATATATGAGTGTGTCCAGCGCTCCTAGCGATGTCCAGCGCTCCTAGCGTAAGTGGCAGGAGGGGGGGCTCTCGGCGGGGAGACCCGGGATCGAGCCCCCCCTCCCGCACAAGTCGGCTGGGTGACAGTGGACACGGGCTTGTGCGCGAATGACCGGACACCCAAAAAGAATATATATATATATATATATATATATATATATATATATATATATATATATATATATATATATATATATATATATATATATATATATATATATACACACACGATAAGAATAACATTAAAAGTTAGATTCCAGAGAAACATGACCGCTGTGGTGTTAACCATGAGTGGAACAAACTGAAGGTAGCACAAGCAGAAGCAGAACAAAAACAAAAACAAAAACAAAAGAAGAAGAAACCATCAGAACTCGACGCAAACAACTCATTAAACAGACTGGCCGGGAGATCTCGGTGGAGAGGGCATTCCGAAGAACACGTCCGTAAGCGCAGTCTTCGACGACAAAGGCGCCTTCAGCAGCGCAATACCTTCCTCCATGCCAAAAGAGACCACCTTCTCCTCCAGCTGCAAAGAATCCTTCTTAATACCGTACTTATTTATAAGAGTGATGCTCGAAATCTTAGACATGGGAGTAACGTCCAGCTCGTCCGTAACCATGTACGTGACCACACCTTTAACAAAACCGCCACCTTCTCCATCGGCCGAGACAGCAGAAGCCGATACAACAGGCACGACAAAGCTCATCTCGCTGGTCATTCCCGACCTGCAACTGCAATTAGGACAGGCCGTACCCCTGATGGTCGTTACGATGTTGTGGCCGCGGTCGCATCGGTAGTAAACGACCGAAGAAGATTCCTTGGCGGTGCTGGTGATCTGGAGGAGAGGGCTCACGCCATAGGATGAAAAGATCTTGGGCTGGAGAAGGTTGGCCTTGTCCCTGTTGTGGAGGAGGTAGGTCTCGTTCAGCTTCTCGACGCTTTGGTACAGCTTGGAGATGCAGCCGGTCATCGAGCTAGGCGAGAGGAGCTTGATCACGAATCGACGGGGAGAGTGAGCAGGCTGAACATGAAGTCCACGAAGTCCTTGCTCGCCTCGGCGAAGAGGACCGTCTTCTTCCTGGTGTCCACGAGGAGCTTCAAAGTGATGGCGGTGGACTCCTTCCCGCTGGCCATTGCTCTCCTCCTACTTTTGGGTTGGTTCAGTTTGGTAGGTTGCCATGTCGCACGCATGTGTGGGTATATATAGAGAGCAGGGAGGGATACGAACGGGACTCCATATTTTGTGGGAAATGCAATGTGCAGTGAAGAGTATATATATATATATATATATATATATATATATATATATATATATATATATATATATATATATATATATATATATATATATATATATATATATTATTTATTTATTTATTTATTTATTTATATATATATATATATATATATATATATATATATATTTATTTATATATATATATATATATATAGGAAGCGGATCAAAAAGTCCTCCTTAGAAAACTTCCTAAAAACTCTCTCACTCTCAGCCGTCCGTTTAATGTTAATGTTAATATTAACATTAAATACTAAAATTAACATTAAACTTAACATTAAAATTAATATTAACATTAACATTAATATTAACATTAATATTAATATTAACATTAATATAAAAATAAAAATAAAAATTAACATTAACATTAATATTAACATTAACATTAATATTAATATTAACATTAAATGGACGGCTGAGAGTGAGGGGGGTTTTTAGGGGGTTTTCTAAAGGGGGCTTTTGATCAGCTCCCATATTATCCCTTTCTTTCTTCTACTGCCGCTTGGAAACAGTCCTACTTGCTTTTTTTTTCTCTTGATTTATATATATATATATATATATATATATATATATATATATATATATATATATATATATATATATATTTATATAACCTTATACTCTATTATATATATATATATATATATATATATATATATATATATATATATATATATATATATATATATATATATATAACCTTATACTCTATTATATATATATATATATATATATATATATATATATATATATATATATATATATATATATATATATATATATATATATATATATATATATATATATATAACCTTATATATATAACCTTATACTCTATTACTATAAATAAAAAAAAATATATATATATATATATATATATATATATATATATATATATATATATATATATATATATATATATATATATATATATATATATATATATATATATATATATATATATATAACCTTATACTCTATTACTATAAATTAAATTTCTAAAAATTTCTAAAACTCAAAAATACTTATCAAAATTTTTTAGTAAAAATATTGTGCAAGAAAAATACTATAAAATAATATATACTTCCTAGTTTTGATATATAAGAAAATCATATAATTAATTACTAAGCTATTTAATAAATAAGAAAATACTAAAAATATTTAATAAAAATTCTATAAAATTAAGCGGTTTACATCCTACCCAACTTATAAAAATTTTATCCTCGAAATTAAAATTAACGTTGGGAGAATGCAATGCAATGCAGTGCAAGAAAGGAAATTTAACATACAAAACTCGTACCTTAATTTTCTTTAAAATGAGGGAAGCGATTGTGGATGTCATCCTCGCGCTCCCAAGTAGACTTTTCTAGCGAGCGATTCCTTCATGCTACACGAACTAATGGAATAGATTGATTTCGCAATACTTTCACTCGACGATCAAGGATCCCTACTGGTTGATTTTGGTATGACAAGGTCGGTTGGAACCAATTGAATAGATTGATTCCGCAACACTTTCACTTTGACATATTGGCACAACTTGCCAAGACAATTGGCTTCTCTTCCTTCTCTCTGGCTGGAACCACGAAGAAGGCGCCTCAAAATGGAAGGACCCAGTTTACAATATTAGTGGTTGTTACTTGCGTTTGTAATTAATCTAAGGCATTATCTAAGGCATACATGGCATTCCAATGTGCAAGATCAAAATAATTCAAAGACAATCCTTTATAAGTAAAATATAGAACTTTGTCACTTGGGATTACATCGTCAAGTGACAGTATATGAGTATATCCAGCTACATATTCATCTAGTTCAGAGGCTATAATGTTTGTAACTGTTGTAGATGGAGGCTTAGGAGCTTTTTTGTGAAGTTTCATGACCAGCGGTGTCGATGTTCATGCGGCCGGGCGATCCACATTCGTTGATAGATTTTGAGCTCTTTTTGGAAGTTTGGCAACAGTTGGCTCCTGGACCTTCCCATGGAGTTTTGGCATGAGAAGTTCTTGAGTACTCTAGAGCTTGACTACTAGAGAGCTAATGCGTTGGAGGACGTCTCCCTTAAAGTGAACCCTTATGGGTTCATCAGAAGTTGCTTTTGCCTCTACATCATCATCGGCGGTGTCAGCATCTTGTTCTTTCTAATGGGCGGACTCATAGAGGTATGCGTCGACATAGTAAACCTCGATCCCTTTAAAGGGGTCAATGTCAGCAAAATTTGTCCTGACTCACCTGCTGCTGTCAACATACTTCATGCATTGATGGAGCGTGGATGGCACTATCATGTAATCATGTATCCATGGATGCCCAAACAAGATGTTGTAGGATATATCAGCATCAATGACATAACATGTCACCTCTGTTTGCAAACTGCCTATTTGAAACTTAAGGTGAATCTTGCCCAAGGGGTTGCTTCTACCGGTGTTGAAGTTGTTGTTAGTTGTGCTGCAAGCAAACAGACAATGCATTGGTATGTCCAGGTTTTAGAGTAGACTTCGGGGGATGATGCTGAGAAAAGATCCTGGATCGATGTGCATCTGATCTACTTTGATGGCGCTAATATACCTTGTATATTACAAAGGTCTATTGTGCTTGTTGTTCTTCAGTAACATGTCTTGCTGAGACAAAGTGATGTTTAGGATCATTTCGACCATATTATGACAATGTAGGCAAGCTGCAGGGTCTTCTTCAGGGTGTTGGACCTGACTAAGAAAGGAGTCGGCGTGTTGCAATGCCTCGCTCAAGGCATCCCGGGTCTCTTTAGAGAGACGAAGAAGCTCGAAAAGTGACAACATCGCGGTGTATTGGCAAGTTGTGCCAATATGTCAAAGTTGTAAGATTTGATCAACCCCGCTTCAGAATCTTTCTTTAGGGGTTTATCAACGTGAGTCTCCTTATGTTTTTGTTTATCCGTCACAGGAGGCTGGGATGGACCTGCCTCCGAAGCATCGGGTGCAGTAGGCATATTAGGTGGAGGTGAATCTTCCTCCAGAGCTGGATCGCCTTTCCGCTGATATGGCAGACCCGGCCGGGTCTTGCTTACCAGCACTTCGTCCATCGAGGAAAAGACCATGTGATACGATTTGGATTCTTTCTCTTGGCAGGACGCATCATCGGTCGCATCAAGTCCGGAACAAGATCGGGGTGGACCCACATAACTTTGTCTTGTGGCGTTGTAAGTGGAACTAATCCCATGGCATTGTCGTGAGCTATTGGGAGGTTAATGACCTCTATTGTCGCCTTAGGGATCGGGGTGACACCGTCTTGGGCCTCTATTGTAGAAAAGTTACCAAACTGAAGAGTTACAAATTTACGGTGATTGTGCTGTTCTCGTAGTCAAGTAAGAGGACCTTGGCGTCAATCAACCATTGTATCTGCTTCTTCAACATGTAACAGTCACATATTAGATAGTGGACGTACGGTAATAGTGACAGTACTTAGAATTATCCACCTTGTTGTAATGCCCCAATCCCAAAATACTTAGGACCGAGCATGTAGACATGTCAGCTGTACATATACGAAGAATACTCCAATATATGAAATCCTCATATACATACATAAGCTGTAAATAACAATAATCACAGGCCAGAATATAAATAAACTACATCTCATCACAGCTCAGCACAGAAGATATAAGAATCTAGAATAAATAAGTGAATCAAAGAGATAGCCGGGTGGACATACACACTCCAAACAGCTATGTAAACAATCTCAAATGATCGGAGTCCATCCTCCGTAAAATGGAAATAAAAGAAAATAGAAGATGTTCACTAAATGTCTCAATGTATAAATAAACTAAAAGTCAGCTGGAGATGCCTCGTCATCGATGTAGGAAAAATCCAATGCCACGCCGTACTCCTGCGGGAAATCGTCTAACCCTGGAGAGATAACCAGGTCCTCAGAGGAACGTAACAAGATACAAGAAAACAACATGCCGTATAAATTGTGATATATAATAGAAAAAAGGAATGTTTGCAATAGGGTGCCTACTAGTTCTACAGTGACAATGCAGTTAAGAACAAACCTTCAATGCATGGGCACTCTGGCTGCAGGAAACTCAGGTATGGTCTCACCAGGATACCAGGAACCTCAAAGCATAACATTCATCGAATGTCAGAGGCCAGCATGTTCAGGAATAGAAAAGTGCATACGTGGCCCATACGTTGAGGAACTGTTCTCCCTACCCAATGCCTAGTAGGGTCACGTCCATGACTCATAGGAACCTCTAGTAACTGCCAAGTCTACTAGCATGTAATTCTATTGGCAGTTACTCCTAACCGTGGCACGCCTCATACGTATCGGTGGCCAGCCGACTATGCGAGTACGTATCCTACATGTGACTCACAACTCGTGATGATCATGTGTCAAGGCCGTATGAGGTATACCAATACCTCATCATAACTGAGTGGTCACTAGGCTAAGTCAATGCAAGAGAATAAAACCAAAAGCAGTAAAACGACCGATGGAGTCGCTTGCACCCAAGTATGACTTGGACGCACGGTGATATAATACTAATAATAGAATAGTAATGCTGAATATAAATAACTAAAAATAAGCATAAGTAAATCACAGAGTAAGGTGGCAAGGTACCTTTCCTGGTGGTGCGGGAATGGCAACTCCAACAGTCAATCATGTCAGCAATAAAAAGTCAAAATCTGCGAACGGATCCGGATGCTGAAACAAATATCAAGAACGTTCCCGGTGTAAAAGAGACAAAATCATAATTTTGGGTCAAAACGATGTCTGCCGTTGGACCCGTTTCGCACCGAAATACGTGACAGTATATATGGTTCTAAAGTCATCAAACTACATGTCTACGGGTCCGGTTTGAGAGGACGAACCCAACCGTATGTCCAAAATTGGATTCCGGCGGGCCATGTACAATTTTGTCCGTTGGATCGGGTCATGGGCCTGCCAAATAGGCGTTCCGATCGACCTTCTCAGATTCTGACCAAACTTGGCACACAGGACCAGAATTTCGATACGGTCCTGCAAGCACAAGCTTCGTCTCGATACAATAAACGTACACAAAGTTATGGCCAAGTTTGCAAAAGGTCGGTACGGGGGTATCTCGAGGGATACTACTGATTTCATCGCGCACGCGCAACGAAATCGAGTTTTGTCAGTTCCAACACGTCGGTAACATCCATACGCGCCATTCGATGCGTATAGTGCGCGACCGCGTCGCCCGGTTTGTCGGAGCGTACGCCGTATCGGGAAAATTTCTAAAAATTTTAGTTTTTAAAATAGTTTTTCGTCGAACTTTAACAGCAATTAAATCTATGCATAGTAATTGAACTGTAGATTAAAAATTGCATTTTAATCACGGCTATATGGTCTTCAATTGTATTAAATTGTTTATCAAAAATATGTAGTGGTTTGGTCGGGATTTTCCTTCCAAGTTATGGTTTGGGGTAGGTCTGTCCATCCATTATTTGGGAAGATTTTTCCTAACTTTGCGTCGGGTTTTCGCTCAAACTGGCCAAGTTTACTTGAATCCCTCTGAAGGTTTCAAATATGGTTATATGGGGTTTCCAGAATGCCTTACGGAAAGAAAAAATAAATTACAATCGACAGAGAAATCGAATGGGGAAATCGGGTACCTGGCTTTCAATACAGAGCAGGGTGCTTTGCTTTTCCGTTTAGTCGAGGCTCCCTCCGGCGGTGCGGCGGCGCTACAATAGCGGCAGGGGGTCGAAAGTGAGCGCCTAGGTGTTGGGTCATGCTGGGGTTGAAGATTGGGGTTAGAGAGAAGTTTTGATGCGAATTTATGATGGTGTTTAGGGTTCGGCCGCGGGTAGCAGTTTATATAGAGTATCCTATTTTCTAATCTAATTCGAATTGGATTGCTAGAGTAGGGTTCTCGGATTACAGGCTAGATAGGATTCTAGCGGCAAGAATCTCGCTGATTTGTAAGAAATTTATTTGGGAAGATTTGGTCTTGAATTGAGGAAGTTTCAAATCTTGAGGTTTTTAGAGACTTGAAGTCTCTGTTTCGAGCATGTCAGCTCGGGTTGGGAAGTAATAGGAACAGTGCTATTGCACTTTCCATGAGTTATTCGTTTTTTTTTTCCTTTAGCTTATATATATATATATATATATATATATATATATATATATATATATATATATTTTCAACCTTAGTAAATGAATAAAGTAGCAAAAAATGTCAAAAAGTTTTCTAAAAATGTATAAATTATCTAAAATTCCTAACTATAGTGTGGACTACGTATGATAGTATATCGTAAAAGCATAAACATCAATATATATATATATATATATATATATATATATATATATATATATATATATATATATATATATATATATATATATATGTATACATTAGCATAAAAAAATAATAAATTAATTTGAAAATAGACATAACAAAAATAAAAATACTAAAATAAATAAGATAAAAATATGGGGGTTTACATCCTACCCAACTTAAAGGAATTACGTCCTCGAAATTAAAACTAACATCGGAGGGGATGCAATATAAATGCAAAATTAAAGGATCTAACATGCGAGATGTACCTTGGTCTTCGAACAAATACGGGTAACAATTTCGGATGTCATCCTCGCGCTCCTAAGTAGACTCTCCTGGCGAGTGATGCTTCCATGCCACGTGAACCAATGGTATAGATTGATTCCGTAACACCTTCACTTGGCGATCAAGGATACCTATCGGTTGCTCTTAGTACGACAAGCTCGGTCCAACGGTGATCGAGCACATGACTGCTGTCTGCCACATACCTCCTCAGCTGAGACACGTGAAATACGTCATGTACTTCCTCTAGCGACGATGGCAAGGCCAATCTATAGGTAACTTCTCTAACACGTTCCAAGACATCGAAAGGGCCAATGTATCTTGGACTCAACTTGCCACGTCCTCCGAATCGAATCGGGCCTCTAGTGGGGATATCTTCAAGAAAACATGGTCGCCTTCCTTGAACTCCAAAGGTCGACGACAATTATCCGCCCACTACTTCTGTCGATCCTGTGCTGCTCGCAGGTGGTCTTGTATCTTCTTTACCTTCTCCACTGTGCTCAAAACCAACTCGTGACCCAATATCTGTCGCTCTCCTATGTCGCTCCAACAAACAGGAGATTAACACTTCCTTCCATACAATGCTTCAAACGGAGCCATCTGAATGCTCACTTGATAGCTATTGTTATAGGAAAACTCCGCAAGATGAAGGTGGTCTTCCCATGATCCGCCAAAGTCAAGCATACACACTCTCAACATATCCTCTAGCGTCTGAATAGTACGTTCTGACTGGCCGTCTGTCTGCAGATGGTATGTTGTGCTAAACTTCAAACGTGTACCGCATCTCGTCCACTAGGACTCCGAAGAAATCTCGTGACGAAGTCCATTGTAATGTGCTTCCACTTCCACTCGGGAATGGATAGCGGCTGTAATAATCCGGCCGTCCACTGGTGCTCGGCCTTCACTTGTTGGCATACCAAACACTTGGCCATAAAATGAGCTATCCCTCGCTTCATTCTATGCTACCAATAATACTATCGCAAGTCTTAGTACATTTTAGTTCCTCCGAGATGAATAGAGTAAGTCGAACTGTGTGCTTCTGCCATCAACTCCTGTCGTAGCTCTCCATTAGGAACATAAATATGATCACCACATCACAATGTCCTATCAGGATGAATCCTCAATCTCGTCTGCTCTCCTGCTTCAGTCCTCTTCCTAAGCCGTCGAAATCTAGCATCCGTGGGCAATGCCGCCTTGATCCTCTCTACTAGCGACGATTGCACTTGGAGATTGGCTAATACGCCATCCGCTCCAGGCAATACTACCTCAATACCAAGCTGCAGCAAATCTCTAATCAACTCTCTCTGTGTGGTCAAGAAATGAGCCATGGGCTTACGGCTTAATGCGTCTGCCACCATATTAGCCTTGTTCGGATGATAATGTAGCTCGGTCTCATAATATTTTATCAACTCCAACCAACGTCGTTGTCGCATATTCAATTCTTTTTAGGTGAACACGTACTTGAGGCTCATATGATCAGTGTAGATATCAACCTTCTTTTCGTACAAGTAGTGTCTCCATAGTTTCAAAGAAAAGATAAACGATGCGAGCTCTAGATCGTGGTCGGGTAATGCTTCTCGTGCACCCTCAACTGTCTTGATGCATATGCTACTACATGATCGTGCTGCATCAATACGCATTCTAATCCCTTCCCGGATGTATCATTGTATATCACAAATCCTTCCGGGCCCGATGGTAGTGTCAAGATAGGTGTCATGGTGAAGGGCTTCTTCAACTCGTCAAAAGAGGCTTGACACTCGTCTATCCATACAAACTCTTGGTCCTTGCAAGTTAATCGAGTCATAGGCCCCGTTATTCGAGAGAAATCTTCTACGAACCTTCGGTATAATAACCCGCAAGTCCAAGAAAACTTCTCACCTCTGAAGCTGATGTGGGAGCGGGCCATGCCTTGACTGCTGTGATCTTCTCCGGATCTACGATATGCCGTCTCCAGTGACAATATATCCAAAAAAGATACCTCCTTGAGACAGAAATCAAACTTGCTAAGCTTCGTGAAAAGTCGCACGTTCCTCAAGGTTCCCAAAATAATCCGTAGATGCTGCTCATGCTCCTCTTGGCTTTTCGAATAAATCAAGATATCATCTATGAAGACGACTACAAATTTGTCCAAGTACTAGTGAAAGATCTTGTTCATTAAGTTCATGAAAACCATGGGAGCATATTGGTCAAACCTGTAGAAGCAAAAATAAATTATGATATATTTTTATCATATTTTATAAAAAGACCAAGTCAAAGAAGTTCAAATTCTATGCAAGAGTCAAACTCAAGCTCTACGCAGAGGTCAAATAGAATCTAATTCAAATTCTACGCAAGAGCCATCCTCAGACTCTACGCAAGTTTCTCTACGCAAGAATCATCCTCAGCCATTATGCAGAAGACAGGCTGTCTATATCGCATTAAATGTTCTGACAGATTGATTTTATAATAAAGATTTGCACATAAGCCAAGAAGACTGTTTCACACTAACCCAGGATTATTTGTGTAAACGGGCTACTTTACGCTCGAGAAACAACTTCTTTTACGCATGAAAGTTATTTGAGCTTTTTATGCTCAAGGCTATCTTAGCTACTTTTTGTGTGCGTAAAGTTTATTTGAGCTAACTATACGCTCAAGGCTATTTCTTAGCCACTTTACGCAGGAAGCTTACTTTGAGCTATTTTACGCTCGACTTTTTCTAATTATGTGTGGATGTGGCTTGTATACGTGGCTTTCATGCCACATTTTTCGAGGATGGGGGAACATGTTTTCCTTATTTTGTTGAAGTAATGGGACACGTGTCAACATGCCTAGAGGCTGATTTCTGTACGTGGGTGACAGTTATCCTAATAGCTTGCATAGAGACTCAATATTGATGTTTTTTACGTACAGAAGACAAGCCTATATAAAGACTTCTTTTTTAAGAAAGATGTACAAGATTTTTGGAGCCCAGAGACTTTCAGAGCAAAGTGATTTTCTAGAGTGTTTCTCTTCAACTTTCTCTCAAGAACAGAGTGAAGCAAAGCAGGAAAGCATTCGACTGTGCCATCAGTGCCAATTGTGACGATACCTTTCTGGTGACTAAGTTCTTCCGGTTGTTCTTCTTCAAGCAATTCTCTTCATCATCATCGTGTGATCCAAGGAACAAAATGATCGCTCTCAGATCAGACTTACATAGCAATACTTCCCAAAATTTATTTCTACTTTTGTACTTTTTCTTGTTTTCTTTCAAAAGCCTTTTAAGGGCATTTTGTTAAGTGAAACAAAATGGCGACTCTGCTGGGGACGACTTTCTCCTCCGACGAGAAAGCAATTGCTCAATATGATGATGTGTCAATTGGATCGACAAAGAAGACTCTGGTTGTTCAATTCGACCAGACTGCTTACGAAGAAATGCTCCGAACTGGGGGTAGTACTCGCTGCTCCAATGTTCAAAAATCATGAAAGGTGCGAAAAGTTTGGATTCCTAAGTCCAAAGCACCCTCTGATCTCTCTACTGTCCCCGAAGGCAAGGGAATTCTTTCCACTCCTGTTGTTGGGGCTCCCGTCGGTGACGAGGCAGTTCCTACTTCAGTTTTGCGCCCAGTACGTAAAGTTCGGTCTCCCGTCTATGATGTGGTAGACGTTCAAGTCTTGTGCTCTACGCGTAAAGGCAAATCTCCCGTCTGTGACGTGGCAGATACTTCTGTTTTGCGCTATACACGTAAAGGCAAATCTCTTGTCGATGACATGGTAGATAAAGTTCACAATGGTGCTTTTGTACCTAAAGTGAACTTGCCTACACGCGTGCAGCGTAAAAACAAGTCTTCTGTTACTATGACAGACAATTCCTTTGGTTTATCCAAGGAGAATAAATTTTTTGGCAAAGTTTTTGTTTTACGCCAACAATCCTCTAGTGCTGCTTTATACAAAGTGCCTAATCTCAGGATTACGCACAATGCTGATGGAGTTCATTATACACAAAAATCAACGCAGGATTTACGCACACAACTCCAAGCGCGTAAAAACGTGCACCTTTCTTCTGCCAATGAAGCTAGTAATCTTTTTTTTACACAAGGGACTGGATATTTCTCTGTCCCAAATATTAAAAAAATGCTACCTTCTGATTCTTCTGATTTACGCGAGTTACTTGTACAAAAGCGTAAAAACAGAAAATCTCCTGTGACATTCCCTCAAGAAAATCATCATTGTGAGTGTCACCAAATTGTGATCAAATGTTGCTGTTCTGCTACTAAATGGTCAGTTTTCGACCGATTAAGCTACAACATACCTCAGCAACAAATTGATGATCAAGAACATGAGTTTTCCTATGCATCAGTCAATATGGCATCTCATACCAATAGAGGACGACGTTCAAGACGCAATTCGTCCCAGACTCCAGGTCAACAATGGTTCAACCGAATCCTTGACTCTTTTGAAGGAGTATATCAACATACTCGGTCAAGAAGTCAACGACCTTTAAATATGCATTCTTTAGATTCAGAGGCTGGGGGTACCCAGTACTTGGAGTCAAAAACTGATAGCGTTGATTCATATTTGTATACCAACCCCTCTATAAGTTCAAGAGAAGTTGAATCTTATTCTATCGGAGAAGAACATGAGATGTCTACTTCTCATACAGAACAACGTCTTTATGTGGGGGAACGATCGCTAAAGTATATGCTTGCAATGATGCAAAATATGCATAAGTTAATAACGAATCAGCAAACAGTCCAACCGGCAGTGGTAACACCGGTGCAAGTAGCAGCACAAACTCAAGATAGTCAAGGGGTTGACATACCTTTGAATAATCTGAGTCAAGAGCCTGCTATCAATCAAAACTCTGCATCTCCAGATCCTCTCATGCCAGAAGATGTATCACCTCAGGTGGGGGTTACGATATATCCAACCACTATTCAATCAAACATACTCCCTCAAACTAATGAAGCTATTCAAGCTGTTCGGAAGTTAAAAGCACAGTTTGAGGTTCTTAGGCACAAAGATCAGCTCCAGAAGTTGGGGATCAAGCAACCTTATCCTCCCCACTGGAATGATGTGCCCTTTTCTCCTAAATTCAAGCCACAATCTATGGTATTATTTGATGGAAAGGCTTCTCCAAGTCAATATATCAATTATTTTGATATTATGACTATACATCTACAGAAGAATGATGCTCTTCTCATCCGAGTCTTCATAGGGTATTTGACGAGTACAATATACGATTGGTATCGTAGTCTACCCGATAATTGCATATCGTCTTTTGAAGAATTCAAAGCAATGTTTCTCTCTCGTTTCTATGAAGAAGGGATGGACATGAATATGTCTTTCTTAATTGAAATTAAACAAAAAAAAGAAAGAGGATACTCGAACGTTTATATAACTTTTCCAACAGGCTACAGAAAATGCCTCCTGGTATGCCAGATTCAGCATTGATTGATACATGCAAAATGAATCTGCGATCAACCATCGTTGTTTTTACAGGCTCTCAATTCACAGATTGGGTCTCGTTTATTATAGCAGCAGCTTCAGCTGAGACCAATGGAAGATTGGCTCATGAACATGGAATGATCTTCGCCTCAGAAGATAAAGAAAAGAAAGCCTCTTCAGGTAACAAGTCTGGTAATTGTAATGGAAAAGGAAAGGAAACCCTAGTGGTGAACCTTTCAAAATCCAAAACTACCCTAAGTAATCCGAAATCTTCTAAGCCGAAAGAAGAATACTCTTTCGATGACAGTGATATTCCTGGGATATTTCAATGTCTGGTGAAAAGTGGTAAACTCCAGATTCCAGAGCCAAAATGTCCTAATGAAGTAGATTTGGTTGATAATCCCAAGTATTGTATCTATCATAGATACATAAATCATCCCATGAAAGCTTGCTATGTCTTGAAGAAGAAAATTCAATAGTTGATAAATGCCAAAGCCATCGCTTTAACTAATGATGAGCATACAGTTACAACCAATATGATTTCTCTTCAATTTAGAGTTTTTCCTCCACAGCAAGTTCCTGATGGAATTATCCCAATTCCGAAGGCGACAATGAAGATTGTGAATCTTCTACCAACCAGAGATTAAAGTGAAGAATTAGTGCCTCTCACCTTGAAAAATGGTGAAATCATGTGGGTATACCCTGATTTAGTACTTGAAATGGAACATGGAAGTAAAATTTCAAAATCTAAGAAAGGTTAAAAAGTCAGAACCTGCAATATGATTTCTCATATTGTTACCCCAGATTATGATGATTCTGACCATTTATGGGGTGACATCCCTTTGGAAGATAGGCTAAGGGGTCTGAACATATGCCCTCCGAGTTTGGCTCCTCCTACCAAACTAAAGCTCACTCATCAGCAGTGGTTAGCAATGAATAGTGTCCCTTTGTACAAGGTATAACAAGTTTTTGCTGCCTACGAGAAAGCTCCGATTGGGATTTTATCTCCTGCACCAAAAGTCTCCGCCCTTATTAATACAGAGATCTCTATTCCTTCCTCATCTGTTGAATCGAGTATTGAAAGTCCGCTACCTACTCACATTTACAGTCAACAATCAGTCCATCTCATGAAAAAGATGGACTATGACTTTTAAAAAGCGAAAGGCTTGAATAATGGTAAAGGTATGCGAGTTCCTTTACAAATTCAAGGTCAAAAATCCTTCGTTGGATTGGGATTTGAGGTTCCTCATAAAAATCTCCATAAGAAGAAGACTAAGGGAAAGAAGGTTAAATCCTGTAAAATGGTACTTTACTCTTCCGAGCCTGAAGAAGAGTCTTTTGCTGGTACAAGATCTAGAAAAGACTATCACAAAGATTATGAGAGAACTTCTAAAGAAAGGGATGATGTCGTTGAAACACTGCCAACTCAATCATCTTCTATTCCTGCCGAAGTAATACCTTCTAAACCACCAGTGGTTGAAAAAGGGAAACAGAAGGCAGTACGTTTTGACGTTCCGCTGAAGTCTAGTTCAAATCAAGGGTTGATAAAACCCTATAAGTTTGACATTCTAGCCCAATTAGCCAATACTCTGGCTAGGCTTTCTATCTTTGAGCTGCTCCGTCTTTCTAAAGAAAGTCAAAAAACTTTGAGTGAAGCATTACTACAGGCAGATTCATGCTTATCTCGGCTCAAAAGTTCCGACAATACACCGGTGTCATGTCCCCAATGCCACAGTGTGATGAAATCAATTCCTAACATTACTTTCACATAGGAAGATATGTTGTTGAAGCATAATCGACATGACAGGCCTTTGTGTTATACAGGGTATATTGACTCTACTGAAATTGACAGGATTTACATTGATCCTGGGTCTTCTATTAGTATTATTCTTCAGAGTATGCTAAGACCCTTGAGGATTCCTACTAGTGAGTTGACTTACACTAGTACGAAAATTGTCGGTTTCAATTCTGGAAGGAGTAAACCATTGGGGAAAATTCGTCTGAAAATTCAAATAGGTGATCTTCGAACCATGGCAACCTTCTATGTTATCAATTCAGATGTATCTTATAACATTCTCCTCGGAAAACCATGGATACATGAACATAACATTGTTCCTTCGACTCTCCACCAATGTTTCAAGTATGTGGATTCTCAGGGAGTTGTGAAGACTGAATTTGCAGATCTCAATCCTTTTAAAGGTGTTGAAGCTTATTTCTCTGATTCAATTCTCTATAAACAGGAGCATGTGAAGGAAATATCCGATATGGCGGAAGATCGATCGCCTTCAGAAGACCAATCGATTTTAGAAGACCAATCACCTTCAGAAGATCAACCTTTGATGATTAAAGTTAAAGGTCGAATTCCTCCCCGACCTGTCAATGACGAACCTTTGGTGATTAAAGTCAAAAGGAGAACTCAAGCTACGTCAGATGAATCTGTGAAGATTCCGATCAAAGGTCGAGTTCAAGCCAACACTAGTGATCAGCCTCTCATGATCAAGGTTAAAGGACATACTTCTCGTACAACTGATCCAGAGCCACTAGTTATCAATCGGGCAAGTCTACACTGAAGACGGATGATGGTCCGTTAATGATTAATCCAAAGCGTAGTAGTCAGTCTGTCAATGATGTAAATATTGATCAATCTGTATTCTCTTATTTTAATAAAGATTTCCTTTTGGAGTATATGGCTGTCAAATTTATTGAAAGAATGACTTTATCTGTTGATAATCAAAGTCATCAACATAAAACTAACATAAATACAGAGGAAACCTTATATATTAACCATAAAGAGAATTCTTTTCCTCCTTTTATTGATGTTGGACCCTATGCTCAGAGGTTCCTAACATTTACTCCTTATTTACTACCTGTTGCCTCACAATCACAAGCTTGTGTAACTTATAGACGTCATGAAGAATCTTATTTTATGATTCCGTCTACTAAGAAAAATAAGCGTCAAATTATGTTTGGTTTGGCTAGGAATATTCCTATTACACAGACAGATAGCTTTGAAGAAAAGGATAAAGGAAAAATCAGAATTGACAGATATAGTCAACAATCTCTTAAGATTACCCAAAATATGGGATATGACTTGAAAAACATGTTGGGTCTCAATCAGGGTAAAGGTAGACGATTACCATTATATGGTGATCCATTTTATCAACGAACCCACCACGGTTTGGGATACGATACATCCCACATGTTTAATAAAAATATGGAAGAAGAATTTTCTTTCAGTTCTTTACAATCCTTAGATTCGGAAGGAGTCCAGTATGTTGAATCTGAGCACATCTTTTCAGTTAATATGGTTCAAACTGACGATGAGTCTAAACTATTTGAAAATGACCCTTGGTCACAACAAATGGATACTCAGTGGGAGCTTCGGTTTGAACAACGACAGCCACCCACAGAAGATGAAATCGTACAGATTGATGTTGGAGATGAAACCACATCAAAACCCATATTTATCAGCAAAAATCTTTCTGAAGATGAAAAAAAAAGAGTTGATAAAGCTGATAAAAGAATATATTGATATCTTTGCATGGAGTTATGAGGATATGCCGGGTCTGGATCCTAAAGTAGCTACCCATAAACTCAATATTCTTCCTAATGCCAAACCTGTAAAACAACAGCAACGGTGTTTTTGACCGGATATGATGGATGCAATTGAAGCAGGAGTTAAAAAGCTGATTATATGTGGCTTTGTCCGTGAAGAACAACACCCAGATTGGGTTGCCAATATTGTTCCTGTCATGAAGAAGAATGGAAAAGTTCGAGTTTGCATAGATTTTTGAGATCTCAATGCAGCTTGTCCAAAAGACGAATTTCTACTTCTGATCACTGATGTTATGATAGACAATACATATGGTTTTGAACGCATGTCTTTTATGGATGGATTCTCAGGATACAGTCAGATTAAGATGTATACAGGAGATAAAAAGCATACTACTTTCTGTACACCCCTTGGAGTTTATTGCTACATAGTTATGTCTTCTGGTCTGAAAAATACTGGTGCTATATATCAAAGGGCCATGAGCAATATCTTTCAAGAACATCTGCAAAAAATAGTTGAATGTTACGTAGATGATATCGCTGTCAAAAGTCGATTAAAGGATGATCACATTCAAGATTTAAAGACAGTGTTTGAGTTGATGCGTAGACATCAATTAAAGATGAACCCCACTAAGTCTTTCTTAGGGGTTTCTAGTAGCAAATTTTTGGGATTTGTCATCACTTCTCAAGGTATCCATGTTGATCCTGATAAAGTCAAAGCCATTCTTGAAATGCGTCCCCCACGTAATCTGAAAGAACTTCGTGGCTTTCAAGGTCGCATTGCCTATATCAGGAGATTTATATCAAATCATTCTGGGAGATGTCAACCTTTCTCTCGTTTTCTAAAGAAGGGTGTGTCATTTGTTTAGGATGAAGCATGTCAAAAAGCATTTAAGGACATCAAGCAATACCTTACAAATCCACATGTTTTAGTACCCCCGGTAGTGGGAAGACCATTTTTGCTGTACGTTCGAGCCTTAGATCATTCTCTTGGTGCTCTTCTTGCACAAAAAAGTGATAAGGGTCATGAACAAGCAATTTATTATCTTAGCCGAATGATGGTTGGAGCTGAACACAGGTATACTCCTATGGAAAAAGAATGTCTAGCCTTGGTTTTTGCTATTCAAAAGACGGGACAGACTATTCATGTCATATCTAGAAAAAATCCTATTCGGGTATTAATGAAAAAGTCGAGTATTCTTAACTCCCGGTTAGCTACCTGGGCAATGTTGCTTACTCCTTATGATATGGTCTACATACCTCAAAAATCAGTGAACTGTCAAGCGTTAGCTGACTTTTTAGCAGCTCACCCTATACCTGAAACTTCTAAGCTATATGAAGACATTCCAGATGAAGTCGTAGATTGCAACATGACTTTAAGGGATGACATTTGGCAATTATACTTTGAAAAAGCATTACGAGTTGGGCCTAAAGGCAATATTGTCTCTAGAGTAGGTATTATCTTGGTTTCTTCTGATAAAATGGTCATATACCGTGCTTATTCTCTCAATGAACCATGTTCCAATAATATGGCAGAATATAATGCTCTGCTAATTGGTCTTCAAGTAGCAAAACAATTGGATTAAGTTTTTGGAAGATTATGGAGACTCTCAACTGATTGTCAATCAGGTCAGAGGGACATATAAAGTCAGAAATCCTGACCTCGTTCCTTATCATCAAGTGGTAATCGAATTGGCTCTTTCATTCAAAGGGTTCTTCATTGAATTCGTACCACGTTCTCAAAATTTGGAAGCCAATGCTCTCGCTAGTCTAGCTGCAGACTTAGCAGTTCCCATTAGAAGACAAAATACCATCACTTTGTTGGATCGAGACATATTCTATATCAAGAATAATTTGCATATCGAACAGAGTTATGCTACCGAATCCAACTCTCAGCAAAAGGATTGGAGAAGTCCATTTATTGATTATGCGGTCTATGGGATTTTACCTGAAGATCCAAAAGAAGCTGCATCAATCAAAAGACGATCATTTCGATTTTACTATGATACTTTAATGCATATATTGTATCGTCGTTCTTATGATGGACTTTTATTGCATTGTCTTTCAGAAAGCGAAGCCAAGCAAACACTTCGTGAAGCTCATGATGGAGTTTGTGGTAAACATCAATCAGGTCCAAAGTTACAGGACCGTATTCGAAGAATGGGTTATTATTAGCCTTCTATGATAGCAGACGCTGTAGATTATGCCAGACGGTGTAAAGCATGCCAGATTCATGCTGATTTTATTCACGAACCCTCTGAATTTTTACATCCTACAGCAGCTTCTTGGCCTTTCGAAGCTTGGGATATGGATATTATTGGTCTGATTAACCCCCATTTTGTCAAAAGACATCGTTTTATCCTGGCTATAACCGATTATTTTTCTAAATAGGCAAAAGCAATTCCTCTTGTTGAAGTAAAAACGTCTAATATGATTAACTTCATCAAACATCATGTCATTTATTGTTTTGGAATTCCCTGAAGGATAATCCATGATAACGGGCCTCAATTTGCCAGTCAGGCATTTTATCGATTTTGTGACAAGAATCGGATCCACAACTTAGCTTCTGCAGCTTACAATCCAGCTGCTAATGGTTTAGCAGAATCTTTCAACAAAACAATTATTAAACTTCTTAAAAAGTTTGTCTCCTCTAATAAATGTGATTGGAACGAGAAACTTGGAGAATGTTTATGGGCTTATCGAACAACAGTCCGAACTCCAACTGGTTTTACACCATTTTCATTGGTTTACGGATGTGAAGTTGTTCTTCCACTGGAGATCCAGATACCATCTCTTAGAATAGCCATTGCTAATGAGCTAACTACAGAGAATAATGACCACTTAAGACTCCAAGAACTTGAAGGTTTGGATGAGAAGCGTCTTCAAGCACAACAGCACATTAAGCTGTATCAAGCCCGCATATCTCGAGCTTTCAATCGCAAAGTTAAAGAAAGGGTGTTTAAAGTAGGAGAGCTAGTTCTAGCTGTCCGAAGACCTATGGTTATGACTCATAAGAGTAAAGGCAAGTTCCAAGCTAAATGGGAGGGTCCTTATGTAGTCGAAATCGTATTCTCCAATGGTGCTTATAGGTTATCGAAACCTAATGGAGATTTGCTCATGATGTCAATTAACGATAAATTCTTGAAGAAATACTACATTTGAATTTCTTCTTTATTCCCCAGCTACCAAGGTTTGGTTAAGCTGATTATTTATTCTCCTAAAAGAGAATTTTTGATTTTCTGTCTTACCAGTTGATTTCAGAAAGAAAAAGATTTATTATTTATCATGTTCTCATTACCTCTGAATAAATATTAAATCTACTTCTTTTCATTATTTTCAATCATGTCCATATTACTCTGAATAGATATTAATATATTTTTTTGAGTCATTACGATCTATTATGTTCATATTACCTCTGATAGTATTGTATACTCTAAAAAGAAAACAAGATTTATTATCTATCATGTCCACATTACCTCTGGATAGATATAATCTACTTCGTTGAGTTTGGAAGACTTATCATGTTCGTATTACCTCTGATAATTGTTTTCTATCTCACACATATTTTAAAATATATTTTATTTATTTCATGATGGGAAATAGTATATCAGTAAAATGAAAGAAATGACAGAAGATAAAAATTTTCTTTATTGATTACAAAAAATTCCTAAGGTGGTGCAGACAGATCTTCAATCATTTTTTGCAACTCTGCCAGACATTTTTCACGAGAGCCCACTACAGTTGTGTATGCTATAGATCTTCGGGCTTTCGCAGTGCAGAGGTGAAAGAGTTCGGCAAAGGCAGATATCATTTTGTCTTTGGCATCTTCAAGGATTTTTATTTTTGCTTCAGAACCAAAGATCTGTTCCTCCAAAATAGAACTTTGCCTTAAGAATTGATCTCTATATGCCGTCATCCGGTTCTGCTCCTCCTTTAAACGAGCCAGCTCAGCCTCGACTTCACGAATTTTATCATTTTGCTCATGAATTTTGATATTCATGGAGTCATAAGCTTGCTGATGCTGCTCCAATAAGGGTTTATTTTCTTTCAAGAAAGTCCTCTCCACGGCAACCTTATTGTTGTAATCTTGAAGAGATTCCTTGAAGATGGTTTCTCGAGTTGTGTACTCATTGGTGAGAGCATCATACTCAGATTGGACGAGGCTTTCTATAGTCCCACTTGACAACCTCAGATAATCTTTGATGGGTTGTTCAAGTCCCTGGACTATTTTTTGCAAAGCGTCTGTCCTTTCAGTATCATTGAACATCGATATGTTGTCTATGGTAGTAGTAACAACACTTTTCAAGCTCTCATAATTGAGGCGCTTCTTCAAAACCATCTTGATCAATGCTGCTAAAGTTTTATAATAAGTTTCAGTATGAATCTCTACTAACATATTCATATCAGCATTGGAGCTTGGTGTATCAGCGATATCTATTAATCTCTTTTCTTGAAAGCTGGAGACAGATGCTGTCGTTGCTGTGGTAGCAAGCTGAGTCAACGATCTATCTGTTATCGTTACCATAGCTAATTTATTTTCAGGGAGTTTTGGGACTGTATCTTCAGTAAATTTTTCTGCTACCTCGGGAGGATAAGCTCCGGTGGTAGAAGATGGTATCATAGAGGTGCTGCTTCCTATGTTCGATTCAGACTCGAACACAACTATCTCAGGAACTTGATCTGCACTAGTAGCAGCAATTGATGTTGCCTCAGTAACTTGTTCTTGAGCAGCAATTAATTCATTAGCAGCTAATTCTTCGGCTGCAACTGGTTCTTCTTCTACTGCTGGTTCTTCTTCTCTTCCTTTGGCAAGAGAAGTCAATTCCTGGTGTGCCTCTACTTCAGGCTCTGGTTGTATCTCCATAGATGGAGAACCTTCTTTAGAAGCAAAATTTTCTTTTGAAGAAGAACTCTCTTCTTCAGACTCTATTTTCTCTTCATGGATAGGCTCTTGAGAAGGAGGAGGAGCAACGGATTTTGCTATATTGATGATACCTACAAAGATTTAGCAAAATAGTTAATATACAAAACCATAATACATACTTTTGTATAAATTTTGTGTAATTTATCTTTACCTGGAGCAGGTACAGGATGCGACAAGAGTGCATCATAATCCATATCCCAGTCATCATCTTCTAATTCAAGAGCCGGTTCGTCCGAGGGGATGGGTTCCGGATCAACAGTATGAGTGGTGGCGGTGTATTCAACAGCTTTCGCCTTTTGTGGCAAAGTTAGATGTAGTGAAGTGCTGAGGCGTCCAGGAGATAGGACTCCTATAACTTCTATTGCTGCTGCTGGCTGGGATGCTGAAGACCCTTCTCCAGGATGAACTGAAGAAGATGTAATATTTTGAGGCTCCTCAACAGGAGTTTCGTTTTCTGGAGTAGCGGTTCTCTGTCTTGAAGGCCCTTTAACAGTAATCTTCTTCTTCTTTTCCCGAAGAATAACAGTTGTATCTATTTTTTGCTTCCGGGTTGTAGTGATGGTAATGGGTCCTGCAGCTGTTTCCCCCATTCCTATTGGGAGTGCTTCCAGATATTCATCCGGAACAGCAGCATTATCAGGTATATCCGAAGGTACCCTAACTGGTTATTCGACATTTTCTTCCTTGTCCCATCGAAGACTCCCCTTCATGCTGTAGTCATTTGTGAAGGAATGAATGGAGGCATAAAAATGAGCATACGAATAGAGCATTCGTAGATCAGTTGTACTTGTGGCAGTGGACACACGGAATCTAGCACCGGTACATCCAGCGCTGAAATACCTCTATGCCCTTGCACCATCAACTAATTTTCGATAATAGTTGAAGCTAGTTGAGGGATTACCAACGTGAAGTTGGTCATACCCGAACTGACGAACGAACCGACTGGGTAGATACAGTTTGAACATCCAGTTGTCTTCAGTTCTATATATCAGATGCGAGGGTCTGATGCATATTAGCCATTTAAAGACTGGTGGTATCCCAGTCCTCTCTTGACCTACATCTTCAAATTGTACATCGAAACAGTCAGCTGGGACTGGTGGTCTTGTGCAGAAAATGTTCCATCCATGGGAGAAGTTTAGTGTTGCCCGGGTATCCGTCACTGAAGTCGCAGTCCACGTGGCTTTACTAAACTTTTGGAGAAGTACCTCTGCATCATTTTCAGGGCCTAGCGGCAATAGGTTGCAGTTGTGATGCAATAACTAGCCCATTAAATAAGTGTAGGACATCTCCACCCTAGGGAAATCTTTTCGGTAAGGAGCATTATTGATCAGGTCATCACCAAATGCTCGCAAACCTGCATTTATCCGACATACCATTGCCGATAACAGGTTGAGTCTAGCCTTGAATACCAAACGTACTGCTGGCCATAGTACATTTCGGTAAATCCTGTCGACTGTACCAGTCCCTGGTACGACCCATCTTCGCAGCCACAGGGAAAGAAAGCCCGCCAGCAAGGCTTCCTTTGAGAGCTTTCGACTGCCATGTCTCAGAAAGCTCAATGCTTCATTTCCTGTAGGAAATTCTCCAGTCTTGGTGGTCAAATACTTGTCCGGAGACTTATATGTGATCATCCAAGTGGTTATCGAATCAGCAGGAATTATTGAACAAGGGTTGATGGGTTGAGCCTTGTTATCATGAAATCTCTTTTTGTCATCCTTGGATATCCTATTCTTATGGTAGAATAGATATGTTGTCCATTTATTGATGTATGCCAAATGCGATCCATTTTTATATATAGTGGTGCAAATCAGATAATGGCACATCAACTCTTGGTATACCTCAACTAACTGAGGATTTTTCTCCCTATTTTCTGCTAGTTCCCGGTTAGAGGGAACGTACTCTTTATATGGAGCTTCCCCCATTGGTAGCTTGGAGATAAATTGCATCTCATGCAGTGCAAAACCCATTTCACCTATCGGGGTCCCAAAAGTCCCTGTTGAACTAATATATAACTCCATCAAAGCTAAGAACAAGTTATTGTTCATTTGTATGCCCTGACTTATGGAGGCTACTGCTTCAAACAACCCAATGTCTCGCAGTTCCGTTTCAAAGTTCTTCATGATCCAAGCACTAAGTTCAATCCAGTTCTTACTATGAGGGGTCATCTACCCTGGCAACATAGGGTTGACCTGGGGATATAATACTGAGACTTTCATAAACTTGTTTATGAACATCGGTATCTGCACCGATTGGATCAGAGCTAAGCCCTCGCTCGGTGTAAATCCAGGCAATAAGCCGAAGAAAGGAACGAGACCACCACTGGGAGTACTTGAGTGATAGCCCATCTGGTTCTCATCCCTCTTGAATATGATTCTTCCCGGTCCTCCATAACTGTTGGGAGTCAGATTCCAAATCATCCGTCTCGGATGAGTATCATGAACAAAAGAGGAAAGGGGATAATCTCTTGGCATTTCTAGAAGATACATCGCCCTTTCTCCAAATTTGAATACCCAAGACTCCTTCTTGGCGTTCGTCTGAGATTTGAAGTTGATCGCATCCCTGAACATAAATGCGAGATTCAGATAATGCTGACCATCCAGTGATGTCAACAGTTCGTCGTTTATCAGAGACAACAGCATTCTATCTCCTTAAGCAGCTATCAGTTGTTGTCTTTTATGGGGATACTGCTTGTCAGTTTGTGAGAATTCGATATAGGATAAATTCTCCAGATAATTTGATCCTAGAATGCCAGCTGGTGAGCCAAACACCTCAGAGAGAGGATGGGCCCCTAAGTTCATTGCAAAAGAAGTTCAATAAAGAAAAATTAATTTAGTAAAAAATTCAAATATGAACTCGATGCAAATTCAAATTCTACGCAAACGACTATACATAAGTTTTACGCGTAAAAAGTTCTCTGTTTTTAGAGAATTTGTTTTATGCGAGGGTTATACGCAGTCTAAAGTATGAAATTTTTTACGCGTACTTTTTCTGTTCAAAAGAATAAAGTTTTACGTGTAAAAGATACAGTCTTGCGTATTTGTACGCTTCTGTTCAAAAGTGTAAAATTTTATATGTAAAAAATATAGTCTTTTGACTTATGTATTTTTTAATTTTACGCTCGCACGTATAACATGGGTGTATTTTCAAATTTTACGCTCGCACATATAACTGTTTCACTTAACAAAATGCCTAAAATTGGCTTTTGAAAGAAAACTAGAAAAAGTATAGAAGTACAAATTGTTCTGGGAAGTATTGCTATGGAAGTCTGATCTGAGAGCGATCACATTGTTCCTTGGACCATATGATGATGATAAAGAAAACTGATTGAAGAAGACGAACAATCGGAAGAACTAAGTCACCGAAAAGGTATCGAGCAACGGCACTGATGGCACAGTCGAATTCTTTCTTGCTTTGCTTCACCCTGTTCTTGAGAAAAAGTTGAAGAAATGCTTCTGGAAATATCACTCTGGAAATATGAGTTTTCTTAGAATCTCCTCTCCATGTCTCTCTGTTGATCTCTTGATGCTGTCTATGTGAAAAAATAAGTCTATTTATAGACTTGACCCTTTGTGCGTAAAAAGCAACAAAATCGAGTTTTTACGCAGGTAACTGTCACCCATGATTCAACTCATCCTTTACGCACGTTGACACGTGTCCCATGTAGAGTTTGATCTCTACGCAAGGTGACACGTGTCCCACTACTTAATAAAATGAGGGAAGCACGGACACACGTTCCTCGAGAAATGTGGCATGAAAGCCACGTGGGCAAACCACGTTCTTAAGTGGTCAGGAAAGATCGTGCGTAAAAATGACCCAAAATACATTCCTAGCGTAAAGTGGCAAACTGGGCATAAAATAGCCCAAAATAAACTTTCCAGCGTAAAGTGGCTAGAAAAATAGCCTTGAGCGTAAAAAGTAGCCTAAATAGACTTTACGCCCACAATAGCCTTGAGCGTAAAAGCTCGAATAGCTATCGTGCGTAAAGAAGCAGTTTTATTGAACGTAAAATAGCCCCATCTGCACACTATACAACGAGTATTGGGTTGGGTGTAAATCTAATCTTCTCGACTTCTGTGTTACATGCTGTCAAAAAAATTATTCTGTCAGATCAAATCTTTTGTATTAAATACGGCCTGACAGTCTGTCTCCAGCGTAAAGTTCAATGAATAGCTCCTGTGTAAAGTAGCTAGCGTAAAGAGTAGCTAGCGTAGAGAGTAGCTTGCGTAAAATTCTCAACTTCTTTGACTAAGTCCATGAAGCACTTTTTACGCTCATACAAGACCCCCTTCAAAGTTTTCAAATTATTTTCAAAATTTGAAATACTTTCAACAGAAGCATAAAATTCGGGATTTTACAGTCAGCGTAGAATTCGGGATATCCAACGGTCATCCGCGTAAAAGTTGGGATATCCAACAGTCAGCGTAAAAGTCGAGAATTTGAACCGATTCAAAAATTCTATAAATAGACCTCTTTGAAGAGAGAAAAACTTTACTTGTCTTCTATAATCTCAATATCTCTTCCTCTTCTGCCTCTTCCATTCTCTTGCTTTCAATCCGATGGCTCCCAAGAAGTCGTCCGCCGCCGGCAGTAAGGACAAGAAGCCCGTCAGTTCATCATCGGCCGACCGTACGAAAACTCCTATCCAATCATCCACAACGCCCCAACAGAGCAACCCCACCGTAGCTCCGGCAATGAAGGGTAAAGCCCTACTTAATCTCGGCTATGAGTTCGCCGGGGAAGAAGAAGAAAACCCGAACCTTCAGATTTCACGCCCACGTCATACGTGTCAGTGTAGAAACTGAAATAACAAAATACGCCCACGTTATACGTGTCAGCGTAAAGTTAAGAACATATGCCCACGTTTATACGTGTTAGCGTAAAATTAAGAAAATACGCCCACGTCTATACGTGCCAGCGTAAAATCTAAAATACGCTCATGTCTACACATGCCAGCGTAAAATTTACAATACGCTCACATCAACATATGCCAGCATAAAATTTAAAATACGCTCATGTCAATACATGTCAGCGTAAAATTTATAATACGCTCACATCAACATGTGCTAGCGTAAAATTTATAATACGCTCATGTCAACACATGCCAGCGTAAAATTCATAATACGCTCACATCAACATGTGCTAGCGTAAAATTCATAATACGCTCATGTCAACACATGCTAGCGTAAAATTTAAAACACGCTCACATCAACATGTGCCAGTATAAAATTTATAATATGCTCATGTCAACACATGCCAGCGTAAAATTTAAAACACGCTCACATCAACATGTGCCAGCATAAAATTTAAAACACGCTCACATCAACATGTGCCAGTATAAAATTCATAATACGCTCATGTCAACACATGCCAACGTAAAATTTAAAACACGCTCACATCAACATGTGCCAGCGTAAAATTTAAAACATGTTCACATCAACATGTGCCAGCATAAAATTCACAAGTAAAAGACTTTGTGTAAAACAAAAGAATTTTTATACTTTAAATGTTTTCATAAGCGTAAAGTTTGCATAGTCAGAGTCTTTAGCGTAAAACTCAAACCAAATTATCTGCTTAAAATTTTCAAATTAGATTTTCACTAACTTGATTTTTTTCCTTTTTGTAGTGGACTTGCAAGCTCACCCACTAGCAGAAATATTTGGCTCATCAGCTGGTATGGTGGGCTCGAATTATTTGGAGAACCTGTCCCATGTGGAGTTTCCCCAATCGAATCCGGAGTACCCTGTGGAGAGAGCACAGTTGATAGCTGCCCAGGGGGATAGAATGCTGCTATCCATGATTAACGGAGAACTGTTGACCTCGCTGGATGGCCAACAATTTACAAAACCAGCTTTTTATTTTGGGATGCAATATACTGCAAGTCACAAACACACCCCAAGAAGGAGTCTTGGGTGTTCAAGTCTGAAGATAGAGCAATGTATCTCCCTGACATTGATAGAGATTATCCCCTGTCCGCATTCATCCATGCCATCCATCTCCAACAGATGCTGTGGAATCTGACTCCCAGCAGTCATAGAAGGCCGGGTAGAATCATATTCAAGAGGGATAATGCCAACGATATGGGCTACTACGTCAGTGTTCCCAATGGTAGTTTCGTTCCTTTCTCTGGTCTCTTGTCAGGATTTACTCCGAGTGAAGATTCGGCTTTAATCCAACCGGTGCAGACCCAGATGTTCATCAATAAGTTCATAAGGGCTGCGGTATTGTATCCCCAGACAAACCTTAGGCTACCGGGATGGTTGACTCCATTTAACCAGAACTGGATCCAAATTAGTGTTTGGATCATGAAGAACTTCCAGACAGAGCTGAAAGACATCGGCCTGTATGAAGCAGTGGCCTCCACTAGCCACAGCATACCACCGAACAGCAATTTATTCATGGCTCTGATGGAGATATATATAAGTTCAACTGGAACTTTTGTGACCCCAAAAGGTGAAATGGGTCTCGTACTTCATAAAATACAGTTCATCTCAAAGCTGCCAATGGGAGAAGCCCCATATGAAGAATATGTTCCCTCCAACCGGGAACTTGCTGAAATCCGGAAGAAAAACCCTCAATTGGTTGAGGTATATGAAGAGTTGATGTGCCACTACATGATTTGTACTACTATGCATGAGAGTGGATCTCATCTTGCATACATCAACAAGTGGACGACATATCTCTTTTTCCATAAGGATAAAATATCTAAAGATGATAAAGAAAGATTTCAGGAGAACAAAGCTCCAACTATCAACACTAGTTCAACAATTCCTGCTGATAAAATATGGGATATGATGATCAGCTACAAATTCTCGAACAAATATTTGTCCACCAAGACTGGGGAATTCTCTGCTGAACCGAAACCTTGAGCTTCCTCAGATATGGTAGCCAGAAGATCTCCAGGAAAGCCTTGCTGGCAGGCTTCCTTTCTTTGTGGTTGAGAAGATGGGTTGTACCAGGGACTGGTACAGTTGATAGAATCTACCGAAACATGCTTTGGCCAGCGGAATGTTTGGTATTTAAAATCAGAATCAACCTGCTCTCGGCAATGGTGTGCCGAATAGACGCAGGTCTGAGGACTTTTGGTGAGGAGCTAATCAACAACGCTCCTCATCAGAACGTATTCCCCAGGATAGAAATGCCCTACACTTACTTGATGGGCTGGTTGTTGCATCACAACTACAATTTATTGCCACCAGGCCCGGGAGATGATGCGGAGGTCTTCCTCCAAAAGTTCAGCAAAGCTACTTGGATTGCCACGACAGTGGCAGATACCCAAACAGTCTAGAATTATTCTTATGGTTGGAACTTTTTCTGCACGAGGCCACAAGTTCCAGCCGACTGTTTCGGCGTTCAATTTTAAGATGAAGTTGAAGGAAGAACTTTATTGTCAGCACCAATCTTCAGTTGGCTACAGTGCATCAGACCCTCCCATCTAATGTACAGAAATAAAGACAGTTGTGCGTTCGAACCATATCTACCAAGTAGATTTGCTCGCCAATTTGGATATAACCAACTTCATGTTGGTAATCCTTCTACCAGTTTCCGTCACTATGGGAAACTGGTTGATAGTGCAAGAGGTTTGAGGTATTTTAGTACTGCCCGTACTGGTGCCAAATTCAAAGTATCAACCGCTACCAGCACCATCGAGCTACGTATACTCCATACGTATACTCATTTTTATGCTTCTATTCGCTCCTTTGCCCATGGCTACAACATGAGAGGTAGTCTAAGATGGCCCAGAAAGGGAATGTTGAGGAGCCAATCAGGGTACCATCAGACATCCCTGACGACACAGCTGTTCCAGATCAGTATCTGAAAGTTATCCCTACGGGAGTTGGAGAAAAAGCTGCAAAACCTATCATTATTGGCAAGTCCCGTAAGCGGAAACAGAGTGCAGTTGTCACTCTTCCAGAGAAGACCCCAGAAAAGAAGAAGAAGAAGGCTACCACCAAAAGACCTTCTAGATCAAGAGCCTCTACTCCGGAGAGTGACACTCAGGTGGATGAGCCACAACATGTTGCATCTTCTTCAATTCATCCTGGAGAAGGATCTTCGGCCTCCCAACCAGCAGCACCTGCGGTAGTCCTATCTCCGGGACGTCTTAGCTCGTCGCTTCATTTAACTTTTCCACAAAAGGCACAAGTTGTGGAAGATGTTGCCCCAGTATATACTGCTGATCAAGAGCCCATCCCATCCGATGAACCAGCTATTAATTTTGATGATGAGGATTGGACTGGAGATTATGACGAGTACTTGGCACGTCCTACACATACTCCAGGTAAATATAATTTATACAAAATCCATACGAAATTATGATTTTTGTATATTAACTTATTTTGTTTAATTTTTTGTAGGTATTATTATTACCCCAAAGCTTGTGGCTCCCCCTCCTCCTCAAGAAGATATTTATGAGAAAAACGAGGAATCTGAGGAGGAGGCTTCTTCTTCAGAAGAAGAAGATGCTCAAGAAGAAGTACTACGAGAGCCCGAAGAGGAGACTCAGGAAGAATGTCCTCCTTCTATGGAGGTACAACAAGAGCCAGAAGTACAGGCTCAGCCAGAAGTGTCCCCTCCTGCTGAGGGCAAGGATAAAGAAGAAACTACAGTAGAACTTACTGTAGATGATGAAGTGGCTGCTGAGGAAGAGCTAGATTTTAATGAAGACTCAGTTGTAGAAGGATTCACTACAACTGACATACTTGAAGAGCCTGCAGAGCTAGTAGCTGAGAAAGGTGATGAAGGCATAATCAAATCATCAATTAAAGCTGGGGATGTTGTAATAGCATCTTCTGCTCTTGCTACTGATCCAGTACAAGTTCCTGAAGAGACAATGCCAGAACCGGAGTTAGCTGCCACAACTATCATTCCACCCGTACCTATCACCGCCACCGAAACTCTAGTAGTTTCAGCTCCAGAGATGGCTGGAGTAACAAATACTGAAGACACTATTCTTGAAGCTCCTGGGAACCAGTTGGCTATGGTAGCAGTGACAACAATGACTTCATCTCAGCCTGCTACCAAGGCAACAACATCTGCTCCTAGTCTTCAGAGAAGAGATTTGGTAGATATCGCTGCAACGCCGAGTTCAAGTGCAGAAATGAATCTCTTAGTTGAGATTCATACTGAAACTTTTTACAAGACTCTGGCAGCTCTGATCAAGATGGTCTTGAATAAGGGCCTCAATTATGAAAGTTTGAAGGCATCTATCTCTCTCACATTCAGAAATGTTGCCATGTTTAACGATGCAGCGAGAGCAGCGGCATTGGAGAAAATCGTGGAGGGACTTACACAGCCCATCAAAGAATATCTGAAGCTGTCAAGTGAAACCACTGAAAATCTCATCCAAGAGGAGTATGACGCTTTATCAGCTGAATACCTCGCTCGGGAGACGAAATTCAATGAAGCCCTCCATGAATATAGCATAAAAGTCGCCAAAGAAAATACTTTTTTGGCAGGAGTAAAGCCCGAGCTAGATAGCCAGAGAGCAGCCTATGAAACCTCGAATATGAGAATTCATCAAAAAAATGATAAAATTCGAGAAGTTGAGGCTGAGTTGGCTCGTATGAAGGCAGAGAGGGATCAACTGATCATAGCTCGAGACCAGCAGCTGACACAGAGCTCGATCTTGGAAGAACAAGTCTTTGGAGCCGAATCTACTATCAAAACCCTTGACGAGGCCAAGGATCAGATGATAGTTACTTTTGATGAACTTTCTCATATCTGCACTCTCGAAGCTCGACGCTCCTTAGCTACTAAAAATGTATTGAGTTCTCGTGAAAAGCGTCTAGCAGAGCTGCAGAAACTATTAAAAGACTTATCTGCTCCGCCTTAGGCAAATAAAGAAATTTTGTAATCTTCTATCTTTTTCACTTTGTAATTTTTTACAAAAATGAATAAAATATTTATTTGTGATCCTATCATTTATTTTGAAATTAAATAATAGGTATGAGATAGAAAACACTTATCAGAGGTAATATGGACATGATAAGTTTTCTAAACTCAATAAATTGTATCTATCCAGAGGTATATGGACATGATAGATAATGAATCTCTTTTTTGGTTTAGAGTATACGACACTATCAGAGGTAATATGAACATGACAGATCGTAATAACTCAAAGAAAAATAGATTAATATCTATTCAGAGGCCAAATGGACATGATAGATAGGAAAAGAAGTAGACTTAATATTTATTCAGAGGTCATGAGGACATGATAAATAATAAATCTCTCTCTCTCTCTCTCTCTCTCTCTCTCTTTTAACTGGTAAGATAGAAGATCAAAATTTTCTTTTAGGAAGACAAATGATCAGCTTAACCAAACATTGGTAGCTGGGGAATAAAGAAGAAATTCAAACATAATATTTCTTCTAGAATTTGCCATTGATCGGTATCATAAGCAAATCTCCATTAGGTTTAGACAATCTATAGGCACCATTAGAGAAGACTGTCTCGACGACATAATGGCCTTCCCATTTTGCTTAGAATTTTCCTTTACTCTTATGAGTCATCACCATCGGTCTTCGAGCGGCTAGGACTAGCTCACCGACTTTAAATACCCTCTCTTTAACTTCTCGATTAAAAGTTCGAGATATACGGTCTTGATATAGCTCAATGTGCTGTTGCGCTTGAAGACGCTTCTCGTCCAATCCTTCAAGTTCTTGAAGTCGTAAGCGATCATTGTTCTCTGTAGTTAGCTCATTAGCAATGGCTATTCGAAGAGATGGAATCTGGATTTCCAGTGGAAGAACAGCCTCACATCCGTAGACTAGTAAAAATGGTGTAAAACCAGTAGGAGTTCGAACTGTCGTTCGGTAAGCCCATAAATATTCTCCAAGTTTCTCATTCCAATCTCATTTATTAGAAGAGACAAACTTTTTGAGAAGTTTGATGATCGTCTTGTTGAAGGCTTCGGCTAAACCATTAGCAGCTGGATTATAAGCCGTAGAAGCCAGATTTTGAATCTGATTCTTATCACAGAATCGATAAAATGCTTGACTGGCAAATTATGGTCCATTATCATGAATTATCCGTCGGAGAATCCCGAAACGATAAATGACATGATGTTTAATGAAGCTAACTACATTAGATGTTTTGACTTCAGCAAGAGGAACTGGTTCCGCCCATTTAGAAAAGTAATTGGTTATAGCCAGTATAAATCGATGCCCCTTGACAGAAGGAGGGTTAATCGGACCAATAATATCCATGCCCTAAGCTTCGAAGGGCCAAGAAGCTGCTATAGGATGTAAGAACTCCGATGGTTGATAAATAATATCAGCAAGAATCTGACATGCTTTACACCATCTGGCATAATCTACAGCATCTGCTATCATGGATGGCCAATAATACCCCATTCTTCGAATGCGGTCCTGTAATTTTGGACCAGGTTGATGGACACCACAGACACCATCATGAGCTTCACGAAGTGTTTTCTTAGCTTCACTCTCTGAGAGACAGCGTAGCAAAAGTCCGTCATATAAACGACGATATAACATATGTAAGGAAGAATCATAGTAAAATCGAAATGATCGTCTCTTGATTGATGCCGCTTCCTACGGATCCTTAGGTAAAATTCCATGAACGACATAATCAATGAATGGACTTCTCCAATCCCTCTGCTGGGAACTTGATTCTGTAGTACAACTCTGTTCAATATGCAAGTTATTCTTTACACAGAATAAGTCTCGATCCAACAAATTAATGGTATTTTGTCTTCTAATTGGAATAGCTAAGTCTGCAGCTAAACTAGCAAGAGCATCAGCTTCCAAATTTTAAGAACGTAGTACAAATTCGATGAAGAATTCTTTGAATGAAAGGACCAATTCGATTACTACTTGATGATAAGGGATGAGGTCAGGAATTCTGACTTCATATGTCCCTCTAACCTGATTAACAATCAGTTGAGAATCTCCATAAGCTTTCAGGAACTCAATGTCCAATTATTTTGCTACTTGGAGACCAATCAGCAAAGCATTATATTCTGCCACATTGTTGGAGAATGGCTCATTGAGAGAATAAGCACGATATACGACCCTTTTATCATGAGAAACTAGGACGATTCCTACTCCGGAGACAATATTGCCTTTAGGTCCGACCCGTGAGGCTCCATCAAAATATAGTTGCCAAATGTCAACTTTCAAAGTCATGTTGCAATCCACGACTTCATCTGAAATGTCCTCATATAGTTTCGATGTCTCAGGTATAGGGTGAGCTGCTAAGAAATCAGCTAATGCTTGACCCTTCACTGATTTTTGAGGTACATAGACCATATCATAAGAAATGAGCAACATTGCCCAGGTGGCTAACCTGGAGTTAAGAATGCTCGGTTTTCTCAATAATACCCGAATAGGATTTATTCTGGAGATGACATGAATAGTTTGTCCTGACACATAATGTTGTGTCTTTTGAACAGCAAAAACTAAGGCCAGACATTCCTTCTCCACAGGAGTATACCTGTGTTCAGCTCCGACCAAAACCTTCAAAGCATGGGCACTCTGGCTATAGAAAACTCAGGTATGGTCCCACCAGGATACCAGGGACCTCAAAGCATAATATTTATCGAATGTCAGAGGCCAGCAGGATCAGAAATAGGAAAGTGCATACGTGGCCCATACGTTAAGGAACTGTTCTCCCCACCCAATGCCTAGTAGGGTCATATCCATGACTCATAGGAACCTCTAGTAACTGCCAAGTTTACTAGCATGCAATTCTATTGGCAGTTACTCCTAACCGTCGCACGCCTCATACGAATCGGTAGTCAGCCGACTACGCGAGTACGTGTCCTACATATGACTCACAACTCGTGATGATCATGTGTCAAGGCCGTATGAGGTATACCAATACCTCATTATAACTGGATAGTCACTAGGCTAAGTCAATGCAAGAGAATAAAACCAAAAGTAGTAAAACGACCGATGGAGTCGCTTGCACCCAAGTGTGACTTGGATGCACAGAGATATAATACTAACAATAGAATAGTAATGCTAAATATAAATAACAAAAAATAAGAATAAGTAAATCACATAGTAAGGTGACAAGGTATCTTGCCTGGTGGTGCGGGAATGGCAACTCCAACAATCAATCACGTCAGCAATAAAAAGTCAAAATCCACGAACGGCACCGGATGCTGAAACAAACATCAAGAACGTTCTCGGTCTATAATATATATCTAGAAAATACCTGTCCAAAAGTCCAATTCTAGAACAGGGGCAAAATCGTAATTTTGAGTCAAAACGATGTCCGTCGTTGGACCTATTTTACACAAAAATGCATGCCAATATCTATGGTCTTTAAAGTCATCAAACTATATGTCTACGGATCCGGTTTAAGAAGACGAACCCAACTGTATGTCCAAAGTTGGATTCCGGCGGGCCGTGTATAATTTCGCCCGTTGGATCGGGTCGTGGGCCCGCCAAATAGGCTTTCCGGTCGACCTTCTCAGATTCTGACCGAACATGGCGCACAAGACCAAAATTTTGATACGGTCCTACTGGCGCAAGTTTCGTCTCGATACAACGAACATACACGAAGTTATGTCCAAGTTTGCAAAAGGTTGATACGGGAGGTATCTAGACGGATACGTAATGATTTCGTCGCTCACACACAACGAAATCAAGTTCCGTCAGTTCTCACACGTCGACAACATCCGTACGTGCCTTTCGATATGTATAGTGCATGACCACATCGCCCAGTTTGTCGGGGCGCACGCCGTATCGGGAAAATTATCTAAAAATTTTAGTTTTTAAAACAGTTTTTTGCCTAACTTTAACAGCAATTAAATCCATGCATAGTAATTGAACTGTAGATCTAAAAGTTGCATTTTAATCTCGGTTATATGGTCTTCAACTATGTTAAATTAGTTATCGAAAATATGCAGTGGTTTAGCCGAGATTTCCCTTTCAAGTTATGGTTTGGGGTAGGTCTGTCCGTCTATTATTTGGACAGATTTTTCCCAACTTCGCGTCGAGTTTTCGCTCAAACTGGCCAAGTTTACTTGAATCCCTCTGAGGGTTTCAAAGATGGTTATACGGGGTTTCCAGAATGCCTTACGAAAAGAAAAAACGAATTACAATCAACAGAGAAATCGAATAGGGAAGTCGGGTACCTGGCTTTCGATACAGAGCAAGGGTGCTCTGCTTTTCCGTTCAGTCGAGGCTCCCTTCGACGATACGACGACGCTGCAATGGCGACATTAGGTCAAAAGTGAGCGCCTAGGTGTTGGGTCGTGCTGGGGTTGAAGATTAGGGTTGGAGAGAAGTTTTGATGCGAATTTATGATGGTGTCTAGGGTTCGGCCGCGGGTAGCAGTTTATATTGAGTATCCTATTTTCTAATCTAATTTGAATTGGATTGTTAGATTTTAGGGTTCTCGGATTAGAGAGTGGATAGGATTCTAGCAGGGATAATCTCGCTTAGGATTTGTAGGGATTTTTTTTGGGAAGATTTGGTCTTGAATTGAGGAAGTTTCAAACCTTGAGGTTTTTAGAGACTTGAAGTCTCCGTTTCGAGCATGGCCGCTCGGGTTGGGAAGTAATAGGAACAATGCTCTTGAGTTATTCATTTTTTTCCCTTTATCTTTTTTCCCTTTATCTTATATATATATATATATATATATATATATATATATATATATATATATATATATATGATATAAGCATCATGTTCCAGCCTCTTTCTCCTTCCGTTCTCCAATCATGCCCCCCTCCCCGATCTTCCCTGGCCGGCCTCTCCTAGGCCGGCGGCTACTTTCCCCGGCCCCCTCCCCCTTTCCCTCACCGGATGGCCTGCTCGGCCGGCCTCCCGCCGGACCTCCCCGCCTATTTTGGCCATCCGCCCCTCCTTTTGCTTGGCCTTCCCCTCCGTTTCTGCCTGGCCCACCACCCTTCCACCACCCTACACCCCACCATTTTCCCTCCCCCTGCTGGTGGCCACAGACCCCCCCTCTCCTCTAAGTTCCCTCAGCGGCGGATCGCCATCCGGCGGGCCTTACTCCCTCCACCGAACCCTCCCGGCCTTCTGCGCCTTCCCTCCCTCCTCCTCTTCTCCGCCCGGTTCCGAATTGGCGGGATTTCTCCCTCCTTGTTGTATTTGAATTTTGAATCGCCCGCCATTCTGCCTTATGGCAATTTTGAGCCGTACGGGTCGGATCAGCTATGCGGCCCCCTTCACGGGGGCGCATACTCCCTATACAGCCCTTTGGGCGCATATGGCCACTATCCGGTGGGCGCATATACAGGCGCGCAAACGCTTCCCAGGGGTGCATACTCCCTCTTCGGTCCTATAGGCGTATATGGCCACTATCCGGTAGGCTCATATGGAGGTCACGTTCGACAGTTCCCGGCTCTAGGGCACATACTCCCCCCCCGGGCTCAGGCACCGGCCTCTCGCATTTGGGCGCATATGGCCACTATCCGGTGGGCGCATATGGAGGTTTACATTCGACTATTACCGGCTCTAGGGCGCATACTCCCCACCCGGACTCAGGCTCTGGCCGGGCTGAACCCATCCCCCTCATGGTCTTCCCTCCGACAGACATTCCTTTAGGCGCCTGCCCCCAGTGGCTGGAGTCGCACCTTCCTTCCCGACGACGGTGCCCTTGCCGTCGGACGCTTATGCTGGCCCTTCTTCTTCAGCCGTCCCTTTTAGCGCATGCCTTCAAGTTGATGGAGGCACATACCCCTTCTCGGCGGCGGAGCCAGCACCGCCGGCCGCATATGCTGTATCTTTGGGCGCTATTAGCCTCGCTAATCCAGGGCGCATACCCTACCTCCCCCAACCAGATTCAGGCGGTGGCGCTCTGCCTCTCCCGATGGTGATTTCCTCCTCGTCGATCGGCGGGGTCGGCACTCGTACCACCCCCCTGGTCACCATTTTGGCCTCCCTCCGATGCTCGCCCCTTCTCTCGTGTCTTTAGTGGCATCCACTACGAGAACCTCCTCTCCGGCAGACCCTCCCGCAATCTCCCCTATCGACAGTAGGATCTCCTGTCCACTCTCCCTCCCAAACCCCCACCACCAGCAGACCGGCACTCCCCTACAGTCACCATAACCTAAGCTCCTTCCTATGCTAGCATCCTGCGTCCAGATAAAGCTTCCAAAGGGGCTTTCTCTTCAAAGACGTTCAGCTCAGTGAAGTCGACTATCCGGAGCAATCCCCCGTGATCATCGTCCCCTTCTCAAGCCTGGAGATTGCATCTTTGGCCACCTCCTTCCCATTTTTCCTTTGTTCTCAAGTTCTCCTCTGGATGCCACAAAATCTCTAGAGTCCAGGAGGTCATCACCAGTTGGCAGTTGTCAGCAGATTATCGGGTGGCACCTCTTGACCCCAAACACATCCTGCTCCACCTTTCATCAGAAGAAGACTACAAGACTGTGTGGTCTAAAGGCACCAGCAAAGTGGATACTCACCAGATGAAGATTATTAAATGGTCCCAGAATTTCAGTACCAAAGAAGATTCCGCCACGGTGGCAGCTTGGGTAATTCTCCCCAACCTTTCCTTCATCTGTTTCGTTCCATCTGTCCTTAGGCGCATAGCCAATTCTTTTGGAACTTATGTGGCTACAGCACCGGAGACTAGAAATCTATCCAAAGCCCACTATGCGAAGATCTACGTAGAACTAGATCTCTCAAATGATCCACCCAACCAAATAGTCATTGAACTGGGAAACCAGTCCCACACATAATAAATTCTATACGATAATCACATCATCTATTGCTCCAATTGTCACCTGCGCGGTCATCTATCCAAGTTTTGTTATCGCCTCCACCCTGAACTCAAGAAGAAACCTATCCGACCAGCAGCCCACTCCAGAGAAGATCAGATTCAGTCTCCTTCCAGATCCCCCATCCTTCCCCCTCCAAACTCCCACATCAGGTTTCAATCTAGCGACAGTAGAACAGAACTCGGATCCCCGACGACCTCATTGGAGATCACCACTACAGTTTTAGCGGTGGTCCCCCATAACCCACCAACTATGAACCTCTCTAACAGGTTTTCCGTCCTGGAAGAGGACACGTCGGAGGCCGGGGATCCTTATATCCTACTGATTCAGGAAGCCGAGGAGGGGTCCTCCCCCCCCCCCCCCGAAACTCAGCTTCAACAGGATATCGATGTCATTGAAGCCTTGGCCATCCTGGGCCCAGATCAAGCCTCGAAAGGTCTACAGGCTATCGAAGCTGGGTTTCCCCTCCTATTAGAAGGCAATATGATAGGCAACCTGGATGACTCTATCCCCATTCTTCCCCAAGAACCCACATCTGACTCAGCAAGAGATCTCATTGATCAGCAAGACGACCCCCTGAACACCCACATCGATCCCACTATCGGTACATCAACCAACAAGTCGGAGGAAATTTTGACCTCTAAAAAGAAAACCAAACAGAATAGCCCCGATAAATCATCCACTGCTCGAACCAGGTCTGCTACTAAACGGGCCAACCAACCTCCCAACAAACTCCATTAATGCTGAACATCCTCTCGTGGAATGTCCGTGGCCTGGCGAACAAACCCACCAAGAGGAGAATTTCCAGCCTCAAGAAAACACATAAGATTAACGTATTGATCATCCTTGAACCCAAAATTCGCCACAAGAACCTCAAATCCATTCAGCTGCAGCTCGACTTTCCCATAGCTATCGCAGGCATATACAACATTTGGATCCTCTGCTCGAAAGATGTCAAGATCGGTGTCATCAACGACTCCAATAGGCCCTCTCAAGCTGGATGGAGCATCCGTTATTACCCTCGAGGGTCATCCTGTCCGCCATCCATGGTAGTTGTGACATTTAGAAGCACGAAAGCCTGTGGAACAACCTGATGGACATCCACCTCCACCACAGCAATCTTTCCTGGCTATGTATAGAGGATTTCAATGTCGTGACGTGTAGAGAGGAAAAGACCGGAGGTCGGCCACCCCCCATCCCAGCCATGCAAGATTTTAACAACTTCATCTTCGACGCCAACCTTAACCCCCTACCGTTTACTGGCAGCACCTTCACCTGGTGCTACATGCAGGACGGAGAATACCGGCAATACTCCCGCCTGGACAGGGCCCTGGCGAATGCTCACTGGCACGGCATGGGGACCACCTCTAAATTTTCTACCTCAATGCCACCGAGTCTGATCATGCTCCACTGTTAGATGGTATCGCCAGCAATCTGGGTCCGAACGAAAGGAGTTTTCGCTTCCTCGATTTCTAGTGCACCCACCCGCAGTTCTTGGAGGTCGTCTCGAAAGCATGGAACAGCACGAGCAATACCAAGCCCCTTACGAGGGTGGCTATGAAGCTCAAAGCCACCAGGAAAGCTTTGGCTGAATGGAGCAAGCAGGCCTATGGAGACATCTTTCAGGCCATCCGGGTGGCATAGGATGATGTTCTCCACGCTGAGATCAGATTTATGGTGGATAGATCTCCCGTGGCCAGGAGTGCCCTCAACCTCACCAAGGCCATCCTCAAATTTTGACTCAAAGTGGAAACCGAATTCTGGAAGCAGAAAGCTAGACTTAAATGGGATAGCGAAGGAGACAAAAACTCCAGATTCTTTCACGCTTGTGTCAATGGGCACAGACAGAAGCTCACCATGCATCAGATTATGGGCAACAACAACAAAATCATTAAAGACCATAAAGGCATCCAAGAGGCTGCGGCCGACTACTACTCCAATCTATTCTCCAAACAAACCGTCATCAGGGACCCTTCCTTCTTGGAGGTTATCCCCCGTCTCATCAATGAAGGAGACAACACCCGGCTTGAGACTACGTCAACCGAAGAGGAGGTAAAAGACGCTGTCTGGGCATTGGACGAGCACAACGCCCCGGGACCAGACGGGTTCTCGGGGGGATTTTTCTGCTCCTGCTGGGACATTATTAGGTCCGACATCCACGAAGCGGTCGTCGTCTTCTTTCAGGGTATGACTTACCCCAGAACCATCTCAATCACCAATCTCATTCTCTTTCCGAAAAAAGATAATCTGGAATCCTTTCGTGATTTTTGCCCAATTAGCCTGTGCACTTTCACCAACAAAATCATTTCCAAGATCGTTGCTTCCCGTATGGCTGACCTCCTTCCCAAGATCATCTCTGAAGAGCAAAGCGGCTTCTTCCGAGGGAAACATATCTTGGATAACATCATGCTTGCTCAAGAACTTATCACTTTCATGAAGTTCCCGGCAAGAGGGAACAACATTGCTATCAAGCTTGACATGGAGAAAGTGTACGACAGACTTGACTGGCAATTCATGATATGGGTTCTCGGAGCATTCGTTTTCTCTGAAACCTGGACTAATATTGTGTGGAGATTTATCAGAAACTCCTGGTTCTTCACGGTAATCAATGGTCAGGCCGACGGCTTCTTCAAATCGACCCGCGGGGTGAGACAAGGTGATCCCCTTTCGTCCACCATCTTCATCATCACGGCAGACGCCCTGAGCAGAAACCTCAACAGGATGCCTTTTACCACCAGCTTCCACCACTATCACATGGCCAGCGGCTGCCCCATCATCACCCATCTGGCCTTTGTTGACGATATCCTCATCTTCTCTGCCGAGGATATCGGATCGATCGAGGTGGTCCACAACACACTCCAGAATTATGCTAACTGCTCAGGTCAGAAAATCAACCAGGATAAAACGTTATCTACACTAACCACACAATCACAACCGAGCAAGCCGAAGCGATGTCCAATACCATCCCATTCCCTATCAAGAACCCCCATTCAATTACCTGGGATATCCCCTGGTCTACGGGAAATCGAACGCGGGCATTTTTGAAGACTTGATCAGCCGAATCAGGACTAAGCTCGGAGGATGGCACAACGCGACTCTATCCCTGAGAGGCAAAATAATCCTCATTAACCACGTCCTCACCTCCATTTCCATCTACACAATCGTGACATGTTCTCTCCCAAGACGGTCCTTAACTCCGTTGAAAAATTATTCAGTAACTTCTTCTGGGGCCAGAGCGACGGCATTGCCAAACACTACTGGGCCAGCTGGGACACAATGGCCAGGCCGACGGAGGAGGGGGGGTTGGGATTCACCAAGCTATCCCACATCACTAACGCTTTCTCAATGAAACTGTGGTGGAAGCTTCGTACCTCTCAGAACTTATGGGTCAGATTTATGAAGGCCAGATATTTCAAGAACATTCACCCGTCGACGGCTATTTCCAACTGTAGATCTTCTGCAGCATGGCGGCGTATACTCATTGGCCAATCCCTTGCCGAACCATAGATGCATCTCAAGGTGGGCAACGGAGAATCTCGGGCATTCCAGGAAAGATGGGTCGGCGATTCCTTAATTCCATCACACTCTGACGCTCACAGAAGTAGCAAGATCAAGGACATGTGGGACCCATCAAGAATGATTGGGACTGGATCAAAGTGCAGGATTGATCAGGCCCCGAGACAGGAGAACTCATTCATAGAGAGGGCTTACAGATTGGGCGTGACGCGGACGAGTTTTGGTGGCGGGGGGGTGCATCGGGAAATTTCTCAGTCAAATCGGCCAAGATAGTCATCCAAGGCTCGGGAGCGCCGCCTTCTATCAGTACGCCTTTCTAGCAGACTTTTATCCCTAAGAAGTGGTTATTCATCATTTGGAGAGCCTTGCGCAAAATCCTGCCCATCGACGACACCCTCTGCACTATTGGATTCAGCCTTGCGTCCACTTGTACATGCTGCACATACCGGAATTTGGAAACCGTTAACCACATCTTTTGTCAGGAAGAACTTCCAAATAGGGTTTGGACCTATCTCTCTCGTAGATATGGGATGAGCAATGAGGGAGGTGAATTCGAAGACCTCATCAAAGCCTGGACCTCAGGGTCCCAGGACCATCTGATCGTTGCGGCGGCTGCAACATGGGTCCTTTGGAAGAACCGCAACAAGGCCAGATATTAAGGCCATCAATACTCCGCAGACCAACTGATTAGGGAAATAATCAGGTAATGCTTCAAACGGACCATTTACCGTAACCATACCCAGACTCCTTTCTGGAAACCCTTCATATCCTCAGTATAGTCCCTTCGGGCCTCCTTCCTCTCCCTATCTTTTGCTAGTATACGTGTATAGGCTTCGGCATTTTGTGCCTTCTGGTATACTTGTATAGCTTCGGCTTTTCTTATTATAGAATAATATGAGGGTTTTCTTATATATATATATATATATATATATATGTATATATATATATATATATATATATATATATATATATATATATATATATATATATATGCATACATTAGCATAAAAACTAATGAATTAATTTGAAAATAGATATAACAAAAATAAAAATATTAAAATAAATAAGATAAAAATATAGGGGTTTATAATTGTCCACCTCATCAGAATATTTGAAGGGGAGGAAGTTGGAGTTTAGCGCCTTTCATCAACACATTGAAGAGCTTCAGCACGTCGTCATCGTTGAAGAAATAATTATCCTTCTGCCTTGCTGCATCTGATGGCTATTGGTTCAATGAGGCTGAACCTTTAGAAATATTGACGGTCAAGGTTGTTTCTATTTTTCCGTCTTGGCTGCTATTAGCAGAGTTGCTGTCGGAGGGGCATTTTCCCTTGTCATCGAGAGTAAGAAAGTTTCCCCCAGCAAACTTGCCTCCCAGGCACTCTTTCAACATTGTCGACACGAATAATGAATGTCGTCCACTCTGTGTACTGAGTGGAGTTGGTCCACAGCTTGATCGTTGGAAGCATGTTCTTACGACATGCGTCCATCAATACTGGTTTGGGGGTACCAGGAGGTAGCCTCAAAGATGCCCGATGGAAGCGCTCAATATAGGCACGGACCGACTCCTTTCCTTTTGGACAATGTTCATAAGGAAGGACACTGTCATATCCATCCCACCATCGTAAAATTGTGAAAGGAAGAGACGCTTGAGGTCATCAAAGGAAGATATGCAGTTGTCAGGAAGCCTACAAAACTATTCATAGGCCACCCCTTGTAATACTCCAATGAAAAGGTTCGTGAATAAGGCGTCATCCTTTGGCAAGTGCCCCGTCATGGAGGCAAAGTATGTCAAAAATTGACGGAGGGACTCCTTCCCATCAAATGGGGTCAAGGACTGTGGTTTGTACTTGGGAGGGTAAACCACATTGTTCCATTCAGGAGGATATGGTTGCTAAATCTCAAGTTTTTGGAGTGCTTCCTGATTGTCCTTGGCATCGAAACAAGCCCGCAACTCCCTAAGAACTTCATGTATGTCCTCCGACAATGGCAGGGCAGATGACCGTGGCAAAGTGTGTACTTAAATAGCAATAAAATAAAATATTCCTATAGGTAGCAATAACATATATATATGTATGTATGTATGTATATAAAGAAACAGGAATAAGAAAAGAAAAAACAAACAAATAACCCCCAACCCCTAACCCCCAAGCACACCCGACCCCAAGGCTGTGTACAGTACATGTATATATATACGTCGAGAGATAGAGGGAGAGATCTCTCCTAAATCGAAACCCTAAAAAACCTTGCCATCTCCTCACAACTCCCCAGCGCCGTCCTGCAAGCTTTTTCGGCCGCCTGCACATACCAGAGTGCCACCCAGGGCCGGCCAAACTGTGCGGAGGAGAGACACAGCAGCAGCATTGGCAGCCCCGAACCCCAACTTCGTAGTAAGTTTTCTTCCTCGTCTTTTCGTTAATTTTTGAACCAATTAGTTCGTTGCAAACCTAAACTATACCTTTTCAAACCCAATGGATAGTTTCGATTTAAATCGAAACAAAGTTGAGTTGAAATCAACCCTAAAGTCGGCAAAAAACTGCTAAAAAATAAGACATAAAACAATCCATGTACCCACATTGGAAGATAGATCTTAATCGATCTAGTATCAGTTTAGAAATTATACCTAAACAAAGTTATAGACCATATGTAGTACTTCGAAACCCTTCTGGTAGTTTAAATTTACACTTACTATATTTAAATATTTCAAATTCAAAGTTGGAGAAAAATAGTTTTAAAAACCATAAATTCTTGGGAAAATTATCCGATACGACGTGCGTTCTGACAAACCTGGCGACGTGGTCGCAACCCATGAGCATCGAAAGACGCGTATGGAAGTTGTCGACGTTTGGGATTCGACGGAACTCGATTTCGCTGCATGTCCGTTGAGATACCATGTATCATCCTCTTTGTAAACTAGCTCATAAATTCATGCATGTTCGTCATCTCGAGACAAAACTTGCACCAACAGGGCCGTATCATTTTTTTGGTCCTGTATGCCAAGTTTGGTCTGATTCTGAGAAGGTCGACCGGAACGCTATTTTGGCGGGCCCGCTACCCGATCCGACGGGCGAATTTGTGCACGGCCCACCAAAATCCAACTTTGGATACACGACTGGGTTCGTATCATCAAACCAGACCCATAGACATATAGTTTGATGACTTTAGAGACCGTAGATATTGGCACGCTTTTCGGTGCAAAGCGGGTCCAATGGCGGATAACATTTTGACTCAAAATTACCGTTCTACCTATGTGTCCAGAATTGGACTTATGGGTAGGCTATCCTATATAATTTGACTATTCTGAACATGTTGGTAATATCTGTTTCAGCTCCGGAGACTGTTGTGAGAGTTTGACTTTTGTGGCTCGTCGATTAACTAGATAATGTTGGTTCTACGTGCTACCACCAGGCAAGTATACCTTGCCCTTCTTTACAGTTATTTTATATGCTTATCCCTTTTCCTTCATTACATGTCATTATCCAGTTTTCCTCTTTGTTGATTGTTGACGTGTGTCTTGCTCATATTATGTATACTACTTTACTTCATTGATATATATGATATATATAGACCTTGTTCACAGATGGCCATGTAGTTCATATTGGATCTGTTTCTCACATGTACTTGATTGAGTCGTATCGTAGAACGAGTACGTTATAACTGAACTGCTATTCCTACTTCGATTTTCTCAACCTGCGAGTCCACACTAGGGGCGAGGGTGATATTGCCTTGAACTAACCTGCGAGTCCACACTAAGGGTGATGGTGAGTGATTTGTTTCACTACCAAAATTTGTCAGATTAGCGACGTTCCAAAACGTTGCTAAACTCGGCCAAAATATCGCTAAACTAAATTAGCGACGTTTTCAACGACGTTTAATAAATGACGAAAAAAGCGTGTCGCTAATCGAGAAAACGTCACAAAACGTCGCTATGGCGACGTTAGTTAGCGACGTTTATAACGTCGCTAATTAGCGACGTTATTTGCAACATTTTTAAGTGGTCGTCGATTAGCGACACATTAGCGACGTTCTTGCGACAATATGGTGGCATCATAATGTTTGCCACGTCAACAATTTAGCAACATTTTTAGCGACCTTTATATTCGTCGCTAACTGTTAGCGACGAATATAAACATCACTAAAAACGTCGCTAAATTGAAAAAAATTTAAAAAAAGAATGCAGAATGCAAATGTACAATCCAAAATACAGAATCTATTCCCTGGGTACGCCGACCCCTTCGGTGGAACACTCAATATCGGCCCGCACAATACAATCCAGAATAGACCAAAAATAATTGGTCATCTCCTCAAGCCTCTCGGAACATCATAATATGCATAACACATCACAGAAACAAATATACATCACAATATGCATCACACAGCAAGCTATACCATTATACTTCACACACAAGAAAACAAATATCCATCATAATATCCAAAAGGAGATATATCCATCAAAACAAATATCCATTACAATATCCAGATGAGATATATCCATCAAAACAAATCCAGTCAATATATGTATCTACTATCGTCTATGCTGGGGCAGATAGAACTCCCTCAGCCAGCGTGCATAAGTAGGATCCGCGACAGCCAGATCAATATCCAGAGGAGATGGATGACTGGAACTCCCGGTGGAACTGCCATGTGGTGCCACCTCCTCCTTCATAGCTCCCTCGGCTTTTGGAATTACTTCTGGAGCAGCTCTCTCGGTGGAACTGCCCTCTAGAGCTTGAGCCACCTCCTCTTTCACAGCCATATGTGCCTCCCTCAAGCGAGATCCTCGGGTCTTAGGTGCCATCTGTGAGAACGGGTGCCATCTCGTTTGAGTACATTTTTGAAAGTAGATAAAATACAAAAAAATTCAATTTTTTGCCAAGTATGAGAACGGATGGCTCAAAACACAACCCAAAATTCATTCTAGCATACATTAGTGTGAATCATCTATGTTCTGTACATATGGTGTAGTATATGTTCTTATCGTATCTAGTATCTAAAGAATGTAACAGAATCAAGATGAACGCGCATAATATAATACTAAGACATCATCTACTACTATATAAGATATAGTGATAGGTTGTCATATCATCATTGCCGAGGGATGAGGGTCGGAGGACAGTCAACTTTATCTACGGCTACATAGTTTCTGCCTCGCCAGTCGAATGGCTGCAGGGACTATGTCCTGATCACCATGTCGTACCATAGTTTCTGCCTCGCCAGTCGAATGGCAGCAGGGACTATATGTCTTGATCACCATGTTGCCAATTAACCAACCAACAAAATACTTGTTACAAATATCGGCACTATCGGTGCGATCGAATTGGAGTATCACATTTTTCGGTGTCAAAAAACAAATAATTATTACTAAATTATCAAATTTTTTGGCACTATCGGTGCCCCAGACCAAGCCCCCCCTCCCTCCTACACCACCCCTAACCCTAACCCGAACCCTAACCCTCCCCTCCCCTCTTGCTCCCCTCCCCACCCCCCCCCCCACCCCGCTCCCTTCCTCCCCCCACCCACACATACCCACCCCAAACCCGAACCCTAAACCTTCCCTCCCACTGCTCCCCTCCCCCAGCCGCCCCCACCCCCACTGCTCCCTTCCCCCAACCGCCCCCACCCCCCCTGCTTCCCTCCCCAGCCGCCCCCACCCCCGTTGCTCCCCTCCCCCAGTCGCCCCTACCCCCACTGCTTCCCTCCCCCAGCCGCCCCTACCCCCCCTGCTCCCCTTCTCCAGCCGCCCCCACCCCCTTGCTCCCCTCCTCCAGCCGCCCCCACCCCCGCTGTTCTCCTCCTCCAGCCGCCCCCACCCCCACTGCTCCCCTCCCCCAGCCGCCCCCACCCCCCCGCTCCCTTCCCCCCCACCAACACATACCCACCCCTAACACGAAACCTAACCCTAGCTCCCTTCCCCCAGCCGCCTTCGTTCTTCCTGTCCCACCCCCCAGCCACCCTCCACTCACCCTCCAACCACCCGCATCCCCCCTGCCCCTCCCCCCGAGCCACCCGCACCCCTCCAACCACCAACAACCAAAACAGTCGAAAAGAGAGAGAGAGAGAGGGAGGGGAAGAGTCATGTACCGGAGAGGGAGGAGAGTCACCAGAGAGAGTAAAAGCACCGGAGGGGGGAGGAGAGAGAGTGAAAGAGTAAAATGGGGGGAAATGAATCGTTGGGGGGAATATAATTATAATTTAGTGACGCTAATACTATCGTCGCTAAATTAGTCTCTATTAGCGATGTCAGAGCGACGTTTCACGACGACTAGCTCTTGTAATTAATATACGTCATTGTCACGTCGCTTATTTCGTCGCTAGTAGCGACTATTAGTGACATTTCAATAAAACGTCGCTAATGAACACAATTTAGCGATGTTAATCGAACGTCGCTAAATTTACGTCGCCAATTGAGCAGATTTTAGTAGTGTGAGTTCACACTAGGGGCGAGGGTTTGGTTATCCGTTGATCTCTTGACATGTGTTCACTTGTTTTCTTCCAACAGTTCATTTATGCATAGTTGTTCACATATTCGTGTATCGTTATTGGTTAGTCTTTTCTTGCTTATATCCTGGATTTTCTTCATGCATGATAAACTGTTAGATAGGCATGTTTTATGTATCTTGCTAGTCCCCTAAGGACCTAATGATCTCTTCAGGTAGTTGATTGCACGGAGTTAGTTAGCTGATCATGATGGTAGTTGATTACTTCAGACTCATGTATTTCGTGATTACATATTTACATCCTTTATTTGCACTCTGTTTGTCAGCTTAGATTTATAGACTCATGTTATTTTTTTGGAGTCTAATCGGACATATATGCTAGTGGGCTGCAGACCATGAACCATAATGTTCATTCTTGTTTTATATTCTTCTTATGGATTGAGATATAGTTTAACTTACTATATTAGACATGATACCTTATTCTGGACAGCATACACGTATTCGAGTTAGGCTGGAGTCCACTTGATACACAGCTGGCTTGCGTACGCACTTGTATCCCAAAAAGTGGGTGCGGGTCGTAACATCCGACATTGGTGGGGAAGATGACCGTGGCAAAGTATAATCGTTGGTCATAGGAGGAACCTAAGAGGGTGTGTTAGCTCCCCGTTGGTCCCTTGATCTTGGTTTGTTGGGATGGAGGCCTTTGGTGGCAATCTATCCTTGAGCTCCAGAACCACCTGGGTCAGAGCTTACATGGACTCACTCGACGTCTGAAGACCTACTTCGAGAGTCTTTATATGTTGTTAATGATTGAACCCTTCACTACTTCCTCCATTGTCACTCATGTCATGTAAAATGATATTAAATGAGAGGAAGTGGATGGGGCGGTAGATCTCTTGCTTTTTGCTTCGGACCTTTGAGCCTTGCTGTCCTGGGAGAAGACGAGCAGATTGACATCGTCCTAGGAATCCAGGGGATAGCTACCCCCAGTCAGTTGAAGATATGTACCCTAGATGCATAAGTGTCATTTCCATAAGAAACCTCGTCTTGCTGGAACGAAGGATTATCTCGAGCACCAGGGAATTACTACCTTCTGCTTGTGCTGAAGATAAAATAGCGGTCTCCCCTGAAGAAGACTAGGTCTTTGAATGGGTGTGTTGAAACACCCCAGTGTTACTGCTAGCTTGCTGCCTTGATGTACTGGCCGAGATCGGAGGATTATTGGACTTGGAACCCTTCTTCAGAGAAGGTGAATTCCACATAGCATGACACAAGGCAACATGAAGTTCTTCCTCATCTTCTATCGACACCCTTTTTCGAGACGTTGTCAGACCGGTACTGCTGGTTACTGTTGTTGGAATACGGACTACCATGGTGGAGGGGCTATTGTTTAGCTACAACAGCAATTAATGATGATGTTAGCACATGTATGCCCCGAAGAAGGCACATTGTGCTAAATAGTTGTCTCCCTCGTTTTGCGTATGTGACTAATTACGTCATACAAATTATGCGAGGGGAGGCTCACATTCACACCCACTTCATGCGCACAGCCAAGCTTTGCGCATGTGTGTATTTGCGAGCAGTGCACTCCCTGACCCAGTTCTAGCGCATGAGATGCGCCCAGGTCATTAATGCAAGACTTGTGGTAGGACAAACCCACTTTATGTGCATAATTGAACTGAGCGCATGGGATTGATATCACAGTTTTTTCCTATGGCATGGTTTATGCGCATGAGATGTGTCGCGACCCGCACCTGGTTTAGGGACACGATGTAACTCCACCTTCCTGAAATTTAAAATTTTCTTCTAGCCTTATTAAATCATTTTAATCTCAAATACTTTATAAATAAGTATTCTCTTTTTCCATTTTATTTCTCCTAATTAATTTCTTAATCAGTTGCCATTGGTGAAACCCATGGGCTGGACAAGCCCACCCTTTTCCTTAAGCCTATTAAGGGCCAAGGCTATTATTTTTGTGAACTACTATAGTTCATGTGAAGCTATTTCTTCCTGCCAAACCCTTCCGTTACAAATTCAAATTTGATTTCCTCTGCCACCGCGGCCATGTGCAGAGTAACAAACTCTGACAAAAATTCGTGGGCGCGCCAATTTCTTCCCACCTCCTCTCTAACCGCCTATTTAAGGCCTCTCCTCTCCATATTTTAGAGGAACAACATTCCTCCATTCTTCCAGAGGATCGTCTTCTCCAATCGAAGCTCGACCAATCAGCCATGGCGGATCGTCTTAGGAGCTCGACAGGCGTTGCAGTTGGTCATTGGAGCTTGGGATCGGCGTGAGGAGCAGTTGTGTTGATTCTCAGACCAGGATCAGATCAGGAGGCTGAGGTGAGTTGGGTGTTTATGAGTATTTCGATCGATCCTTGTTCTGGATCATCAATGATCTAAATTTCGATTTGTTCATGGTGTCCATAGGAACAATTGTTTCTGCTCAAGTTTCTTCATGATTCGTTCTTCTGATTGATCCATCTATTCAACCGAGCAATAGAAAGAGGTATAAATCGAACACAAATTTCCTGGGTTTGATATATTGTAGATTGGAAACTAATTCGATCTCCTTCTCTTTTTACTATCGTTGTTCTTCATTATGGGAGATCAGGAACTGTTCGATCCTTGTCCTCAATCGTTTGAGTCTGATCTGAGATTGTAGACCTATGACTGTTGTTTTGAACCAAGGAAGGATTAGGTGTGTATTTTTCTGTTGGTTTGTAAATCAGGAAGAATGCCTGTGGAGTAATCCTCTTGACTCTTTTGGTTGATCCAGATTTGAGAATTTTTGATCGTGTTCATTACTGAAGTTGTGTTCTCAAGGATCAATCTAGCCATATCAGGTAAAATTTCTATTTCCTGATTCCATTTTTTCCTCGAGTCAATTTAGTGATAATTGAACCATTGACAGATTTAGATATATGCTTAATTCACTTAGTTGGGAGGGATTCTGTTAGTACAATAGGACTGATTTTAGTTTTGTTTAGATTCTTATGTGAGTCGAGTTCATCCAATTTCCCCCTTGATACTCTGTTCTTCTGGGTTAACCTTTTATTCTTGTTTGATCTGAGAATTAAATCAAAAGCTCTTTCGTTACATCTTGAGTATTGAGATTGGCCCTTTGGACTTTAAATTTGTGGCTACAGTTAGGAATATTGGGAGCTTGTGTCAAATCCTGGTTCGATCAACTAAGTGATTAATCTCAGGTAATTTTTTATCACTGCTACATATTTTATTTGAAATTGGGTTCATAAGTATATCAAACATTGATGCTGGAATTTAGTTTTATTGTGATGTGGCTATGTGGATCTAGATTCTTATAAGAGTCGAATTTTATAGTACAATTCTTATTGTTGGACATTGAGCCTTGTTTCCTAGGTTCCTGTTATCTTGTATATCAACCATTGGTTGTTTCCTGAATATCAGGACTAGGTTGTGCTGCTGAGAAAATCAGAGTAGGGGAATGTTGATTTTTAGTCTCTGTGTTCAGTTCAGTTGTGGTACTATAGAGAGGATGGTCATCTACCAAGTTATCCTCATCATGTAGCTAACTGAAATTGGTAGTTAAACTGGGAACTAAATCCATATTTCACCTGTCCTAAATAATCTGTTCCCATGCACTGTTGACTGAATTTAAATAATCAAGTGATTGATGTGGAACCTGGAAGCCTAGGGTGTGGATTGCTGATCTAGGACAACTTGTTGAGGGTTGATGTGTTGAAGGAGTGAACCTGGGAACAATAGACTAGGTATCAGTCCTATGATTTGTGTTAGATACCAATCATGGCAGGACTGGCCAATATCCAGGAACTGAAAACAGGAAGCCTATCTAGACTGCTAGCTAACTAGGGTTGGAATTTAAGGCTACATCATAGGCTATATAGGAAGTAGTGTTCTGTTGTCTGGGCCAGTTTTTAAACTAAGCCAAGATTAATATGGTATCAGTTGGTACAAACTCGATTTGCTATGGTAGCAGGTGGACTAAGACACTGGACTGACTGAGTGAGACTGATTGAACCAGCCTAGAGAGGACTGATCCAAATCAGTCTTAACTAGACTGATTCCATCATTACTTCTACTTGGTTGCTTTCAATCAATTAGAATGTCAGTAGTCCATCCTTTTAATCTATCCTGGAGATATTAATTTTGGTGTAGTTTGTGGGTTCATATGAATTACAAATGGTTATAGGATTACCTGAGATTATCAGACTTGATCTAGGACATAAGGATTATTGGAAGACTGGAGAATTGGGTAAAACCAACACCTAAATGACATTTAGCTATAAGTTAAGTTTGGGTTGAGACAAATTAGTAGGGTGACCTCTAGTGAGATTATAATTTTATTGTTCCCTCTAGTGGGTTTAAAGCATAAATATCTTAGAAGAGTATTCATAGAGAGGTTTTGTTTATATTAGTTGATATTTTCATAGTCTAATTAAATTGTAAACCATTTAATACAGGAGGACACCCAGTTTTCTTTGCCTACTTGTACTTTCCTGGAGCCAGGCAAGTACACTCTACGGTTTTGTACCTTACATTATCTTTCATGTACTTCCTTGAGTGACACAATTGCAACACGACATGTTCTTTCTGGTACTCTTGTTCTCTTGTGCTTATTACTTGTATCTGGGGAGGGGAAATATACTATCTATGTGACCAATCCCAAGTAACAACTCAGGTGTGTTTTAGCTTAGACCCCGCATTGTGCACGCGGGTCCTAAGTCACCATTCATGTGCTTTCAGGTGCTTTCAGGTTCTTACCCTAGCCGGTCACATATTTAGTTATATTTCAAATGCATTACACATATGATTCAGGAGATTACCTTGTACTTATTTCCTGTGATATCATGTTCTTTCAGGTGCTTACATATCATGTTCATTCATGCTCTTACATTCATGTTCTTTCATGTACTTTACCCTGTTTTTTATGTACTTATTCACTTGTATTTTCCTGTACTTTCCATGTTCCCTTGTACTTCATTTCATGATGTCTTGTTCATTGAATTGTACTTGCTCCGCTCCTGACTGGATATGTTATGATAGGTGAGATAGAGGCTTTGTGTGACACATACTATGGACAGGATACTGCCTTCCCTACTGAGCCAGCTGGAGCTGCTTGTGACTTAGAGGCTGCAGAGGCCTAGTACTTCTTTTAGTTTCCATTTATCTTTCCATGTATTGAGACTAGCAGACTATTATAGTTGAATTGTAATAATTCAGATATTGTATCTCTTTTCTGGTTGGGACATATTATAGATGCTGTGATTCTATACTTTCATGTTATCTGGTTAGTTTCCCTAGTTTGGTACAGCTTACTTCATTGTGTCTAACAATGAAGGCTGGGCGTGTCGGACTCGTATCCGATTATTCGGGAGCGGGTCGTGACATATTTTTAGTGGTGGCCCATGCAGGTCAATCCTAATGGTACCTAGGTCTTAGCGTACTATTGGGGGACTTGATTACACTAGGGAAACTTGATCACAGCATAGGAAAATCGGGAAATAAGGGTATATCAGGTTATTCATGTTCTTCAGGTATTTTATTATTATAAAAACATTGTTTGTTAGGTTTTAGGGTTTGTCATTCAACAAGTTTTCTTTTTATGCAGGATGGTCACTACGAGGAAGACCGCAGACCAGGCTGGAGTTGCAGGCACTTCTGGAGTTGCAGGCGGTTCGGAGCATCCCGCACCAGACGTCCAGGCAGATCAGCTTCCGCCAGCGCCTCCTATCTTTCCATCGCTGCCGCCGACGATGATGCTTGACGGCAACCAGGTGATGGCGTTGTTTCAGCACTTTCTGGAGGCCCAGAACCATCAGACAGCACAGTTCAGAGCGACTGTCGTCGACGCGCTGAGGACCAGGGAGCCGGCAGCACCAGCACCAGCACCAGCACCAGTAGCACCTCCAGCACCGCGAGGACCGAGACCCGGGACAGCGAAGGAGTACCAGCACCTTAGCCCGATGGACTTCTGGGGCGACGAGGGGATCATCTATGCAGATGAATGGCTGGAGAATGCAGAGAGGACTTTGACCATGGCGAACATTCCAGAGGACCAGAAGGTGTCAGTGGCTAGCATGCGACTCTTTGACTTGGCGAGAGCTTGGTACCGGGAGGACCCCCAGTTGTCAGAGCCCCGGGTGTCTTGGACAGTTTTCAAAACACTGTTCAAGGAGAAATTCTTCCCAGAGGTGGAGCGTGATGAGTTGAGGATGCAGTTCGAGGCGCTGCAGCAGGGGACGATGACGGTTGCGCAGTACACTTCGGAGTTTACCAGGCTCAGCAGGTTCGCTGAGAGACTGGTTAAAAAGCCAGAGGACAGAGCATGGAGATTCAAGAAGGGTCTCAACAGGGAGTTGCGACATGCGTTGGCGATTAGCCAGGCGACTACCTACTCCAGCATCCTTAAGATTGCCCAGGCAGTAGAGAATGAGGCAGACCCCAGACTGAAGAGAGACCGGGACGTGGGCAGCAGCAGCTTCCAGGCACCAGCGAAGAGGGTTCAGACTCAGACCCAGACGAGGCCGCACCAGCAGCAGCAGCATCACCGTCAGGCCAGAGCTCCAGCACATCAGCATCAGAGACAGCATCTGGCGATCAGTTGTGCATTTTGTCATCGCCCTGGACACCACATCGACGAGTGCCGCAAGAGGTTAGGACTTTGCCTCTTCTGCGGATCCGATGCGCACCAGATGAGGGACTGCGCTCAGGCTACAGCCAGACTAGCAGGAGGACGAGGAGGAGGACCACCGGCTGCACCACCCAGAGCATTGCCTGCTGCACCCCAGAGAGGAGGAGCTCTACCACCCCAGCAGCAGAGGTTTGCACAGCACCAACAGCAGCAGAGAGGAGGAGCACAGCAGGGACGTGCTTACGTCATGGCTGCAGTTGAGGAGGACGAGGCAGTGCCAGATGTGATCACAGGTTCTATATTCTTGCATTCTTTCCCTGCCATTGCATTGTTTGATTCTGGAGCCACCCATAGCTTTGTATCATATGAGTTTCTGCATAGACACGGCTTCACACCCAAGCCCACTAGGCAGAACTGTCAGATCATGACAGGAGGCGGATCAGTTCCAGTAAGTGAGATGGTGGAATGCCCTATCACTATTGCTGGGAGAGAGATTCGAGCTCGACTTCTAGTGATGCCACTGCCCGGATTCGACGTAGTCCTCGGCATTGACTGGATGAGCGAGCAGTTTGCTGTAATAGACTGCCATGAAGGGAAGGTGATCTTCAGCCCGCCAGGAGTTCCACCGTTCGAGATCAGCAGACGAGTTGCAGAGAGGCCAGAGGGAGTCTACTTCGGAGCAGTTGTAGAAGATCAGGAGTTGCCGCATCCGCTGATTGCAGAGTATCTTGACGTCTTTCCAGAGGAGCTGCCAGGGTTACCGCCGGATCGAGATGTGGAGTTCAGTATTGATCTAGTGCCCGGATCAGCACCAAAGTCCCAGCACTGTTACAAGATCAACCCGAAGGAAGCTGCGGAGTTGAAGGCGCAGATTGATGAGCTTGAGGGCAAGGGATTTATTCGATCCAGTGCTTCACCCTGGGGAGCACCGGTGCTTTTTGTGCCCAAGAAGGATGGGACGGTGAGGATGTGCATTGACTACCGTGCACTCAACAACATCACCATTAAGAATAGATATCCTTTGCCACGGATTGATGAGCTGTTTGACCAGCTTAGTGGAGCGAAGGTCTTTTCTAAGATCGATCTTCGATCGGGGTACCACCAGATGAAGGTTCGGGAGCAGGATATTCTGAAGACAGCCTTCAACACTCGATACGGCCAGTATGAGTTCCTGGTGATGCCGTTCGGACTCACCAATGCCTCCGCAGTTTTCATGAACCTGATGAATAAGGTTTTCCACAAATATTTGGATAAGTTTGTCGTAGTCTTTATTGACGACATTCTGATCTATTCCAAGACGGAGGAGGAGCATGTAGAGCACCTGCGGATTGTTTTGGAAATCCTGCGGAAGGAGAAGCTGTACGGAAAACTCTCGAAATGTGAGTTTTTCTTGGACATAGTGGAGTTTCTAGGGCATGTGGTGACTGGAGAAGGGATTTCTGTGGATCCCAAGAAGATTGAGGCAGTGGAAGCATGGGCACCTCCCAAGTCAGTAGCAGAGATTCGTAGTTTCCTGGGTCTAGCAGGATACTACAGGAAGTTCGTGAAGGACTTCACCAGAATAGCAGAGCCTATGACGAAGCTTACACGGAAGGACGAGGAGTTCATCTGGAGCGACGCCTGCCAGTCAGCATTTGAAGAATTGAAGAGAAGACTCACGACGGCCCCAGTTCTAGCTTTGCCATCAGGATCAGGAGGGTTCGTCATCTACAGCGATGCTTCAGGGAAAGGCTTGGGATGTGTGCTGGAGCAGAACAAGAAGGTTATAGCGTATGCTTCTAGACAGTTGAGGCCCCATGAGAAGAATTATCCTACACATGACTTGGAGCTTGCAGCAGTCATATTTGCCTTGAAACTGTGGAAGCATTACCTATATGGAGAGAGAGTGGACATCTTCACGGACCACAAAAGCCTGAAGTATGTCTTTACTCAGAAGAAGCTGAATATGAGGCAGCGCAGATGGCTGGAACTCATGAAGGATTTCGACATCAGTCTGCAGTATCATCCTGGGAAGGCGAATGTGGTCGCAGACGCTCTCAGTCGGTATCCTATTGCTATGTATCTCACCATGGATCGGCATTTATTGGAGGATCTGGAGAGCCTTGGGATTGAGGTTGTACTCCCAGGGTATGGAGGTCAGATGATGCATATACAGATACAGTCGGGGTTGCTAGAGAAGATCAAGGAGGCCCAGTTGCTTGATGAGGAAATCCAAGGTCTTAGAGCTCAGGCAGAGTTAGGTCTGCTAGACGACTTCACCATTGCAGAGGACGGATCCTTACGGCACGGGAGTCAGCTGTGTGTGCCCAAGGACTTGCGGGAGGAGATGATGCAGGAGGCCCACCAGTCGCAGTATTCTATACATCCTGGGTCTACCAAGATGTACAAGGATCTGCGGGAGTATGTTTGGTGGTATGGGATGAAGAGAGAGGTTGCCAGATTTGTTTCCAGATGCCTTATGTGCCAGCAAGTCAAGGCGGAGCGCCAGAGACCAGCAGGACTACTCCAGCCTTTACCTATTCCGGAATGGAAGTGGGAGCACATTACCATGGACTTTGTCTCTGGATTGCCACGTACTCCCAGTGGCAAGGACGCTATTTGGGTGATCGTGGACAGATTGACAAAGTCCGCTCATTTCATTCCGTTCAAGGTTGGGCTGTCGATCGAGAAGCTTGCAGACCTTTACATGCGTCAGATCGTGAGGATTCACGGGGTGCCAGTTAGCATTGTTTTACATCGAGACAGCCGTTTCACATCACACTTCTGGAGGAGTCTACAGCAGAGCTTGGGATCACAGTGGAAGTTCAGCACGGCCTATCATCCCCAGACGGACGGACAGTCCGAGAGGACCATTCAGACCTTGGAGGACATGCTGCAGGTTTGCGCACTCGACTTCGGCGGTTCGTGGGAGGACCATTTACACCTCGTAGAGTTTGCCTATAACAACAGTTATCAGGCTAGCATTGAGATGACTCCATTCGAGGCGCTGTACGGGCGGAGATGTCGCACGCCGTTATCCTGGGACGACGTTGGCGAGAGAGCTTTACTTGGGCCAGAGATGGTGGTGGACTCAGCAGAGAAAGTCAGATTGATCCGGGAGCGTATCAGAGTTGCACAGGATCGGCAGAAGCACTGGACGGACAGCAGCAGACGGCCACTTGAGTTCGAGGTTGGAGACAGAGTGTTCCTGAAGATCTCACCGACCAGAGGCGTCATTCGGTTCGGCAGAGGCGGGAAGCTCAGTCCGAGATTCATCGGACCATTTGACGTGACGGCACGGATTGGCGAGGTGGCGTACCGACTAGCGCTTCCAGCTAGATTGGAGGGAGTGCATGATGTTTTCCACATATCCCAGCTTCGACGATACATTCCAGACCCGAGCCATGTGGTGGACTATTCTGAGCTGGAGGTGGGCCCGAGATTGACATACGAGGAGCAGCCAGTAGAGATCCTCGACCGGAGGGAGAAGCGTCTGCGGAACCAGACCATTTCCCTTGTTCGTGTCATGTGGAGACACCACTCTCCGGGAGAGTCCACATGGGAGCGTGAGGACGAGATACGGGAGAGCTACCCTAGATTGTTCTCGTGATTGTATTTTGCATTTTGGTTTTCAATAATAAACTGGAGTTTGGATCTTTTTGGAGTTGTTTTGTCCTTTGAATTTCGAGGACGAAATTTTTTTAGGGGGGGGATATTTGTAACTCCACCTTCCTGAAATTTAAAATTTTCTTCTAGCCTTATTAAATCATTTTAATCTCAAATACTTTATAAATAAGTATTCTCTTTTTCCATTTTATTTCTCCTAATTAATTTCTTAATCAGTTGCCATTGGTGAAACCCATGGGCTGGACAAGCCCACCCTTTTCCTTAAGCCTATTAAGGGCCAAGGCTGTTATTTTTGTGAACTACTATAGTTCATGTGAAGCTATTTCTTCCTGCCAAACCCTTCCGTTACAAATTCAAATTTGATTTCCTCTGCCACCGCGGCCATGTGCAGAGTAACAAACTCTGACAAAAATTCGTGGGCGCGCCAATTTCTTCCCACCTCCTCTCTAACCGCCTATTTAAGGCCTCTCCTCTCCACATTTTAGAGGAACAACATTCCTCCATTCTTCCAGAGGATCGTCTTCTCCAATCGAAGCTCGACCAATCAGCCATGGCGGATCGTCTTAGGAGCTCGACAGGCGTTGCAGTTGGTCATTGGAGCTTGGGATCGGCGTGAGGAGCAGTTGTGTTGATTCTCAGACCAGGATCAGATCAGGAGGCTGAGGTGAGTTGGGTGTTTATGAGTATTTCGATCGATCCTTGTTCTGGATCATCAATGATCTAAATTTCAATTTGTTCATGGTGTCCATAGGAACAATTGTTTCTGCTCAAGTTTCTTCATGATTCGTTCTTCTGATTGATCCATCTATTCAACCGAGCAATAGAAAGAGGTATAAATCGAACACAAATTTCCTGGGTTTGATATATTGTAGATTGGAAACTAATTCGATCTCCTTCTCTTTTTACTATCGTTGTTCTTCATTATGGGAGATCAGGAACTGTTCGATCCTTGTCCTCAATCGTTTGAGTCTGATCTGAGATTGTAGACCTATGACTGTTGTTTTGAACCAAGGAAGGATTAGGTGTGTATTTTTCTGTTGGTTTGTAAATCAGGAAGAATGCCTGTGGAGTAATCCTCTTGACTCTTTTGGTTGATCCAGATTTGAGAATTTCTGATCGTGTTCATTACTGAAGTTGTGTTCTCAAGGATCAATCTAGCCATATCAGGTAAAATTTCTATTTCCTGATTCCATTTTTTCCTCGAGTCAATTTAGTGATAATTGAACCATTGACAGATTTAGATATATGCTTAATTCACTTAGTTGGGAGGGATTCTGTTAGTACAATAGGACTGATTTTAGTTTTGTTTAGATTCTTATGTGAGTCGAGTTCATCCAATTTCCCCCTTGATACTCTGTTCTTCTGGGTTAACCTTTTATTCTTGTTTGATCTGAGAATTAAATCAAAAGCTCTTTCGTTACATCTTGAGTATTGAGATTGGCCCTTTGGACTTTAAATTTGTGGCTACAGTTAGGAATATTGGGAGCTTGTGTCAAATCCTGGTTCGATCAACTAAGTGATTAATCTCAGGTAATTTTTTATCACTGCTACATATTTTATTTGAAATTGGGTTCATAAGTATATCAAACATTGATGCTGGAATTTAGTTTTATTGTGATGTGGCTATGTGGATCTAGATTCTTATAAGAGTCGAATTTTATAGTACAATTCTTATTGTTGGACATTGAGCCTTGTTTCCTAGGTTCCTGTTATCTTGTATATCAACCATTGGTTGTTTCCTGAATATCAGGACTAGGTTGTGCTGCTGAGAAAATCAGAGTAGGGGAATGTTGATTTTTAGTCTCTGTGTTCAGTTCAGTTGTGGTACTATAGAGAGGATGGTCATCTACCAAGTTATCCTCATCATGTAGCTAACTGAAATTGGTAGTTAAACTGGGAACTAAATCCATATTTCACCTGTCCTAAATAATCTGTTCCCATGCACTGTTGACTGAATTTAAATAATCAAGTGATTGATGTGGAACCTGGAAGCCTAGGGTGTAGATTGCTGATCTAGGACAACTTGTTGAGGGTTGATGTGTTGAAGGAGTGAACCTGGGAACAATAGACTAGGTATCAGTCCTATGATTTGTGTTAGATACCAATCATGGCAGGACTGGCCAATATCCAGGAACTGAAAACAGGAAGCCTATCTAGACTGCTAGCTAACTAGGGTTGGAATTTAAGGCTACATCATAGGCTATATAGGAAGTAGTGTTCTGTTGTCTGGGCCAGTTTTTAAACTAAGCCAAGATTAATATGGTATCAGTTGGTACAAACTCGATTTGCTATGGTAGCAGGTGGACTAAGACACTGGACTGACTGAGTGAGACTGATTGAACCAGCCTAGAGAGGACTGATCCAAATCAGTCTTAACTAGACTGATTCCATCATTACTTCTACTTGGTTGCTTTCAATCAATTAGAATGTCAGTAGTCCATCCTTTTAATCTATCCTGGAGATATTAATTTTGGTGTAGTTTGTGGGTTCATATGAATTACAAATGGTTATAGGATTACCTGAGATTATCAGACTTGATCTAGGACATAAAGATTATTGGAAGACTGGAGAATTGGGTAAAACCAACACCTAAATGACATTTAGCTATAAGTTAAGTTTGGGTTGAGACAAATTAGTAGGGTGACCTCTAGTGAGATTATAATTTTATTGTTCCCTCTAGTGGGTTTAAAGCATAAATATCTTAGAAGAGTATTCATAGAGAGGTTTTGTTTATATTAGTTGATATTTTCATAGTCTAATTAAATTGTAAACCATTTAATACAGGAGGACACCCAGTTTTCTTTGCCTACTTGTACTTTCCTGGAGCCAGGCAAGTACACTCTACGGTTTTGTACCTTACATTATCTTTCCTGTACTTCCTTGAGTGACACAATTGCAACACGACATGTTCTTTCTGGTACTCTTATTCTCTTGTGCTTATTACTTGTATCTGGGGAGGGGAAATATACTATCTATGTGACCAATCCCAAGTAACAACTCAGGTGTGTTTTAGCTTAGACCCCGCATTGTGCACGCGGGTCCTAAGTCACCATTCATGTGCTTTCAGGTGCTTTCAGGTTCTTACCCTAGCCGGTCACATATTTAGTTATATTTCAAATGCATTACACATATGATTCAGGAGATTACCTTGTACTTATTTCCTGTGATATCATGTTCTTTCAGGTGCTTACATATCATGTTCATTCATGCTCTTACATTCATGTTCTTTCATGTACTTTACCCTGTTCTTCATGTACTTATTCACTTGTATTTTCCTGTACTTTCTATGTTCCCTTGTACTTTATTTCATGATGTCTTGTTCATTACCTAGAATTGTACTTGCTCCGCTCCTGACTGGATATGTTATGATAGGTGAGATGGAGGCTTTGTGTGACACATACTATGGACAGGATACTGCCTTCCCTACTGAGCCAGCTGGAGCTGCTTGTGACTTAGAGGCTGCAGAGGCCTAGTACTTCTTTTAGTTTCCATTTATCTTTCCATGTATTGAGACTAGCAGACTATTATAGTTGAATTGTAATAATTCAGATATTGTATCTCTTTTCTGGTTGGGACATATTATAGATGCTGTGATTCTATACTTTCATGTTATCTGGTTAGTTTCCCTAGTTTGGTACAGCTTACTTCATTGTGTCTAACAATGAAGGCTGGGCGTGTCCGACTCGTATCCGATTATTCGGGAGCGGGTCGTGACACACGAGCACGTGGGTACGTCTGCCTACACCGCAGTGTCGGTGGTAGAATGCTGTATAGGTCATCTATAATATCTTACATCTAACAGTATTGAATATAAACCTGTCATCTCCACATAGAGGAAAATATATAACATATGAAATATAACTCAATCACATGAATCTAAAGGAAGATAAGCACGATAATTTGATAGATGATAAATGACGATAAAGATAGAGTCTGAAATAGTAGCAGAATCACAACCAAATAAGTTTAGAAGTCTAAGACATAGTATGATCCAAAATAATAGTACAGACCCAAATGTATCAATTTGGAAACAAATCCATTAAAACCTAGCTAAAACTAAGTAACTACTGGAGGTGTGTCCTCTATGAGCACCGGCTCCATAGGCAAGTCCTGATCAGTGTCACCATCTATCCCAGACCCAGAGTAGGTCGTGCAATCAGCCTCTAAATCCTCTAAAAGATAATATCCAATCAGATTGGAGCAAAGTACAGATGCCAACAGTAGTTCCATTAAATTGACAAGAGCTATAATAAACAATTATAATAGAATACATGATAGAATATCAAAACTAGAAGTAAGAAGTATGAGATAAACTGATAATCATGTCATGGTATGAGAAATATACAATAAAACTGGAATGTGAAGTAACACAGGTAATCTAAGTATAATATAAGGTATAAACGGTACCTTGAGATATTAGAGTGTTATGTGATCGGCTTGGGTCCAGATTAGGCTATTCTATTTGATCAGCTATGCACAAGTACGAGTATAGTAGATCAGGCCGACCATAATGGAAAGCTATGCACAAGTAGTATAATGTCAGGCTACACCCTACGTATGGCGAGGATGAGCTATGCACAAGCGAGTAAACAAGTGGGGTTTTGATCACATAAACTCTAATAACTCTCCAATCCCCCGAATAGTATAATGGATCCAACCACGTCACGTTATGACACTGGATTCAAGAAGCAGGGGGCCAGCCTACACCCAAATTGGTGTCTATACAAGTACAAGAAACAATATCAAACAGGGAATTACTACCTTCAGCTTGTGCTGAAGATGAAATAGCGGTCTTCCTTGAGGAAGACTAGGTCTTTGAATGGGTGTGTTGAAACACCCCGGTGTTACTGCTAGCTTGCTGCCTTGATGCACTGGCGAGATCGGAGGATTATTCGACTTGGAACCCTTCTTCAGAGAAGGTGAATTCCACATAGCATGACACAAGGCAACATGAAGTTCTTCCTCATCTTCTATCGACACCCTTTTTTCGAGACATTGTCAGACCGGTACTACTGGTTACTATTGTTGGAATAACGATTACCATGATGGAGGGGCTATTGTTTAGCTACAACAGCAATTAATGATGATGTTAGCACATGTATGCCCCGAAAAAGGCACATTGTGCTTAATAGTTGTCTTCCTTATTTTACGTATGTGACTAATTATGTCATAAAAATTATGCGAGGGGAGGCTCACATTCACACCCACTTCATGCGCACAGCCAAGCTTTGCGCATGTGTGTGTTTACGAGTAGTGCACTCCCTGACCCAGTTCTAGCGCATGAGATGCGCCCAGGTCATTAATGCAAGACTTGTGGTAGGACAGACCCACTTTATGTGCATAATTGAACTAAACGCATGGGTTTGATATCACATTTTTTTCACCATGGCATAGTTTATGCGCATGAGATGTGTCACGACCCGCACCCGATTTAGGGACACGAGAACGTGGGTACGTCTGCCTACACCGCAGAATCGGCGGTAGAATGCTGTATAGGTCATCTATAACATCTAACATCTAACAGTATTGAATATAAACCTGTCATCTCCGTATAGAGGAAAATATATGACATATGAAATATAACTCAATCACATGAATCTAAAGGAAGATAAGCACGATAATTTGATAGATGATAAAAGACGATAAAGATAGAGTCTGAAATAGTAGCAGAGTCACAACCAAATAAGTTTAGAAGTCTAAGACATAGTACGATCCAAAATAATAGTACAGACCCAAAAGTATCAATCTGGAAACAAATCCATTAAAACCTAGCTAAAACTAAGTCACTACTGGAGGTGTGTCCTCTATGAGCACCGGCTCCATAGGCAAGTCCTGATCAGTGTCACCATCTATCCCAGACCCAGAGTAGGTCGTGCAATCAGCCTCTAAATCCTCTAAAAAATAATATCCAATCAGGACTAGAGCGAAGTACAGATGCCAACAGTAGTTCCATTAAATTGACAAGTGCTATAATAAACAGTTATAATAGAATACATGATAGAATATCAAAACTAGAAGTAAGAAGTATGAGATAAACTGATAATCATGTCATGGTATAAGAAATATACAATAAAACTGGAATGTGAAGTAACACAGGTAATCTAAGTATAATATAAGGTACAAACGGTACCTTGAGATATTAGAGTGTTATGTGATCGGCTTGGGACCAAATCAGGCTATTCCATTTGACCGGCTATGCACAAGTACGAGTATAGTGGATCAGGCCGACCATAATGGAAAGCTATGCACAAGTAGTATAATGTCAGGCTACACCTTACGTGTGGCGAGGGTGAGCTATGCACAAGCGAGTAAACAAGTGGGGTTTTGATCACATAAACTCTAATAACTCTCCAATTCCCCGAATAGTATAATGGATCCAACCACGTCATGTTATGACACTGGATTCAAGAAGCAAGGGGCCAGCCTACTCCCAAATTGGTGTCTATACAAGTATAAGAAACAATATCAAACAAGTACCAGTATACCAGGTTAACCGAAAATAACATCTCATGACGGGATTCAACGTACACTAGTTCGTGTATCCTCATATCGGGAATCAAGTGAAATACTACCACTGAATAGATATAGAAAGTATCAAAGCAATAAAAATTATCAGAGAATGTACTCGCCTGCGGTCTTGGGTAAACAATATGAATCGAGACTCAAGTGGAGTCACAAGACCTATAGATGAGATATACATTTGTTAATTAGTGTTTAATAGTGCTAAACATGGTTTTCTAGTGTGTGATATGCAATCTAGGTCAATTCTAGGTCAATATTGACTTAAACTTGACTTTTGGGTCAACTGTCAAACCCTAGTCAAATCAAGTCAATCTAGGTTTAGTTAACCTATTTCAAGTTATTACCTACCTAGACACCTATGTTATCAATGTATATTGGATATTACCTACATTCAATATTACCTTATGAGATATTTACCCTATACCCTATTCATGGGTTTCTTTAACTTAGATGCATTATCTATATGTATGTATACACTTTCCTATTTATCTACTAGTCTATTTCCTAACCCTAGGTAATACTTTACCTTAACTTAGTAGTTACATTCTCACCTTACTTAGGGTAGGTAATATCTTCGTTACCCTAACTAGTTTACGTAATACCCTCACTTAGTAATAGGTAACTCTCCCTATCTTTAAACCTATGACAACTCCTCACACCCCTCTAAAACTCATTGGCCTATGGCCAATGTGGCTCTCCCCTCTCTAAATCAAAACCATACATGGCTTAGGCATTGCCCAAAGGCCACATAGCTGCTGCCAAGGGCACTGCCCTGCTTGGCCTGTATTGCAAGGCAGAGCAATGTTGCTGCTTGCCATAAACAGCAGCTGCTGATGCAGCTAAAGCAGCCTGCATTGTTTAATGCCCAGTCCCAAAATACGTAGGACTAGGTATACGAATACATGCCAGCAGCACTTCACTAATGGGCCAAGCTATACAACAAGCCCATTAGCGAAATACTTAAGCTGTAAATCATGATAACATCCTAAAACACAAAACAGTCCATAGGTGCACACACACACACACACACACACACACACACACACACACACACACACACACATATATATATATATATATATTTATATATAATCACATCCACAGGGTCCAGAAAGAGATCAAGAATAAATAAAAAAATATCTCAAATATCTATTAATAAAAGTAATGAAGTATGTGCGTTAAAACATCCCAAAACCATAGTGAAAGAAATAAAGTACCAATCAACTACAAGTCTGATAAAAACAAAAGGAAATAATGTAGCAAGACTAAATATAAAGGTAACATGATCACGAAAAATCCTCTGGTACTATCTTGTCCTCCTGTGCCGGTACGTCTCTAGTCTGTGCTCCTGAACCGTAAACCTTCGGGTAATCTTCAGCTTCATCTAAGCCTGGAAAATAGCCAGGTCCTCAGGGGACTAGCAAGGTGCATAATATAAATGCCAAGGTACAGAAATAAAAGTATGAACTAAGGCAATCTACTATATTTGTCTATGTGTTATACAAGTGAGATACATTTTTAGAATACCAGACCCCTTCTACTAAGGCTCACTACCACCTCAGCAGGATATTGTCCCCAGTACCGTATCGTGGAACCAAGGATAATCAATTCTCGACAGTGATAATCCCTTACTATGCTACAGAGATAAAGGTCACTAAACAACAGGCCACACGACAAAGGTTTGATATTGTAGTCAAGTTCTCTCCAATCCCCATGTCTAGAATCTAGCAATGCCAAGTCTGTACAATCATCTTGAAAGTAATAACAATATTGATAAAGAAATCTAGAATGCTAACACGAGGTCAATACCACGAATAGTCATGTAAACCTTGCATCATGAATGTGTCGGTGTCTTATGGTCAAATGTGTCAATGGACACATCAGTATATACGTAATGCCTAATGTCAATATTCGATGTCCCTATCATGACATCGGCATCCGTCTATAAATGGACACTAAGTATCAACGTCCTACATCATGCAATGTTAATCAAAATGAACAACAAGACAGAAAAGAATAATTTATAATGAAAATAAGGCATGCTTGTCTGTAACTGATGTCTGCGGGTAGGCCTGACCAACTCCGGTGTCATTGTCGATCCTCCCAAGCTCACCTATAATAATACATTATATTTAATATTCTATATCAACATACCATATATAAATTATAAATACTTTATAATTATAAAAAAATAATATATTTAAATTTTGGAAATTATCTATATATTTCTACAACTATATTTTCAATGGTGGAACTCTTTCACAAGAGGTCCTATGTCAATACCACATATGACTTCCTCAATTCGACCCATTAAATTAGTCCCAAAACAATGATTAATTAAAACTACTAAATTCTATAAAAATCCCAAAAATTAGTTAAAATAGTATGTATAATGTCTAACCTTGCACAACATAAAGTTTAATATGGATTGATAGAGTTTTGATACCTTTGGACACAAGAAAAGTAGAATTTTTCGGAGTTCGGTGACACGACAAATGTCATAAATAGCAAATGGATACGAAATCTAATCAACATATATGCATCAGAAATCCCTTGACGTCTAGATTCTGATAAAAATATTAGAAGGGTAGAAACTGAATTTATATAGGCAAAAAATGGCTCGCAACAGAATTCATCGGTTCTGGATACCCTGTCATAGAATCGATGTCATGGGCAAACCGCTTGGAACTGGGGAATTCGGCAATCAGATGTTGGAGTAGACACACAAAGGTAACTCTCATATTTGGTTTGAAGTAAAATAGATGGGAAAAAGTGGGTGAAACATCGTCTACAAGTCGACTAACTTGCTGTGATGTTTTAGACTTCGATTCGGCAGAGTTTCGGCCCAAGTAGCGTATCGTGCACCTCTCTAACGGCAGCAAGATTGCTCCTACAGTTGCTAGGGTGGAAGAGGACATAGAGAGGGTCACGTGAGTGGTGGTGGTGGTGGTGCAAAAATTGAGGAAAAATTAGGGTTTTGTGAAGGAAATGAGGGTCGGCTATGGGGGGGTCGGCCACAAGGTTTGGCCGCTTGGTTTGGAGGGTTTTGTGAGTAGTGGACGGTTATGAGAGAGGGGAATTAGTTAGGATTTGATAGGTATTTATATTATTAGGGCATGGGCTTTGGCTTGTTCTAATTTGGATATAATTTGGTTCTCCAAAGTATACTATTAGTAATAGGTTTCCTAATTTGGATTGTGGTTTGACCAAGTCAAAGATATAAGGGAATATTGCATATGGTTGCACTTTAATCTTAAAAATTCCCTTAAATACATGTATCCTTGGTTTTGGTAATCCTAATTAGGCTCTAACTAGGTTAGGGTCCGAGTAGTATTACTAGTCAAATTGGACCCAAAAATCAATTTAATGAGTCTCATGTGCCATTTGCAAATAAGTAGCACATGGGTACTCGATTGGATGGTACACCCTAGGCATGTGCATTGTAGACTCAAAATGGGTCAAAATCATATATTGAGTCATACGGTTTCGATCTATGTCAAGTCTCAGAATCAAATTAGAACTTGGGCCTAGAATTACGATAAATGATCAAATGGCCTAAGTTGACCCGAAATTGTAAAAAAGTTTTTTTGTAATAAATCTATATTCAAAATTATTCCATTGGGAATTTTTTTCTCTATTAAAGCGTCTGACTTCTAAATTCTCATAGGGTCCCCCAGGAATTCCTTCTAGAGCCTGTTGAATAATTTTTACGGATTCCCCCATTTCGTCGATTCGTACTAAATAACGAGCTAGCGAATCTCCTTCTTTTTGCCATTGAACCTTCCAATCGAACTTATTATAACACTCATAAGGATCAACTTTACGAAGATCCCATTGGATTCCAGAAGCTCGTAACATTGGTCCTGATAAACCCCAATTCAATGGCCAGGACAAAGGGTCGCGACCCCGCGAGGGTGAGCTAACTCCAAAAACCCGTCCTCAGTTCGAAGCCAAAAGAATGTTAAAAAGTAAATTTGGATAGGACATGATATATCAAACTGAAGGTGGACGAGTCTAGAATTCCAATATGGAATTGGGTTTGAGAAAACAATATTTGTTGTGCTTCAAAAGTCAAAGATACGGTAAACTACTAACATAGTCATTATTGACTTTAATAAATAAAAATATCCATATAAAATAATTAAAAATAACCAAAAATAAAATCCAAAAATCAGGAGGCTTATAACCTACCCACCTTAGAAAATTTCATCCTCAAAATTAAAATAATACTAATATACAAAAAAATCCATAACTTAAAAATAACACGCTAGATCTTACCAGAATCCATGAATAGGTGTGGATATCGTTCACGCATGGAGTCTTCACGCTCCCAAGTTGATTCTCCCGAAGAATGGTGTCTCCATGCAATACGAACCAGTCTAATCGTCTGCCCTCTATGAGTCTTCTCACTCGTATCCAAGATACCTACCGGCTGCTCCTCGTATGACAAACTGGGTCCCACCGTGATCTCAGAGTGATCGACCACATGACTAGGATCAATCACATACCTCCTCAACTGTGAGACATGGAACACATCATGCACTCCCTCTAGTGATGGGGGTAATACAAGACAATATGCCATCTCTCCTATATGCCCAATGATATCGAACGATCCAATATACCTTGGACTCAACTTCCCTCTACTCCCGAATCTAATGGTGCCCCACGTCGGTGGAATCCTCAGAAATACATGCTCTTCCGTCTTGAATTCCAATGGTCGACGATGTGTATCGTCCCAATGCTTCTGCCGGTCTTGAGCTACCTGAAGATGACTCAGAATTCGTTTCACTTTCTCGACTGTCTGCGTCACAAGATCTGGTCCAAGTATTTGTCGCTCTCCAACGTCGCTCCAACATACGGGTGATCTACACTTCCTCCCATACAATGCTTCATAAGGTGCCAATTGTATACTAGCTTGGTAACTGTTGTTGTAGAAGAATTCTACCAAGTGCAAGTGGTCCTCCCAAGAGCCTCCAAAGTCCAACATGCATGCTCTCAACATATCTTCTAGGGTCTAGATAATGCGCTCCGACTGACCATCCGTCTGTGGATGATACGAAGTGCTGAACTTAAGTCTCGTACCCAAGCTCTCCTGCATACTCCTAAATATAAGGTAAATCTAGAATCCCTGTCCGAGACTATACTAACTGGTACCCCATGAAGTTTTACAATTTTCCTCATATACAAGTCAGCTAACATCTCGGTGGACTGACCCACTTTGAACGGCAAGAAATGTGCCAACTTCGTGAGTCTATCCACAATCACCCAAACTGTGTCCTTCCCACTAGGACTCCTTAAAAATCCGATAACAAAATTCATGGTAATATGCTCCCACTTCCACTCAGGGATGGGAAGCATCTGCAACATACCTGCGATCCTCTGATGTTCTGCCTTCACTTGGTGACAGACCAAGCACTTTGTTATAAAGCGTGTAATCTCCCTCTTCATACCATGCCACCAATAGTACTGCTTCAAGTCCCGATACATCTTAGTACTCCCGGAATTAATAGAATAAATAGAAATGTGGGCTTCATTCATCAACTCCTACCTCATCTCTCCATTTGGAACATATAGGCGATTCCCGCACCTTAATGTTCCGTCCTCATGAATACGAAGTCCTGTCTGCTCTCCAGCCTCTGTCCTCTCACGAAGTCTTCAAAATCTTGCATCTGTAGGTAACGATGTCTTAATTCTATACACCAGTAAAGACTGTACTTCAAGATTGGCAAGTACTCCTTGATGTCCCGGCATAATGACTTCTATTCCAAGCTCCTAAAGATCCACTAATAACTATGGCTGGGCTGTCAAGAAATATGCAGTAGGCTTCCTACTCAAAGCGTCTACCACTACATTCGCCTTACCGGGATGCTACTGCAATTCTATATCATAGTCTGTCATGAGCTCCAACCACCGCCTCTGTTTATATTCAACTCCTTTTACGTAAAAACACACTTCAAGCTCTTATGATCCGTAAATATCTCCACACGCTCTCTGTACAAATAATGCCTCCATAGCTTTAATGCAAAGATTACCGCCGCTAACTCTAGATCATGAGTAGGATAATTCTTCTCATGTACCCTCAGCTGCCTCAAAGCGTAGACTATGACCTTTCCGTGTCGCATCAAAACACATCCAAGTCCACTACCCGACGTATCACTGTATACAACGAATCCTCCCGATCCAGAAGGAAACGTCAAAATAGGTGCTGAGGTCAACCTCTTCTTCAACTCTTCAAAAGCCTTCTGCAATCTTCTATCCACTGGAACTCCTGATCTTTGTGCGTCAACTGTGTCATTGGTTCTGCGTTCCGTGAGAAATTCTCTATGAACCGGAGGTAATATCTGGCAAGTCCGAAAAAACTCCTAACTTCTGCAACTGATGTCGGTGTCGGCCATGACTCTACGGTAGCTATCTTCTTCGGATCTGCTGAAAGTCCTTCTCCCAAGAAAATGTGTCCAAAAAATGAAATTTATCAATGCAAACTCGTACTTGCTAAGCTTAGCATACAATCTCTCCTTCGTCAAGGTCTCAAGAACGACTCAGAGATTCTCCTCGTGCTCCTCTCTACTCTTAGAATACACTAGGATGTCGTCGATAAATACTACAACAAACTTATCCAAATAAAGGTGGAATACCTTATGCATCAAGCTCATGAAAACTGTCGGCGCGTTGGTTAGGCCGAATGGCATCACCAAGAACTCATAATGCCCATACTTTGTTCTGAAAGCCGTCTTCGGTATGTCTTCTTTCCTTACTTTGATCTGATGGTACCCGATCGGAGATCTATCTTCGAGAATATGCAGGCTCCATGCAACTGGTCGAATAGATCATCAATGTGTGGCAAAGGAAACTTGTTCTTGTTTGTCACAGTATTAAAAGCTCTGTCGTCAATGCACAAGTGAATCGTTTCATCCTTCTTCGGCACAAACAGTATAGGTGCTCCCCATGGCGATACGCTAGCTCTAATAAATCTCTTATCTAGGAGCTCATCAACTTGCTTCTTCAGCTCTTCTAACTCCTTCGGCGCTAGCCTTTACACAGCTGATATGATAGGCTCCGCCCCTGGCTTTAAGTCAATGGTGAACTCTATTTCCCGGTCAGATGGCAAACCTAGTAAGTCATCGAGAAATATGTCCATAAAGTCTGTCATGATCCCTGGATACTCAATCTTACCTTCAGCTATATGTGCTTTAAGCATAGGTACAGTACCCTCCTCTCTAGCTCTACGAAGAAACTCAAACTCCGATTGTCCAGATGGCCTAAAAATAACTCGTCCAAGCCGGCAATCCAATATAGCATGGTACTGACTTATCCAGTCTATACCAAGTACAACGTTATAATCTGCCATGGAAAAGATCAAGAATTGGGATCGTATCTCTCTCCCACAAATAACTACCGAACATGATCTACAAGTTTTATTGACCGGAATAATACTGCCTCCCGTCAGAATCTTCATGACCTTGGGGAGAGGTGAGGTCGCTACTCTATATGTGGCTACGAAACTAGCGACAATAAAAGAATACGATGCTCCTGAATCAAATAATGCCACAGCAGGTAATGAAGCAACTAATATGGTACCTACTATGATCTTGTCCGTCATCTGCTCCTCCTCCACGGTCATGGCAAAAGCCTGCCCACGACTACGTGCTGGTGCTCGCTACTGCTGCTGAGCCTGCTGGAATACGGCTGCCTGGGGTGGCAGAGGTGGCCTCTGCTAGAATCCTCCCACTCCTGCCTGCGGTGCTCTCGGTGTCGGTAGTGTTGACCTCCACGGCTGTGGTGCCGGTGTGTTCCTTCGGCTCTTTAGGCAGTTTCGTATTGGATGCTGATCCGAACCACAGAGCAAGCATAATCCTAATCTACGTCTGCAATCCCTCGCAAAGTGCCCCTTCCTGCCACAGTGGTGGCAATCGGGTAGTAATGCGGCTGATGTCTGGCCTAACTTCTGATCTTCTGATGGAAGTTCGTCACGGGCTTCTTAGTGTAATTCCCTGATGGACTCTGGCTAGTGCATGTGGCCTCTTCGTGCCTGTCTCCTTCCGGTGAACTCACTCTAGGCGTCGTATCGCGGTAAGAACTCTAGAATAAGTGGTAGGTGTTGCAGCTCCAATAAGCTCATGTAGTCTGTAACTCAGGCCGTCATAGAATTTCTTCGCCTTTTTTTCCTCCATCTGGATAAGTATGGGTACAAATGGCTCAGTCGTAGAAACTCGGCATTGTATTCTTCTACGGTCATGTTGCCTTGCTCGAGATGCATGAATTACCTCTGAAGCTCTGCTCTAAAAGTAGCTGGGATATACATCTCCTGGAAGAGCTTAGAAAACTCGTCCCAGGTGACATTATCTTGCCCAAGTCTTCTCTCTTCTGCAAGCCACCAATGGTGCACATTGCAGATCAGCTGCATCCTGACGACAATCATCCAACGATCTTTTGGTAACTCGGCTGCCTCCAACTGCTGCTGAATGTTGGTAAGCCACTTGAGGACTTCAGTGGGCTCCTCCTTGTCCGAGAACTTGTCTGGCTTTAATTGGCAAAAGTTGGCAATTATTTCCGACGACGTCTGGGGAACTCGTGGAGTCACTCGCTCTAGTGATGACGTGATGCAATCTTCGATACGCTCTGTCTGTCTTTGCTGGGACTTCATCTAGATCTGCTGTTGCACTTGCATCATTACGTAGATGGTCTAAAAAAGTTGTTGGAGATCTTTCGCCTGTCCAAGCTGGGAAAACATCATCGGTGGTAGTGCTGGCATGGATGAGATGTCCTCTCGCCGAAACCTTGGTGGTTGTTAAGCTTCAAGAGGGTTCGACTAGGTTGTCGAACCTCATATCGGTGGTCGAGTCGACATGAGCCACTACTGCATCCTACGGAGTAACCGCGGGGTTCTCGTTGCTGGTTTGTGGGTTCATTGTACTGTGCGACGAGATGAAACTTATAAGCTAAGAGCAGATGATATCAAGCAGGATGCATGTCAAGAAATATAATTTGAAAGCGATATAGGGTTCAAAAATGTATAACAATGAAGATGTGTGGATGTGATCCTATGGGTCTTTTTTATCCTATTTGCAGGCTCACGTCAGTACAGTAACGTAACCGAAGTGATTAACGGACCTGCATGGGCCACCACAAAAATATGTAATGCTCCAGTCCCAAAATACGTAGGACCAGGTTACGAATACATGCCAGCAGCACTTCACCAATGGGCCAAGCTACACAACAAGCCCATTAGTGAAATCCTTAAGCTGTAAATCATGATAACATCCCAAAACACAACACAGTCCACAGGTGCATATATATATATATATATATATATATATATATATCTATTATACAAAACACAAAGGTTTTTGAATCCTAGGGCTGACTGTGCCAAGATAAAAAGTGGTTGGGATTTAATCTTGGTGAATCGACGGTTGTGGATGAGCATTATTGAGAGTGGAGTTTTATGGAGAATCCAAAGAGTGGAATTTTATGGAGAAGTGCAAAAGCAAAAGCCTAATAATTAAAACCCCCTTGCCAAATCCTTTTCCAATGCCACCAAACTCAATCAATGGGTTTGGCAAGCCAAATCCTTTTCCCAATGCCACCAAACTCTATAGATTGACCAGCGACCACCACATATATCATTCCCCACTTCCGCTTCCAACCCATCAATCCCCTTCCTCGTGCTGGCCAAGCTTATCGTGCAGCGCCACCCCGCCCTCACCGTCACGCTCCTCAACACCCCGCTCAACATCCAAAGCCTACAGTCCTCCAACGTCCTCCACCCAAGCAACGTCCACCTCAAGTCCCTCCCCTACCGTGGCACCGACTTCGGCCTCCCGCCCGGTGCTGAGAACACCGACTCGCTCCCCCTCCCCTCCATCATCCGCATCTTCGACTCCTCCGAGTCCCTCCAGCCCCACTTCGTCCACTTCCTCTCCGAGCTCACCCGGGAAAACAACGGCCAACCGCCCCTCCTAATCATAGCCGACGTCTTCCGGGATGGACGGTCGACGTCCCCAGGAGCCTCGGCGTACCGCATGCCAGCTTCACCACGTGCGGGGCCTTCAGGACTGCGGCCTACATGTCCCTCTGGCTCCACCTGCCGCATGTTGTAGCACCTCCCGGCTCGGGGGAATTCAATGTCCCGGGCTTTCCCGAGACTTTCAAGCTGCAGACGAACCAGATGTCCAGTTACATGCGTGCTGCCGACGGCAGCGACCCCTGGTCGAGGTTCTTCCGGCGGTAGATCACGCGGTCGCTGTGGTCGAACGCGATCGTGTGCAACACAGTCGAGGAGGTCGAGACCGAGGGGCTGAGGCTGCTGAGACGGAACGCCGACGGGCTCAGGGTCTTCCCCGTGGGCCCTTTGCTTCCGCTGGAGTCGAACTCCTCGCACGACCGAAGCGGACGCAAGTCCGGAGTCGAGGCGGGCTGCATCGTGAAGTGGTTGGACTCCCACGAGTCCGGCTCGGTGGTCTACATGTCGTTCGGGTCACAGAACACGGTTTCGGCCAGCCAGATGATGAGCCTGGCGGACGGGCTCGAGTCGAGCGGCCACCCGTTCGTGTGGGTGGACAGGCCGCCCCTCGGGTTCGATCTGAGCTCGGAGTTCCGGCCTGAGTGGCTGCCTCAGGGGTTCGAAGAGAGAATGAGAGCGAGCGGAAAAGGGATTCTGATCAGGCGATGGGCGCCGCAGCTCGAGATACTGTCGCACGATTCCACCGGTGCGTTCCTGAGCCACTGCGGATGGAACTCGGTGCTGGAGAGCTTGAGCAGGGGGGTGTGCATAATCGGCTGGCCGTTGGCTTCGGAGCAATTCTACAACTCGAAAATGGTCGAAGAGGAGCTAAGGGTCGGGACCGAGCTCGCAAGGGGGACGGTGGAAGAGGTGAGGAGCGAGGCGGTCGAGGCTACGGTGCGCTTGGTTATAGAGGGGGACGAGGGGAGGAAGATGAAGGAGAGGGCTGGCAAGTATTGGAGGATGATTAGAGAGGCAATGAGGAAGGATGGGGAGGTGAAGGGGTCTTCCATTAGGTCAGTTGATGAGCTCATTGAGATGGCAATGTCATCATCAAGATCAAGAAGTGTGCAATGACTGTGTTTTTAGGCATGCTTACATATTGGCGAAGAAAAGTACAAGGAAACGAAAATGATAAATGATTCAAATAGTAAAGGCAAATAAGAAAGTAAGTGGCTTCACCATCCAACCAAGAATTCACTTATTCATTATAGGAAATTTATATTGTTCCTTACTAATTTCATTGTCCTCTTCAAACACAAACACCAGAAAAAAACTGATGAAAATTGTAACTTCATAAGAAAAGAAAAAGAACAATGAATTGATTTCCTTTTCTTTCTTTTCCTTCCATTTCCTTTCTGCGAACCAAAAGAGGCCTTATATGTTACATGCCTGATTTATGTTTTAATTTCCCTTTGGGGGAAAATTAAGGCGAAAACTGTTGAGCCTCTTTCATTCGCACATAAATACTTTTCTTGGAAAAAACCATTACCAGCTGGTCGCTGTAAGTTCTATTGAAAACAACTTAGTAATTGAATGTAAATAAAAATGATGAAAACTAGGGGTGAGCAAATACCGATCGATATTGAAAAACCGACCGATACCGGAAAACCGATCCGATACCGATTAAAAATATTCCGAAAAATCAAACCGAAAACATGTACCAATACCGAATTGTCGAACCGGCTAAAATATGGTATAATAGTAGTGGTAGTGGTTTGAGTGTAATACCATACCGAAAATACCGAACCGAACCAATTCGATATATATATATATATATATATATATATATATATATATATATATATATATATATATATATATATATTATATAAAACACAAAGGTTTTTGAATCCTAGGGCTGACTGTGCCAAGATAAAGAGTGGTTGGGATTTAATCTTGGTGAATCGACGGTTGTGGATGAGCATTATTGAGAGTGGAGTTTTATGGAGAATCCAAAGAGTGGAATTTTATGGAGAAGTGCAAAAGCAAAAGCCTAATAATTAAAACCCCCTTGCCAAATCCTTTCCCAATGCCACCAAACTCAATCAATGGGTTTGGCAAGCCAAATCCTTTTCCCAATGCCACCAAACTCTATAGATTGACCAGCGACCACCGCATATATCATTCCCCACTTCCGCTTCCAACCCATCAATCCCCTTCCTCGCGCTGGACAAGCTCATCGCGCAGCGCCACCCCGCCCTCACCGTCACGCTCCTCAACACCCCGCTCAACATCCAAAGCCTACAGTCCTCCAACGTCCTCCACCCAAGCAACGTCCACCTCAAGTCCCTCCCCTACCGCGGCACCGACTTCGGCCTCCCGCCCGGCGCCGAGAACACCGACTCGCTCCCCCTCCCCTCCATCATCCGCATCTTCGACTCCTCCGAGTCCCTCCAGCCCCACTTCGTCCACTTCCTCTCCGAGCTCACCCGGGAAAACAACGGCCAACCGCCCCTCCTAATCATAGCCGACGTCTTTCGGAATGGACGATCGACGTCCCCAGGAGCCTCGGCGTACCGCACGCCAGCTTTACCACGTACGGGGCCTTCGGGACTGCGGCCTACATGTCCCTCTGGCTCCACCTGCCGCATGTTGCAGCACCTCCCGGCTCGCGGGAATTCAATGTCCCAGGCTTTCCCGAGACTTTCAAGCTGCAAACGAACCAGATGTCCAGTTACATGCGTGCTGCCGACGGCAGCGACCCCTGGTCGAGGTTCTTCCGGCGGCAGATCACGCGGTCGCTGCGGTCGGACGCGATCGTGTGCAACACAGTCGAGGAGGTCGAGACCGAGGGGCTGAGGCTGCTGAGACGGAACGCCGGCGGGCTCAGGGTCTTCCCCGTGGGCCCTTTGCTTCCGCTGGAGTCGAACTCCTCGCACGACCGAAGCGGACGCAAGTCCGGAGTCGAGGCGGGATGCATCGTGAAGTGGTTGGACTCCCACGAGTCCGGCTCGGTGGTCTACGTGTCGTTCGGGTCACAGAACACGGTTTTGGCCAGCCAGATGATGAGCCTGGCGGACGGGCTCGAGTCGAGCGGCCACCCGTTCGTGTGGGTGGTCAGGCCGCCCCTCGGGTTCGATCTGAGCTCGGAGTTCCGGCTTGAGTGGCTGCCTCAGGGGTTCGAAGAGAGAATGAGAGCGAGCGGGAAAGGGATTCTGATCAGGCGATGGGCGCCGCAGCTCGAGATACTGTCGCATGATTCCACCGATGCGTTCCTGAGCCACTGCAGATGGAACTCGGTGCTGGAGAGCTTGAGCAGGGGGTGTGCATAATCGGCTGGCCGTTGGCTTCGGAGCAATTCTACAACTCGAAAATGGTCGAAGAGGAGCTAAGGGTCGGGACCGAGCTCGCAAGGGGGACGGTGGAGGAGGTGAGGAGCGAGGCGGTCGAGGCTGCGGTGCGCTTGGTTATAGAGGGGGACGAGGGGAGGAAGATGAAGGAGAGGGCTGGCAAGTATAGGAGGATGATTAGAGAGGCAATAAGGGAGGATGGGGAGGTGAAGGGGTCTTCCATTAGGTCAGTTGATGAGCTCATTGAGATGGCAATGTCATCATCAAGATCAAGAAGTGTGCAATGACTGTGTTTTTAGGCATGCTTACATATTGGCGAAGAAAAGTACAAGGAAACGAAAATGATAAATGATTCAAATAGTAAAGGCAAATAAGAAAGTAAGTGGCTTCACCATCCAACCAAGAATTCACTTATTCATTATAGGAAATTTATATTGTTCCTTACTAATTTCATTGTCCTCTTCAAACACAAACACCAGGAAAAAAAATGATAAAAATTGTAACTTCATAAGAAAAGAAAAAGAACAATGAATTGATTTCCTTTTCTTTCTTTTCCTTCCATTTCCTTTCTGCGAACCAAAAGAGGCCTTATATGTTACATGCCTGATTTATGTTTTAATTTCCCTTTGGGGGAAAATTAAGGCGAAAACTGTTGAGCCTCTTTCATTCGCACATAAATACTTTTCTTGGAAAAAACCATTACCAGCTGGTCGCTGTAAGTTCTATTGAGAACAACTTAGTAATTGAATGTAAATGAAAATGATGAAAACTAGGGGTGAGCAAATACCGATCGATATCGAAAAACTGACCGATACCGGAAAACCGATCCGATACCGATTAAAAATATTCCGAAAAATCAAACCGAAAACATGTACCAATACCGAATTGTCGAACCGGCTAAAATATGGTATAATAGTAGTGGTAGTGGTTTGAGTGTAATACCATACCGAAAATACCGAACCGAACCAATTCGATATATATATATATATATATATATATATATTATTTTGATGGGAGCCTCATAATTATTATTGTTCGTTTAAAATTGGGGGTCCAAGATTTTGAGGGGAAATACCTTAAATGAACCGTGCCCTATGGGCACGGGTTATGACTAGTATATATATATAATCACATCCACAGAGTCCACAAAGAGATCAAGAATAAATAAGAAAATGTCTCAAATATCTAGTAATAAAAGTGATGAAGTCTGTGCGGATAAAACATCCTGAAACCAAAAAAAATGGAACAAAATACCAATCAACTACAAGTCTGATGAAAAAAAGGAAATAATATAGCAAGACCAAATATGAAGGTAACATGATCACGAGAAATTCTCTGGCACTATCTCACCCTTCTATGCCGGTACGTCTCCAGTATGTGCTCCCGAACCGTAAACCTCTGGGTAATCTTAAGCTTCGTCTAAGCCTGGAAAATAGCCAGGTCCTCAGGGGACTAGCAATGTGCATAATATACATGCCAAGGTACAGAAATGAAAGTATGAACTAAGGCAATCTACTATATCCGTTTATGTGCTATGCAAGTGAGATACTTTTCTAAAATACCAGACCCCTTCCACTAAGGCTTACTAGCACCTCAGCAGGATATTGTCCCCAGTACAGTGTCATGGAACCAAGGACAATCAATTATCAATAGTAATAATCCCTTACTCTGCTACAAAGATAAAGGTCAATAAACAACTGGCCACACGACAAAGGTCCGATATTGTAGTCAAGTTCTCCCCAATCCCCATATCTAGAATCTAGCAATGTCAAGTTTGTACAGTCATCTCGAAAGTAATAGCAATATTGATAAAACCAAAATCTAGAATGCTAACATGAGGTCAGTACCATGAATAGTCATGTAAACCTCGTATCATGAATGTGTCAGTATCATGTGGTCAAACATGTCAATAGACGCATCAGTATGTACGTAATACCTAATGTCAATACTCGACGTCACTATCATGACATCGGTACCCATCTATAAATGGACACTAAGTATCAACATCCTACGTCATACAATGGTAATCAAAATGAACAAGACAGAAAAGAATAAGCTGTAACGAAGGAAGGCACGCTTGCCTGTAACTGTTGTCTGCGGGTAGGCCTTACCAACTCCGGTGTCCTTGTCGATCCTCCCAAGATCACCTATAATAATACATTATATTTATATTCTATATCAATATACCATATATAAACTATATGTGTATCTACGTCTCCTAGTTGCCAGAACGTTGTTACGATACTATATCTATTATATAAGTACATATAAGTACTAAATCCTCTCATAAGTACTTTATAATTATAACTGTAACCCCATCTCCCCAAGATTTTAAAGTATGATATTTTCCATAAATATTCATGAATAATTTTCTCTGAATAATAGTGATTTACATAGTTATTACATTATTTAATAACAAATGTTAATTTTCATTTTTTCTTCAACCAGGGTTATTGGGCTTTACCCCGGCCCAACCCATTGTGCTAGCAAACAGCAGCACATGTGAACTTAAAGGAGGATAGCAGAGTGTCTCTTTCCTTCTTCCTAAATTTTTGTTCACAGCAAACTGTTAGAAGAATGGAGAACCAAAAATTTGAATTCTCGTTCAGTTGTAACCGTTTTTGGCCAGCTGTGGTTTGGAATTCCAAATTCCCGCTCTTTTCTTCTTCCTCCTCAAGCAATCTCCCTTTTCTCTTCGACTCTATATAAACTGGGAAATCCCTTGATCGATCACCCACAGGAACCATAGTGAGATGCTGCCAAAAATTGTCCCTCTCTTCTTCTTCCTACCAACCAAAGTTCTTGAACCCTAAGCTTGAGAGGATCGATCATGGCGAGACGGCGATTTTTTTCCTGATCAGCAACGGACGAGTACTCCAGCAAAGTGAAGCAGCTCTGCTCCTTACGACGACGACGATCGTACGCATCTCATTGATCTCGAGCGTGGACGATATCGAGTTGATCATCGTTCTTTGACATCTTCGTCTAGCTTCATCAATTCAAGTGAGTTATTGAAATTATGAACATGATATACTCCTCTGATTGTTCTTCCTTTGATCTAAATTTGAGTATGCTTGGATCGTGATGTGAGAACAGTCGATTTTACCTCAAGATCCTTCTTCAGAGTTTTTGATTTGTTCCTGCTTCGAATCTTCAATCGAATAGACGAGGCGAGGAATTATTTCTCTAATGGGAGTAAATTTGGTTTCATGTTTTCCTTCCTAAATTTTGTGCTTGATCTTGAGTATCAGAATGTTGCGTATCAGAGCTAGATCGGAATGGAGTCTGTCAACTGAACTCTGATCGAATAATCGTTCTAATCAGATCAAGTACGAGTGAGTTTGATTCTAATTTCCTTAAATTTGATGTGTAAACATTTTAGTGCGAGTTCATAATGGTTTTATGATCTGGCAATATTGTGTTGGAGACCTCAAGTAGGTGTCAGAATCAAGGGTGAATGATCATGTCGGAAGAATTGGTGAGAGGAAGCTCGGACACGTGAGTATCAGTGATTCTATTTGGTTCATAGTCTTCTGACACGACACATGAAGGCATGGGAGTAACACGACTGATTTTGATTCAGTATTAAAGCAGGACACTTCATTCAATTTCGAGCTTGATCTCTTGAAAAGAACTGCTTGTTAAGGTAAACTCTTGATCCATTTATAATTCATACATTGCAGTCAATTAAGTTAAGGTGTTTGGACTATGTCCTAAATTAGTATAGTGTTAGTGTAATATTCGTAGTTGTATCAATACTACTCCTAATACTTGTATAATGTGGAGATCTAATGACAATTAGATGAGTTGAACTTACTTGGGAATAAGTATCAGTAGTTACTTATACGAATGACTGTGGGAAGCAAATTGTATTAATTAGTTTAACGGAGGATAGCATCAGTAAGAGGGGTCATTATGGTAGATTTCAAATCATATTTAGCTTACATTGTGATACACTATTTCGTATCAAGTATGTTGCACTTGTATCAGTTTTACTTATAGGTAATCTGATTTTCTCTAAATGACTAGTAACCAGTTGAAATGGTCATAAGTTGCTCTGTTGTAGATTAAAGAAGTTTATTATCAGGATAATGAAATGGTGAATTGCTCAAGTTGGTTTTGAAGGAGTTTTTCTGGTTAATAGGAATGGTATAAGAGGGCTAACCATAGTAGTAAATAGCAGGAATGGGGATTTGAAATTGACAGAGCCATGAGTATTTGTTCATGTGGAGGTTAGGTAGAGTTTGAGTTGTATACATCTGCAGTCCTCTTTGAAATCGAAAGAACATTAACTTGTTCTAGTCAAGTCTGGATGTAAAAGGGGGGTATGGGTACTACCAAGTCTGTTTCTGAAAAATCACGTTGGGTAAGTCAGGATGCAGATATAGGGATGGATTTGAATACTGCAGTTGTAAGTTATATTAGGCTGTGGGTAAGTTATGCTAATAATGACCTTAGTAGCAATTACTTGCAACCTTCTAAAGTTTATAACATTAATGGTTGCCTATATAAAATGTTTTAACTAGCCATATGATTTACCTTAACTACCAGAACCTGTGCTTAGTGCCTAGTATATATGTATGTATGGACTCTTCATGGTAGCTAATTAGGATAAACATTGACTAGTAATATTAAGTTAAATCAATTATAAGTTAGTAGTACATAATTAGCTTAATTTAGAATTGGCTAGTATAATGTTTAGAACTTAACCAAACTATACCTATATTCACAGGAGGACATCCAGCTTTATCTCATTTTCCTGATCACCCTAAGCAACGCAAGTACATTCTATGGTCTTGTACATTTACATTCATATCTTGTACTCCTCTTGATGACACAAAGTGATACGATATCCTATACTCTTGTACTTTCATGTTCTTGTATTTTACTTGTAGTCGGGGAGGGAAAATACACTAGCTATGTGATCAAACCCAAGGATCAGAAATTCAGGTTGATAGCTTAGGCCTCGACCGTGCACACAGGCCCTAAGTCGTACCCATTTCATGTGCGTATTATTGTACTTAACCCAGTCGGTCACATATGCTAGCTGTATTTCAAATATTTTGCACATGTCATGTCTTGTACTTCTGTTTCAGGATTTACTTGTACTTTATTTTCTGTAGTTTTATGATCTTTTTTCTGTACTTTGTATTCCTGTACTCTCATGTTCTTTTTTCTGTACATTATATTTCATGTTCTCTTGTACTTATTTTCATATCATGATGTTCTTGTTCATTACCTAAAATAGTACTTTGCTGCGCTCCTGATTGGATATGTTGCAGGTGAGATGGAGGCTATTTGTGACACGTACTACAGGCTGAAGACTGCTGAGGTAGTTGAGCCAGCTGGAGTTGCTCGGAACCTAGAGGCCAGGTGTAAAACCCTTGATCAATTTTCCATCATGTTAAAATTTTTATTTAATTATTATCTATTTAATTATTGTATTGCACTAGGCATTTTCCTAAACATATATATATGTGTAACTTAAGCCTTCATAAAAAGGCTGCCTTGCAAAGGAATGTAGTATAAGGGGGCTTTATTGAAAATCTCAGATTAGATCCCACAAGCAGGGGTAAAACACAAGTCCAAACCCATAGTCCTGGTGCATATGCAAACTCTAAACTTCTTGCATAGGACCCAAGTCCTAAAAGGGGGAGGGGTATGCGTATGTTCCTAGTTTAAAGCATGAGTGATGTTAGTATTCGAATTGCTACTTTCTAATCCCTGTTAAACCGAGCCACTGGATTTTTCAAATCCCAGTTGAAGCCCATCAGTTAGATGGAAATCTTTTGAATAAGGATTTGGAAACCAAGAGATTACTCCAAATATTAGATAGAATAGGTTTGGAGCCTTTTTCTAAACAGATTTCACCAAAGGCTTAACTACAAGCATTCCAACTCAAATTCAAACCTCACAAAATCTCTTATTGATAACTTTGTGTACTCGGCAAGCTCAGCAGAAGATTACTCGAAATCTTTCAAATACCTGAATCCAGATCAAATTCCCTTTTATCCCTACACTAATGGTATATATAGTTTGGAGAAGTCCCTATTCCCTGCGAACCCTAGAAACTCTCCAACTGTTCGGGTGCCTATGCGAGCAACAAGTGTTGGGGTCATCTTCCTCGTAGCGATATTCGAACAACCATTCATAAAAGGTAAGCTTTCGACCATGTTTTATCCAAAATAAATGTTGGAAGGATAGCTGTTGCCTTATTGATCCAAAGAAAATTAGAACCCAAATAGATAGGCTGCTCTGTACACAAGGCTTTCATACCAATATGAGTAGGTAGTTGTATGGGTTCTCTGATACTTTCTTGATGTATCAGAAGTAACATATTTTGGGAGGCTTGTGCGTGCACAACATGGAATCAGGAAACCAGTATGCCTGCGTGTCAGGCAAGGGGTAGCATACTAGATGTTATTTAATCAACACAGCACGTAAATCTTATCGCATATTTTCCCTGTATGCTGAACCTTAACCAGCGTATCAATGACAACGAAGGATACCATAGGTAACCATCTATGCACATACACATCTATGTCTTCGACATCCAATCCCTGCCTTAGCAGCATTCCAGGAACATCCTTTGTAGCAGTAACGACACTAGGAAACCTTAGGTACACAGCTTGACCTGTCATACCCCAATTTAAGAGAAAACTTGACACGTGGTTAAGCCTGAGGAAAGCATATAAAGGCAGGAAATTCACATGATTGGAACATTGTCCCGGTATTGTGGTGCGGCCATGGCATTGAATCAGGCCTGGGTCCTTGTCACCTACGGTACCCTTGTATCTCACTGATGTTTCAACATGGACTATGTGGTATTGATGTCCAGGATTATGAGAAACTTTAGGGCTTTTTAGGTTCATTAACTTAGGAGATGGGGTGAGAGGGGACTTGAGGGAGCAGTGTATATTGTCCTGCTACCCCATCCTTCAACCAATTAATACTTGTATCTCTTTTCAGTCCATTTTGGACATGATACAGAATAGGAACTTGTAAACATCTGGGTATCAACTTGTATCAGTTTCTAGATTGGTACCTGGACAAATAAATAGAAGGGTTATGCAGACTCAAGGATTCGAGTAGGCTACAGATTTTTGAAAGTATGATGGGACCTGGACTGATGCCTGTGTTACCTACAGTTTGGTGTACCTAAGCATGGGTACCAGTTAGCAAGGGTAGGGGGAAACAGGTGGTTTGCAAAGGTGATCCAATACAAGACAAAGCTGTTAGCTATAGGCAAGCTCACCAGTATAGAGTTCACCATATGGGGAATTCAATAGATATTTAGATAGGAGTGATATTAGTTTGATTTTGTTCTTTGACAGTAAATGCATATTTATAACTGATATGGGAGACTGTTAAGCTTTTGGCAGGATACAATGTAGTGCCAGTGCATTAATTAATATAGGAAAGGGGCTTGTACACTTGCACAGGTATAAGAGAGTGGTGGGTAACCTTGATGCCATGGTGCTTTTGTAGTGAGGATACATGAGTAAACAACAGGCTCTATAAATGTTATATGTAGAGTGTAAACCCTGTCCATTCGAAGGACCCTTCAGGCAGGTAATATGTTGGCCAGTTTCCTGTCAACATTAGGAAGGGTTGTGGACCCTGTGTACCCATGTTCCAGTATAAGGGTGTCTATATGGTCTATATGGTCGGTTGAAGACTGGTTGTGCTCCAGGAAGTAGAGATATCTTGTGGTATTTCCAAATATCAGTAAAGAGCAAACATGACTCCCAATCTTCATATGTTATTAACCTCATACAAGACTTGGGGGTGATTGAAGAGCTGTCTACATTAGCAAACTTAAGAGAGACATGGATTGTTAGGTGCCCACACCTGTTCTTGCAATAAGGCTACACATGTCCTAAAAACAGGGATCCACATGTATGTGCATGGCTTTAGATGAGAGAAGACTAATTTTAGTAGATTATATAATTGATTCCAATTGTATAGAGACATGTAAATTATAAACAGGCTACTTGGGCATCAATACGGAGTGTAACCCGTGCAGCAGCTCAGGACCACAGGCAAGTATACCTTGCCTTCCTCTACAGTTTTACTTACATGTATTTCCTTTCGTTTTTCAGTCATTTGATTGTTTATGGACATGTGCTTTTCGTGTTATTTTCTGTGGAGTTGTTTTTATTGTTTATAGCCATGTTCATGTTTTGGCCTTGTGTTTCACCTTTGGAGTTTTTCGTCGGTACCTTGCTTGAGTCGTGTCATAGAACGGTTGCGTGTAGTGAACTGCCATAGCCTTGATTATCGTTGTACACAAACAGAGAGTCCACACTCGGGACGAGGGTTGTTTGGTACACCAGAGAGTCCATACTCGGGACGATGGTGTTTGTCGTGATCAAATGGCACCAGAGAGTCCACACACGGGACGACGGTTGACCATTTACACCAGAGAATCCACACACGGGACGAGGGTGTCTTGCCATGAGCTAACCAGAGAGTGCACACTCGGGACGAGGGTTAGTGCTTAGTTCAAACCAGAGAGTCCACACTCGGGACGAGGGTTTGGTTCTTCCATTGATCTCGTGTTTTCGTTCATCCGGCAGTTCATGTATGCATAGTTGTTCTGGTATTCGTGTTTCTATTAGTGTTTGTGGTCATTGGTCTTGTTCTTGTTCTTTCTTGTTTGTTTCTTGTGCATGATAAAACTGCTAGATAGGCATGTATATTATGTATCTTGCTATGTCCTCTGAGGACCTGATGATCTCCTCAGGTTAGCCAAGTTTGTGTCAAGAGCAGACGAGTGGATTGGAGTTAGCTTCAGATCACGACGCTTTGCAGTTGAGGTTACTTGGTTAGCAGGTTGTACTCAGTTGGTTCATTTCTTGTATTTCTCTATTTTTTCGTCTACTGGTAGTGGATTTGTGTCCACCGGACGTGACATTGATTTTGGATACATTCAGTTTATATTCATTATTGCTTAGTTTTATAGATATGTACTGATCTTGTTTGTGTCTTGATTATTCTGTGGATGAGATATAGATTTTTCTCGTGATTAGTGATTCAGTGACTTATGTGTATAGACAACGTTCTACCGCCGACACTGCGGCGTAGGCTGGGCTTGGACACGCTTCGTATCCGAAAAGCGGGTGCGGATCGTGACAAGTTTTTTGGTGGCCCATGCAGGTCTACGTTAATCACTTCGGTTACGTCACTGTGCCGTCGTGAGCCTGCAAATAGGATTAGACACTTAGAATCTCATCCACATGTCATGACTCCTTGTTAATCCTTAATCCTTGATTTCATTGAATCTTTGATTTGCATCCTGCTTGAAATTCTCTTCAACGGCTAAAGTATTTGCTCTTGTTACAGTTAAGATGAACTCTCAAGACAGGAACAACGCTGCACTAAACACTCCACCGGCTACAGGAGGCTTTTTCACATACATGACCCCGCCAACGCAAGGAGGCCAGCTCACTTATATGGGCAATCTGCCGCAGCCGCAGTTCTCAAGACTCCGCAGAGATGACTTTCCGCCACCTCCGCAGTTTCTTCCGCAGACTCCACCACCAGCACCCGGTCTGCCACCCGTATCTGTCCCACCGCCAGGGGTTCCACGTCCAGTACCAGCCATGCATCCGGTACCAGCAATGCATCCAGCATTTGCCATGCACCCACCACGAGCGATGTATCCAGCCTCGATGATGTATCCAGCACCTGCTCTGCCCCCGCCACCGGCACTGGACAGCCTCACCCTCCTGGGAATTTTCCAGCAGCAGGCCAACATCTTTCGCGACACCTTGAGAGAAGCTCTTCAAATTTGAGATCCTCCGCGACAACGTTCGGGGAATCCCAAGCACTTCATGGACTTTAGGCCCATGCCGTTCCATGGGACAGAGGGGATCGTCTACGCTGATGAATGGCTGGAGAACGTGGAGAGGTATCTGAAGATGGCCCGAGTTCCAGAAGAGTTGAAGATTGAGTCAGTCAGTGGACAGCTTTTCGACATCGCGCGGATATGGTACCAAGGCGACCCCGATTTTCTGCTCCAGACGTGACTTGGGAGGAGTTCAAGCGACTGTTCAAGAGGAAATTCTATCCATACGTAGCACGGAAGGCGTTGATTAGACAGTTCGAGCACCTAGAGCAGGGCAACCAAACCGTCGACGAGTACACCTCCGAGTTCTCTCGCCTCAGCCGATTCGCGGAGAACTTGGTCAGCACCCCTGAAGACAAGGCACGACGATTCCGGAAGGGACTATCTCACGAGATTCGCCTAGCCATCGCCACCAATCGAGCCGCCACTTACGAGGAGATTCTAGAGGTCGCCCAAGCTGTAGAGGAAGAACTGAATCACAAGCCGAAGAGAAATCGAGACGCATTTGGAGGAGGCAACAACCAGTTAGCACCAGCGAAACGCCCCAACATTTCCGAGAAGACCTCAACACAGCAGCATCAACAGCAACCACGAGCAGCCCCACAACAAGTCCAAGATGCTCCCACCTGCCAGTACTACAAGAAGAGAGGCTACGTCCAAGAAAACTGTCGAAGATGGTTAGGATTGTGCTACACTTGTGGATCCAACCAACACTTATCTGGAGATTGCCCGAAGAAGAACGTGACTGCACCCCCACTACCAGCCGCACAGGGAGGACAAGCCTATGCCATGAACATGGTGGATAAGACAACACCACAGGGAGCAGCTGGCGAGAATTTTCAGTAGAATTGACAGTATTATAGATAGGTCACATTAGACTTTTGAACTTCTTTATAGCAGTTTGTACGAGACTATTCATTCTAGTGGGTCGCGGTTCCTTCAATTTCGAGGACGAAATTAAATTAAGGGGGGTAGGTTTGTAAAACCCTTGATCAATTTTCCATCATGTTAAAAATTTTATTTAATTATTGTATTGCACTAGGCATTTTCCTAAACATATATATATATATATATGCGTAACTTAAGCCTTCATAAAAAGGCTGCCTTGCAAAGGAATGTAGTATAAGGGGGCTTCATTGAAAATCTCAGATTAGATCCCACAAGCAGGGGTAAAACACAAGTCCAAACCCATAGTCCTGGTGCATATGCAAACTCTAAACTTCTTGCATAGGACCCAAGTCCTAAAAGGGGGAGGGGTATGCGTGTGTTCCTAGTTTAAAGCATGAGTGATGTTAGTATTCTAATTGCTACTTTCTAATCCCTGTTAAACCGACCCACTGGATTTTTCAAATCCCAGTTGAAGCCCATCAGTTAGATGGAAATCTTTTGAATAAGGATTTGGAAACCAAGAGATTACTCCAAATATTAGATAGAATAGGTTTGGAGCCTTTTTCTAAACAGATTTCACCAAAGGCTTAACTACAAGCATTCCAACTCAAATTCAAACCTCACAAAATCTCTTATTGATAACTTTGTGTACTCGGCAAGCTCAGCAGAAGATTACTCGAAATCTTTCAAATACCTGAATCCAGATCAAATTCCCTTTTATCCCTACACTAATGGTATATATAGTTTGGAGAAGTCCCTATTCCCTGTGAACCCTAGAAACTCTCCAACTGTTCGGGAGCCTGTGCGAGCAACAAGTGTTGGGGGTCATCTTCCTCGTAGCGATATTCGAACAACCATTCATAACAGGTAAGCTTTCGATCATGTTTTATCCAAAATAAATGTTGGAAGGATAGCTGTTGCCTTATTGATCCAAAGGAAATTAGAATCCAAATAGATAGGCTGCTCTGTACACAAGGCTTTCATACCAATATGAGTAGTAGTTGTATGGGTTCTCTGATACTTTCTTGATGTATCAGAAGTAACATATTTTGGGAGGCTTGTGCGTGCACAATATGGAATCAGGAAACCAGTATGCCTGCGTGTCAGGCAAGGGGTAGCATACTAGATGCTATTTAATCAGCACAGCACGTAAATCTTTTCGCATATTTTTCCCTGTATGCTGAACCTATAACCAGCGTATCAATGACAACGAAGGATACCATAGGTAACCATCTATGCACATACACATCTATGTCTTCGACATCCAATCCCTGCCTTAGCAGCATTCCAGGAACATCCTTTGTAGCAGTAACGACACTAGAAAACCTTAGGTACATAGCTTGACCTGTCATACCCCAACTTAAGAGAAAACTTGACACGTGGTTAAGCCTGAGGAAAGCATGTAAAGGCAGGAAATTCACATGATTGGAACATTGTCCCGGTATTGTGGTGCGGCCATGGCACTGAATCAGGCCTGGGTCCTTGTCACCTACGGTACCCTTGTATCTCACTGATGTTTCAACATGGACTATGTGGTATTGATGTCCAGGATTATGAAAAACTTTGGGGCTTTTTAGGTTCATTAACTTAGGAGATGGGGTGAGAGGGGACTTGAATATCAAGTCATGTAAGGGAGCAGTGTATACTGTCCTGCTACCCCATCCTTCAACCAATTAATACTTGTATTTCTTTTCAGTCCATTTTGGACATGATACAGAATAGGAACTTGTAAACATCTGGGTATCAACTTGTATCAGTTTCTAGATTGGTACCTGGACAAATAAATAGAAGGGTTATGCAGACTCAAGGATTCGAATAGGCTACAGATTTTTGAAAGTATGATGGGACCTGGACTGATGCCTGTGTTACCTACAGTTTGGTGTACCTAAGCATGGGTACCAGTTAGCAAGGGTAGGGGAAACAGGTGGTTTGCAAAGGTGATCCAATACAAGACAAAGCTGTTAGCTATAGGCAAGCTCACCAGTATAGAGTTCACCATATGGGGAATTCAATAGATATTTAGATAAGAGTGATATTAGTTTGATTTTTTTTCTTTGACAGTAAATGCATATTTATATATGATATGGGATACTGTTAAGCTTTTGGCAGGATACAATGTAGTGCCAGTGCATTAATTAATATAGGAAAGGGGCTTGTACACTTGCACAGGTATAAGAGAGTGGTGGGTAACCTTGATGCCATGGTGCTTTTGTAGTGAGGATACAGGAGTAAACAACAGGCTCTGTAAATGTTATATGTAGAGTGTAAACCCTGTCCATTCGAAGGACCCTTCAGGCAGGTAATATGTTGGCCAGTTTCCTGTCAACATTAGGAAGGGTTGTGGACCCTGTGTACCCATGTTCCAGTATAAGGGTGTCTATATGGTCTATATGGTCGGTTGAAGACTGGTTGTGCTCCAGGAAGTAGAGATATCTTGTGGTATTTCCAAATATCAGTAAAGAGCAAACAGGACTCCCAATCTTCATATGTTATTAACCTCATACAAGACTTGGGGTGATTGAAGAGCTGTCTACATTAGCAAACTTAAGAGAGACATGGATTGTTAGGTGCCCACACCTGTTCTTGTAATAAGGCTACACATGTCCTAAAAACAGGGATCCACATATATGTGCATGGCTTTAGATGAGAGAAGACTAATTTTAGTAGATTATATAATTGATTCCAATTGTATAGTGACATGTAAATTATAAACATGCTACTTGGACATCGATACGGAGTGTAACCCGTGCAGCAGCTCAGGACCACAGGCAAGTATACCTTGCCTTCCTCTACAGTTTTACTTACATGTATTTTCTTTCGTTTTTCAGTCATTTGATTGTTTATGGACATGTGCTTTTCGTGTTATTTTCTGTGGAGTTGTTTTTATTGTTTATAGCCATGTTCATGTTTTGGCCTTGTGTTTCACCTTTGGAGTTTTTCGTCGGTACCTTGCTTGAGTCGTGTCATAGAACGGCTGCATGTAATGAACTGCCATAGCCTTAATTATCGTTGTACACAACCAGAGAGTTCACACTCGGGACGAGGGTTGTTTGGTGCATCAGAGAGTCTACACTCGGGACGAGGGTGTTTGTCGTGATCAAATGGCACCAGAGAGTCCACACACGGGACGAGGGTTGACCATTTACACCAGAGAGTCCACACACGGGACGAGGGTGTCTTGCCGTGAGCTAACCAGAGAGTCCACACTCGGGACGAGGGTTAGTGCTTAGTTCAAACCAGAGAGTCCACATTCGGGACGAGGGTTTGGTTCTTCCATTGATCTCGTGTTTTCGTTCATCCGGCAGTTCATGTATGCGTAGTTGTTCTAGTATTCGTGTTTCTATTAGTGTTCATGGTCATTGGTCTTGTTCTTGTTCTTTCTTGTTTGTTTCTTTCGCATGATAAAACTGATAGATAGGCATGTATATTATGTATCTTGCTATGTCCTCTGAGGACCTGATGATCTCCTCAGGTTAGCCAAGTTTGTGTCAGGAGCAGACTAGTGGATTGGAGTTAACTTCAGATCACGGCGCTTTGCAGTTGAGGTTACTTGGTTAGCAGGTTGTACTCAGTTGGTTCATTTCTTGTATTTCTCTATTTTTCCGTCTACTGGTGTTTTCCATAAATAAATTCACTTTATTTATTTTGTATCTTAGAAAATTACAACTGTAGGAATCTAATCTAGAAGACGATTACTTTATCTCTTGGACGATGCGATGAAGAAAATTCGAACTTTGAAGAAGTTGGACAGCAACTGGGCAATCTCTCTGTTCTCTCTGAAATTGACTGTAGTCTCTGATGAAGATGAAGAAACTCTCTTTTATAGAGTTCTGGATAACTATTCTGAAGCATACGCTCAGTCAGTTACTTGACGTGTGCATAACTGCAGGGACGCGTGGCAAATTCTGATGGAGACACGTTAGAGTGTGGTTGAGAGTAGTGGAATATATCTAGGAGAGATTGATGGCATGAATGCCACGTTGCATAACTTCTGGGTAACTGAGTAACTGAGTACAGGACACGTGATAACGTGTATTGACTGTATGTTGAAATTCATCCTGGATGCCTTTGCTGTAATACGCTGTCTTTGTTGAAGAAGAGTCATACGCTAGCTTCTGAAGGCACATGTCTTGCATACGCTGACTTGGACAGCATAGAGCCATAGAAGGCTAATACGCTTACTTTATTGACAAGGAGTTGTATGGAGTTCATACGCTCACTTGGTGGAGAATGAGTCGTATGAGGTCCATACGCTCACTTGGTTGACAAGGAGTCGTATGAGGTCCATACGCTCACTTGGTTGACAAGGAGTCGTATGAGGTCCATACGCTCACTTGGATGGCAATGAGTCGTATGAAGTCCATACGCTCACTTGATGGCAAGGAGTCGTATGAAGTCCATACGCTCACTTGATGGAAAGCCGTATGGATTGAAGGAGTAGACACGTGGCTATTCTCAATCTTCTCAAACACGCCATATCTTCAAATACTGACAAATATTTCTTGAGCGTCGTGCTGCAGATATGATGGCTGACAGACTGTCAGAAATGACAGTAATGATGGCTCTTTATTTATGATGGCTGCTGAGCTGTCCTCGTAAGAGACAAAATCTTTTCTCGAAAACCTATACGACGGCTAATCTTTATAGGGCAGCTGTCTTTGCACGAAAAACGAAGTGTCAGATTCATCCTTCATTAAATACATGCTGTACTGTCATCTCAATAAATATTAAAATATTCACTGAGCGTACGGCCTTTAGATGAGCGTATGGCCTTGGCTTGAGCGTATGGCCTTGAGCGTATGACTTAGGCTGAGCGTATGGCCTTGAGCGTATGACTTTGGCTGAGTCTTATGTCAGCGTGTCATAATTTTCACACCCAACAAGACCCCCTTCAAAGTTTTCGAACTTTATGAATTTCAAAAGTTCGAAATTACTTTGAATTTAAAGTGGGAATAAGTCCTGACACGCTGGCATGAGTTTGTTATCTTCCTCAATATCAGTGCCAATCTTTAGGGATTCTGTTTAAAGGATATCCGCCGTTTGAACTTCTTCTTTTTCTTCTATAAATAGGTCTTTCAAGACCTAATTTATTTCTTTACTTTTGCATTCATCTTCGAGAGAGAAAAAGAAACTCAAGACTCAACTTCTTCTTCTTCGACTCAAGCTTTATCAATGGCGTCCAAGGTTGATGCTGCTGCGAAGGGGAAGGCTCCTGCGGAGTCATCTCAGCCCGCCGCCGCCGCTGCTAAGAAGATTACCAATGAGCGTGTTCGTCGAAGCGAACGCCCATTGAAGCCTCTCTATGGTAAGGATGATGATGATGAACCATAACTATCCCCTATTTAGGGCTCTGGTTAGAACCAAATCATAAAACGTATCCCCTTTTTAGGGTCAAATACGTCAGAAAATACGCTTCCCTTTTTAGGGTTTAGCCGTGTTCCATGTTTTTCGTTTATACGAAAAATATGTTTGAAGCGTATTCTGTATGATATGCGTATTTTTGATAGAAATGTCGAAATACACTATCTTGGAAGAATACGCTATGTCAAGTTGTCTCACTAAGATACGCTAACTCCTGTGTTAGCGTATTTTTTTGATGATCATCTTGTCATAGACCATACGTCAAATACGCTCAAGCTGAATATAAACTGAACTTTTAAAATCATTCACTTAAGATAGACTGAGCATAAAAAGTGATCTTTGAATCTGTCATACGCTTAGGAAAACTGAGTGTATGCTGAACTGAATCTGCCATACGCTTAAGAAAAACTGAGCGTATGCTGAACCTTGAGTCTGCCATACGCTTAGTAAAAACTGAGCGTATTCTGAACCTTGAGTCTGCCATACGCTTAGTAAAAACTGAACGTATGCTGACCCTTGAGTCTGCCATACGCTTAGTAAAAACTGAGCGTATGCTGAACCTTGAGTCTGCCATACGCTTATTAAAAAACTGAGCGTATGCTGAACCTTGAGCCTGCCATACGCTTAGTAAAAACTGAGCGTATGTTGAACCTTGAGTCTGCCATACGCTTAGTAAAAACTGAGCGTATGTTGAACCTTGAGTCTGCCATACGCTTAGTAAAAACTGAGCGTATGCTGAACCTTGCCATCTCTTTATGTTGAAGATTTCTAACTTCTTATTCTTCTTTTGCAGTGGATATTCTGGCTCAGGAAGCAGAATTTGAAGGATGTGTAGGAAACAATTATAACAGTGACCTATCACATGTTCGTTTTCCCCAATTCGATGGACCTTCTACAAGAATAGCTCTTTTGACCAATCAGGAAAATGACATTTTGCTGAACCTGATGAGTGGACTGCCGTTACAGAGTGTGGATGGCGTTACCCATTCGAAGCCAGCATTTCTTTTCGGAGATGCTATGGACATGAATTTTCAGCCTGCTCTGGACAAAGTATCATACTGTTACTATAGGGATGGTGATGTAAATCAGCCAATGTATTTGACTGGTTTATCAAAAAGCATCAACATAGCTCGTTTATTTCATGCGAGTTGTCAAAGACAGATGAAGTGGGATATCACTCCGTCCCGACAAGCAAAGGCTGGGTGGATAGGATATCGTCAAGGAAGATTCTGCAGTGGTATTGAACCACATGTCACATCTCTGCGAGGACTGCTACCTGCCACCATCCCTCCTGAGGACTCAGCACTACTGAAGCCAGTCAGAGTACCAATCTTTGCAAACGAATTTGCTCAACTGAAAAATGCCACCTACCCAAAACAGTCTATGAGGCTGACTGGTCTGGTAAATCCGGAGAACACTAGATGGACTGCTCTTGTGAAATGGATTCTGAAGAATTTTGGTGAACAGCTACAGGTGATAGGCCTATATGATGCCATTAAGTGTACTGCTTATGGTTTTAGGCCAAACCCGGATTTGTTCTTGGCGTTAGCGGAGAGATATAACTACCGTACCGGCACCTTCATGACCCCAAGAGGCGAGATGGGATTCGCCCTTCATGAAATGGCATATATTTCTCAGCTGCCAACAGCAGATCTACCATATGAAGAATATATCCCTTTTGTTGATGAAATGAATAAGATCTCCGAAGCCAACCCACTAGTCCTTCATGTCTTTGAAGAATTGATGTGCCATTACAGTATTTGTAAGGCTTTTTATAAAGGACAAGGTGGAGAAGGAGATTCCAACTGTTATTCTTCCAAATGGATGGCCTATTTATTTCAAGGCCGTACTGATGAAGTTCAAAAGAAGAAGAAATCTGAGCAGTATGTCGGTGAATTTAAACCTCTGAATCAAGCGGAGATCGACAGGCTCATCAGGGACACCACTCATGACGACATCGTCATTGAGGAGGACGAAGGCACTTATAAAGCCGGTGATAGGTTTGAGACCTATATTAAGCAGGGTGGCCGAGAATTATCTGCTGAGGGTCATCTGGCCGGATTTATTTCTCTCTGGCTGAGAAAATTCGTAGTTCCTGGCACCTGTTCGGCAGACAGGATGCACAAAGGAGTTATCTTCGCAGCAGTCCGTCTGGTTTTTGGGTATAAGATGGATTTACTGACAGCGATGACATGCCGTCTGAATGCTGGATTAAGAGCATATACAGACAGAATGTTCGAATTAGCAAGGAAGAGCCTTACATCCTTTCCTCGGGTAGAAATGCCCTTTACATATTTGTTTGGGTGGTTGCTTCTGCATTTTGAATCTCTTCTGGATGCTGGGATGGCTAGACCAGATGACACCTTTCTGGAAAGATACAGACACACACCAAAGTGGAAATATGACACTTTGACAGATTGCAGAACTATATTAAACAGGGGAGAACTATGGAGCTTCACTTGCGTTCCTCCTCCTGTTGGTTATGAAACCATGCCTGGGAGGCTGATTGATGGCGTTGGTGGCAATGAATTGGATGAGATTCAACATGAATGGCTGAAGAGAATCAGGCCATCTCATTTAATCTGCCGCCGCGACAACATCACTTATCTGGAACCGTATCTTCCGAGCAGGTTTGCTCGGCAATTTGGTTACGATCAGTTGCATGTGGGCAATGCAACGACGTGTTTTGCTTATCAAGGCGGGTTGATTGATGGTGCCAGAGCCTGGATATATTACATTGCTAAAGGTACAGGGGCTATCTTTTCCATGCCAGATCCGGTCACCTATCATAGAGGAGCTAGAATATTGGCGTCTTACGCCAAGTTCTATGTATCAGCTAATACTTTTGATGAAAAATTTAGCATCTTAGGTAGAAGCTTTATTCATATTGAGAAGAAATCAACGAAATCAGCCCTGCCTAGAGATTGTCATGATCAAGAAGATCCTCTGGCCACTGATGAAGTTGATGATGAAATTTTAGAAACTTTCTTCTCTGATGACATTCATCAACCATTACATGTGCCCATCGGGAGTGCTGAAGAGAGTATATCTACTGATAATACCCCGAAGAGGAAGCGGGGCAAAGGTGCTGCTGGGCCTGCCCCAAAAAGAGTCACTCGAGCAGAGACTCGAAATCGTGAAGGAATTACCATTCCAGGGACTTCTCCTGCTTCCAATCGAGTCAGAGATGCTGATGAAGCAGGTAGTGATCCAAAAGACAATTATCCTACTGTTCCATTCACAAAAAGAATAGGAAGGAAAGTGATAGTTTCAAAAACTAAATCCGTAATTTGTCTCGATGCAGAGAGTCCCACCGATCGTGCTGTGCGATTGGCTTCGGAAAAACAAGATGCTTTTGATTTTTTTGTAAAGACAGAGCCTGTTGAAGAAGATATTCCTGAACCTGCTGGATCCTCCATGCCTTCTGATATAGGATCGATTCCACCAATGGCCGATGATGCGAAGGTAATTAGTCAACCTGCGGTAGAGGCCGAGCATCAGACTGAAACGGCTAATGACTTACTGATTTCGGGAGAATCAGTGAAGGAAGCCACTTCTCTCAACCCAATTGCTGAAGCTTCAGAGAGCGAACAAGTTGACTATGAACCGTCGTCTCATTCTTTTGGAGAAGAAGACATGGAGATAGACGATGAATCACCGTCTAAAACTTCAATTGATGTACTGAAGACCATTGGTCAACACTCAGGGTTGACACCAGAGCCGGAGAGGCATATGGAAGTTCAAGTTCCGAGTACTTCTGGGGCGGGAAGTAGTGAAATAAACCCCGTGTCAGAAAGCACTTTGAACAGACTACGAGCCGGTCTGAATGATCCGAAGGAAACTGAATATGAACCAGCTCCAGGTAATATTTTATTCATTAAAATTTTGTCTTGTCTCTGCTTTATTGTCATTTAGTTTTGATCATGCTTCTTTGATTCCAACAGCTGTAGGAACTGCACCGGCTATGAGTTCCACTCAAGCCCCGCTTGTCCAAATTGATGTGGGTGAGGGGAGTTCACATCTGCCGAGTTCTCCAAAAGCACTCTCTTCGGCTCCCAGAATAGAGGCACCTCCTGCTCCTTCCTCTACTATTGCAGCGACTCCCGGTTTTGACACAGGGATAGCGAAGATCATGGGGATGTATTCAGATATTATTTATTCATATCTGGATACATTCTCGAGACGACTTATGAAGGATGAGACTATGCCCTTTTCGAGTCTTCGAGAGGCGACTAGTTTTCCACTTTCAGCTTTGAGACAAGCCGGTTATGAGGCCCAATGTATCTTTTTTGAACATCTCCTGAATGATTTAGAAGCAAATATCCACAAATATTGGGAGATTAAAAAGGAGGATATTGAGTCTCTGACTGAAGCTGAGATTACTCAATTGGAAAATGAAGCCCAAGCTCAACACATTGCTCTGACAGAATTCCTCGCTCAGTCTTCTAAAGAGTTAATGTCAAAAGACGAAGAAATAATAAGTACTCGTCAGAATATGGAACGCTTAGAGAAAGATGAAGCGTCAAAGGCTGAAGAGCTTAGAAAGTTAAGAGAAGAGCTAGCTCGTATTCAGGAGCAAATTGTCTTCGTGGAAAAGAAACAATCAGAGATTGCTACTGATCGTAAATCTGAAGCTGAACGCTGTAAACTTTTACAGCAAGAGCGAGAATCGATGCAAGCCAATCAGATTGAAGAGACCAATCGCCGTAGCCCTATTATTGTATATGACCAACGGATGATTGGAGCTGAAACAGCAGAGCGAATCAAGAAAGCTCATGAAGAAAAGATAAATAATGTAATTGTTCGTATTCAGGAGATAATTGCTCCTCCTAAATAGATCTTTTACATTTATCATTTATTGAAGTTTTGATACCCATTTGTAATCAATATTTTGATTTTGATTGAAATGAATATTTTGACTTAATTCAATTTTGTGGATGATATTTTTGTAGAAAACATGTTCAGAGGTAAATAATACATAACATGTTTCAATGAAATAGAATATACAAATAAATTTTGTAACTCTATCATGATATTAAACCAAAGATAATTTTAGTTTAATACTGATTAGAGAAAACAGAATTCAGATATAAAGATATCTTTGGATTCTATTTTCCATGATCTTTGGACTCGGAAATCAAAAGACGAGATGTCATTTTCATAGAATAGAAAATATGACACATACTGAGATAGAAAATTCAGAGGTAATATGGACATGATTTTCTATACAAGATCTTTATTAAACCCACTGGGGATCTAATAATACAAAATATCAAATTCTCTGGGAAAATGATACATGGTAGAATATCAGTTTCCTCTGGGGATAACGATATCGAGATAACATTTGTAGAAAAGAATTAACTTTGATTTTATATTTACTGGGGAATGATAAAAATAATATACATAATATTTCTTTAAGAATTTGCCATTGATAGGCATCATCGTGACTTTCCCATCCATAGAGGCAAGCTGGTATGCTCTGTTAGAGAAGACTTTGTTTACTACGAATGGGCCTTCCCATTTCGCGTCAAATTTGCCTTTGCTCATATGTGTTATGGTCATAGGACGTCTAACAGTAAGGACCAGTTCTCCCTTCTGATATGCTCTGACTTTGACTTTTCGGTTAAAAGCTTTTGAGATTCGGACCTGATACAGCTCGATATTTTGTTGAGCATACAATCGTTTTTCATCTAGAGCTTCCAACTCTTGAAGTCGAAGACGATCATTGTTTTCTGTTGTAAGTTCATTGGAGATTGCAATTCTCAGAGAAGGAATCTGAATCTCAAAGGGAAGAACAGCTTCACACCCATATACCAAAGAGAAAGGCGTACATCCGGTCGCATTGCGAACTGTGGTGCGGTAGGCCCATAGACATTCACCAAGCTTCTCGCTCCAGTTGTATTTGTTGGAAGAAACGAACTTTTTCAAGAGTTTAATGATTGTTTTATTGAAAGCTTCTGCCAATCCATTAGCTGCTGGATTATATGCTGTAGAAGCTAAATTATTGATCCGATGGTCGTCGCAGAATCGAGTAAATTTCTGACTGACGAACTGTGGTCCGTTATCATGGATAATACGTCGAGGAACACCAAATCGATAGAAATATTTGTCAGTATTTGAAGATATGGCGTGTTTGAGAAGATTGAGAATAGCCACGTGTCTACTCCTTCAATCCATACGGCTTCCCATCAAGTGAGCGTATGGACTTCATACGACTCATTGCCATCCAAGTGAGCGTATGGACCTCATACGACTCCTTGTTAACCAAGTGAGCGTATGGACCTCATACGACTCCTTGTCAACCAAGTGAGCGTATGGACCTCATACGACTCCTTGTCAACCAAGTGAGCGTATGGACCTCATACGACTCCTTGTCAACTAATTGAGCGTATGGACCTCATACGACTCCTTCTCCACCAAGTGAGCGTATGAACTCCATACAACTCCTTGTCAATAAAGTAAGCGTATTAGCCTTCTATGGCTCTATGCTGTCCAAGTCAGCATATGCAAGACATGTGCCTTCAAAAGCTAGCGTATGACTCTTCTTCAACAAAGACAGCGTATTACAGCAAAGGCATCCAGGATGAATTTCAACATACAGTCAACACACGTTATCACGTGTCCTGTACTCAGTTACTCAGTTACCCAGAAGTTATGCAACGTGGCATTCATGCCATCAATCTCTCCTAGATATATTCCACTACTCTCAACCACACTCCAACGTGTCTCCATCAGAATTTGCCACGCGTCCCTGCAGTTATGCACACGTCAAGTAACTGACTGAGCGTATGCTTCAGAACAGTTATCCAGAACTCTATAAAAGAGAGTTTCTTCATCTTCATCAGAGACTACAGTCAATTTCAGAGAGAACAGAGAGATTGCCCAGTTGCTGTCCAAGTTCTTCAAAGTTCGAGTTTTCTTCATCGCATCGTCCAAGGGATAAAGTAATCGTCTTCTAGATTAGATTCCTACAGTTGTAATTTTCTCAGATACAAAATAAATAAAGTAAATTTATTTATGGAAAATAAATTGGCGACTCTGCTGGGGAAAGCTGTCTCCTCCAATGAGATAGCAACAACTCAATGCGATACTTCGTCGATCGGCTCGACGAAGAAGACGATGGTCATACAATTCGACCAATCTGCTTACGAAGAAATGCTCAAGGCGAAGGAGGGCCGAACTGCTTCCTCCGCTCTTCCTGCTGCCAAGAAGAAGGGACGCTCTGTCTATGTTCCTAAGTCTTCTTCGACAGCCCGAGACGCTTCTGTCACTTCTCACACTGACAAGAACACGTCTTCAATTTCAGTGAAGCACACTCCGGCTTCCCTGAACACGGCAACAATGGCTTCTCCTAGTCACGCTGACAAAATGGGTTCTTTAACCAAGTCAGCGTGTCCAAGGGAAACCATCTCTGGATATGTCAAAGTCTCTTCTCCTTCTACTCTTACGACAGCAGTCGGCTCTTTAGCCATTGATGACTCTGTGCGTATGGTAGTCAAAGCACAGCGTACGGCAAAGGCAGTGTACAAAAGCCAACAGCAGGCAGCGTACGCTAAGCCAAAGCCAGCGTATGCTAATAAAAGGGCAGCGTATGACCAGAAGTCCAAATTGAAGTCAGCGTATGCTAACAGATACAGTCCTTTGACTGTTTCTCAAAATCAGGCTGGGGGTTCTTTTCCACAGAACATACAAAAGATTCCCCCACAACTTGTACATCTTATACCAACCAAGGAGAAAGACTCTTTAGTCAACTCCTCTACTCCTAAGGTTTTTACCTCTGGAGTTAATTTGACTAGTACTTTTACTAGATCAAACAAAGGAAAACGCCTTTTGGCTAATTCCTCTCAAGATGGATTATTATCGACTCCTAGTCGGAATAATACCCATCTTCCTTCTCTCAAAATTTCTCGATCTAAGAAAGGCAAATTACAAGTATCCAAGACTGATACCAAAGTCATATCTCCTACGGATCTTCGTAATAAGCTTAATCAGAATCATCTCGGTTCCACTTCTGGTATTAAGAAGCCTGATCAGCATAGCCCATCATCTATAGACAGACGGGCAGTCCGAGAGGACTATTCCGACATTAGAGGACATGCTACGGGTTTGTGCACTCGACTTTGGCATAACGTAGGAGGATCATTTGCATCTTGTGGAGTTTGCCTATAAAAACAATTATCAGGCTAGCATCGGGATGATACCGTTCGAGGCACTATATGGCCGGAGATGTCGCACACCTTTATCTTGGGACGACATGAGTGAGAGGACTTTACTTGGGCCAGAGATGGTGGTAGATTCAGCCGAGAAGGTCAGACTGATCAGAGAGCATCTCAGAGTTGCACAGGATCGATAGAAGCACTGGACGGATAGTAGCAAACGATCGCTAGAGTTTACAGTTGGAGACATGGTGTTCCTGAAGATCTTACCAACTAGAGGCACTATCCGATTTGGCAGAGGAGGGAATCTCAGTCCCAGATACATCGGGCCCTTCGACGTGACAACACGGATTGGCGAGGTTGCGTATCGATTAGCGCTTCATGCTAGTCTGGAGGGAGTACACGATGTCTTTCACGTGTCCCAGCTCCGCCGCTACATCCCTAACCCCAGTCATATTGTTGACTATTCGGAGCTAGAGGTGGGTTTGAGTTTGACCTATGTGGAGCAGCCGGTGGAGATCCTTGATCGAAGAGAGAAGCAGCTACGGAACCAGACTATACCACTTGTCAGAGTTATGTGGAGGCACCACTCTCCGAAAAAGTCCACATGGGAGCACGAGGACGAGATACGGGTGCACAACCCTAGTTTATTTGCTTGATTGTATTGTGCTTTTCAAATAAAGTTTTAAATACAATAAAACATCTTGTGTGCTTGAACAATCTTTGTGATTTTGTTTTAAGAAATTAAATTTTGATTTTCAAATTTTGAGGACGAAATTTTTTAGGGGGGAGATTTGTAACCCCACCTCCCCGAGATTTTAAAGTATGATATTTTCCTTAAATATTCATGAATAATTTTCTCTGAATAATATTGATTTACATAGTTATTACATTATTTAATAACAAATGTTAATTTTTATTCTTTTTTCAACCAGGGTTATTGGGCTTTACCCTGGCCCAACCTATTTTGCTAGCAAATAGCAGCACATGTGAACTTAAGGGAGGATAGCAGAGTCTCTTTCCTTCTTCCTAAATTTTTGTTCACAGCAAACTGTTAGAAGAATGGAGAACCAAAAATTTGAATTATCGTTCAGTTGTAACCGTTTTTGGCCAGCTATGTTTGGAATTCCAAATTCCCGCTCTTTTCTTCTTCCTCCTCAAGCAATCTCCCTTTTCTCTCCGACTCTATATAAACTAGGAAATGCCTTGATCGATCACCCAGAGGAACCATAGTGAGGTGCTACCAAAAATTGTCCCTCTCTTCTTCTTTCCACCAACCAAAGTTCTTGAACCCTAAGCTTGAGAGGATCGATCATGGCGAGACGGCAATTTTCTTCCTGATCAGCAACGGACGAGTGCTCCGACGAAGTGAAGCAGCTTTGCTCCTTGCGACGACGACGGCGATGCGCAGCTCATTGATCTTGAGCATGGATGACAGTGAGTGGATCATCGTTCTTTGACATCTTCATCTAGCTTCATCAATTCAAGTGAGTTATTAAAATTCTGAACATGATCTACTCCTCTGATTATTCTTCCTTTGATCTAAATTCGAGTATGCTTGGATCGTGATGTGAGAACAGTCGATTTCACCTCAAGATCCTTCTTTAGAGTTTCTGATCTGTTCTTACTTCTAATCTTCAGTCGAATAGACGAGGTGAGGAATTATTTCTCCAATGGGAGTAAATTTGGCTTTATGTTTTCCTTCCTAAATTTTGTGCTTGATCTTGAGTATCGGAATGTTGCATATCAGAGCTAGATCGAAATGGAGAACTCTGATCGAATAATCTTTCTAATCAGATCGAGCATGGGTGAGTTTGATTCTAATTTCCTTAAATTTGATGTGTAAACATTTTAGTGCGAGTTCTTGATGGTTTTGTGATCTGGTAATATTGTGTTGGAGACCTCAAGTAGGTGTCGGAATCAAGGGTGAATGATCGTGTCGGAAGAATTAGTGAGAGGAAGCTCGGACACGTGAGTATCAGTGATTCTATTTAGTTTATAGTCTTCTGACACGACACATGAAGGCATGGGAGTAACACGACTGATTTTGATTCAGTATTAGAGCAGGACACTTCATTCGATTTCGAGCTTGATCTCTTGAAAAGAACTGCTTGTTAAGGTAAACTCTTGATCCATTTATAATTCATACATTACAGTCAATTAAGTTAAGGTGTCTGGATTGTGTCCTAAATTAGTATAGTGTCAGTGTAATATCCGTAGTGGTATCAGTACTACTCCTAATACTTGTATAATATGGAGAGCTAATAACAATTAGATGAGTTGAACTTACTTGGGAATAAGTATTAGTAGTTACTTATACGAATGACTGTGGGAAGAAAATTGTATTAATTGGTTAATGGAGGATAGTATCAGTAAGAGGGGTCCTTATGGCAGATTTCAAATCTTATTTAACTTACCTTGTGATACACTATTTCATATCAGGTATGTTGCACTTGTATCAGTTTTACTTATAGGTAATCTGATTTTCTCTAAATGACTAGTAACTAGTTGAAATGGTCATAAGTTGCTCTATTGTGGATTAAAGAAGTTTATTATCAGGATAATGAAATGGTGAATTGCTCAAGTTGGTTTTGAAAGAGTTTTCCTGGTTAAAAGGGATGGTTAATAGGAATGGTATAAGAGGACTAACCATAGTAGTAAATAGCAGGAATGGGGATTTGAAATTGACAGAACCATGAGTATTTGTTCATGTGGAGGTTAGGTAGAGTTTGAGTTGTATACATATGCAGTCCTCTTTGAAATCGAAAGAACATTAACTTGTCCTAGTCAAGTCTGCATGTAAAAGGGTGGGTATGGGTACTACCAAGTCTGTTTCTGAAAAATCACATTGGGTAAGTCAGGATGCAGATATAGGGATGGATCTGAATACTGCAGTTGTAAGTTATATTAGGTTGTGGGTAAGTTATGCTAATAATGACCTTAGTAGCAATTACTTGTAAGCTTCTAAAGTTTATAACATTAATGATTGCCTATATAAAATGTTCTAACTAGCCTTATGATTTACCTTAACTACCAAGAACCTGTGCTTAGTGCCTAGTATATATGTATGTATGGACTCTTCCTAGTAGCTAATTAGGATAAACATGACTAGTAATATTAAGTTAAATCAATTATAAGTTAGTAGTACATAATTAGCTTAATTTAGAATTGGCTAGTATAATGTTTAGAACTTAACCAAACTATACCTTTATTCATAGGAGGACATCCAGCTTTATCTTATTTTTCCGATCACCCTGAGCAAGGCAAGTACATTCTACGGTCTTGTACATTTACATTCATATCTTGTACTCCTCTTGATGACATGATGTGACATTCATATCTTGTACTCCTCTTGATGACATGATGTGACATGATATCCTGTACTTTTGTACTTTTATGTTCTTGTATTTTACTTATTGTTGGAGAGGGAAAATATACTAGCTATGTGATCAAACCCAATGATCAAAAATTCAGGTTGATAGCTTAGGGCTCACACCGTGCACACGGGCCCTAAGTCGTACCCATTTCATGTGCTTATTCCTGTACTTACCCCAGCCGGTCACATATGATAGCTGTATTTTAAATTTTTTTGCACATGTCATGTCTTGTACTTCTGATTCAGGATTTACTTCTTGTACTCTATTTCTTGTAGTTTCATGATCTTTTTCTTGTACTTTACATTCATGTACTCTCATGTTCTTTTTCCTGTACTTTATATTTCATGTTCTCTTGTAATTTTTGTATCATGATATTTTTGTTCATTACCTAGAACGGTACTTTGCTCCGCTCCTGATCGGATATGTTGTAGGTGAGATGGAGGCTATTTGTGACACGTATTATGGACGGAAGACTGCTGAGGTAGTTGAGCCATCTGGAGTTGCTCAGAACCTAGAGGCCGGGGAGGCCTAGTTACCTTACCGTAGTTGTTCCATTTTCATTGTACTAGAGACTTTAGTCAGACATTTACTTACTTTTGCTGGATAAATATAATAATGCTTAGACATGTACTCTGATTCTGGGATCATTTATAAATGATGTGATTGAATAGATTCATAATGTCTTGTTAGATTCCCTAGCTTGGTACAGCTTACTTCGTCGTGTCTAACGACGAAGGCTGGGCATGTCCTACTCGTGTCCAATTATTCGGAGGGCAGGTCGTGACAATAATAAAATAATATATTTAAATTTTGGAAATTATTTATAAATACCTATATATTGCTACAACTATATTTTCAATGGTGGAACTCTTTCACAAGAGGTCCTATGTCAGTACCACATATGTCTTCCTCAATTCGACCTATTAAATTAGTCCCAAAATAATGATTAATTCAAATTACAAAATTTTATAAAAATCCCATAAATTAGTTAAAATAGTATGTATAATGTTAAACCTTGCAAAAAATAAATTTTAATATGGATTCATGGAGTTTTGACACCCTTGGACACAAGGAAAGCATAATTTTTCGAAGTTCGGTGACATGGCAAATGTCATAAATTTTTAAAAATAGCAAACGGATACAAAACCTAACGTACAGATATGCCTCAGAAATCTCTCGACGTCTAGATTCTGAGTAAAAATATTAGAAGGGTAGAAATTGAACATAGATAGGTGAAAAATAGCTCACAACAGAATTCGTCAGTTCTAGACACCCTGTCGTAGAATTGATGCCACGGGCAAACTGCTTGGAACTGGGGGATCCAGTGATTAGAGGTTGGAGTAGACACACAAAGGTAACTCTCAAATTTGGTTTGAAGTAAAACGGATGAGAAAAAGTGGGTGAAACAACGTCTACAATTCGACTAACCTGCTGTGATGTTTAAGACTTCGATTCGATAAAGTTTTGGCCCAAGTAGCGCGTCGTGCACCTCTCTAACGGCCGCAGGATTACTCCTATATTTGCTAGGGTGGAAGAGTATGTCGAGGGGGTCACGTGAGTGGTGGTAGTGGCACAGAAATCGAGGGAAAATTGGGGTTTTGTGAAGGAAATGGGGGTTGGCTATGGGGGGTCGGCCACAAGGTTTGGCCACTTAGTTGGGAGGGTTTTGTGGGTAGTGGGCAGTTAGGAGAGAGGGTGATTAGTTAGGGTTTGATAGGTATTTATATTACTAGGGCATGGGCTTTGGTTTGATCTAATTTGGATATGATTTGGTTCTCCAAAGTGTATAGGTTTCCTAATTTGGATAGTGGTTTGACCAAGTCAAAGATATAAGGGAATATTGCATATGGCTGCACTTTAATCTTTAAAATTTCCTTAAATACATTTATACTTGGTTTTGGTAATGTTACGCCCCGATTCTGTAGAATTCGATAGTCGTCCCCCGGGCGTGATGTCGTGCGAACCTAAGTTGCGATCGCACAAGGCATAGTCATAAGGTTATCCGAAACACAACATCAAGTAGAGTACCCAGAGAAATTGAACAAACACATTTGAAAATAGAAGGAAATTTTGTTTCATTTATAATAAACATCATTTATATGACTCTGTCATATTCATTTGCCTCGCGGGCTACAACATGACTCGATTACTAAATGAACGCTGATGAGATAGTCTTTCCATACATTACATCTCCATTTACAACAAAACAATTCCAAAGACCTGGAATCGTGGAGAGTCGAAATGTCATTTCTTTTGGACTGAATATGGAGTCTTCAAAAGGATCAAAACAAGCCTTTAACACACGGACGAGGCTTCAAATGTACTAGCGTCGCCTTAAGCTTAAGTGGCACGCCCTTCTTGGTTCGTAGTACCTGTGGAGAGCGAGGATCAGTACATTACACTTTGTACTAGCGGTTTATATACCACACTCTTATTTGGTTCAAGAAATGTTATGACTTAATTTTGTGATATTTCTAGCCATTCTAATAAATTTTAGACAAGCAATGATCAGCATAATGTAAATTATGCTAAAACTTATCCACGGCAGAGCATATTGTGCAATATGAGACTTACCATATTCTTTTATGTCAATCGTTATCAATTTGCATGTGCAGTTTGTATATGTGAAGGTTACTGGTACCACAAGCCATTTTGGACTATAGTTGGGTTAAACGGCGACCCTTTCAGCGCGGATAGCGAGCCCCGCTACAAGTTCTCCAAATAACCATGTTTTGCTTTCGTCGAGCTCAGCTATCTTTTGCTTCCTCCTAGGTTGAAATGATCCCGTGTCTCGGGGTATCGCTCGAGGAAGTCGTTCCTCATGCACGAGTTGTCCAATGACCGTGCAAGGTTAGATTAGTTATTTAAGTAAAATCTTTAGTTCGTGAGTAACATAACCATTGTCATCGTTGCTTTGCCATGTTATGGCGACAGTTATTCAATGATTCAAAACTTTGTTTATCTCGGTTTTATAACAGGCATAAGGTATTAAGCATGTGACATTTTCTTAGCATAATAGTTCTATAGTGTGCATACGTGATGAATCATGCAATGGTTCATTAAAATCTAAGCTTTCGTGCACTTACATAACCAACTAGCATTCTATTGATTGATTTGATATTGAAGAAGGTCAAGGAAAAGAAGGGTCCAGCCACTAACTTTGATTATTTGTTTGAGGAAAAAGACCCGTTGGTTGTGCTAGACGGCACCTACGCGATCACCTAAAATCGTATAAGCAACTGATTAGAACACTGCACAATTCAAGGAGTTTGATTTGTAAATGCGAGTTTGAAAATGCACGCCATGAAAACCATCTAAAACGCAAGACATAAAAACCATCAAAAATATTCACGAAAATACATTCAGAAAAACCAAATCCAAAGGGCAAGTGCGGCATGAAAAACAGAGCAATAGGAGGTCTCTCCTGACTCAGCCGTAGAGTCTATCCTTGAGGCACAACCCGCTGAATATGGGACTTGATTCTGAAGAAGCCTTTCCATAACGAAAAAAGGATTTTAATTTAATCATTTTCGTTTGACCGATTCAAACGATCCCGATCTATCGGTTAAGATTCAATCGGTAGCGACAGTGTTCCTTTCTCGTGCACCCTATAGACGAAAACGGGGACGATATAGGGACGGGACACTACATCATAACCAATAAGAAAAAGTTCCATCTTCAAAACAAAAGAGGAGAACCTACCGCTAGGAAACAACGAAGGAAACTTCTCCTTCATCTCGGATTCGAGCTCCCAGGTCGACTCTTCGACCGCATGGTTCTTCCAGAGTACGCGAACGAAAGGAATGGTACAATTTTGATGCAGTTTGTCCTTGTGCTCCAAGATTTGCACTGGCTCTTCCACATATGATAAGTCTGGCTTTAGATCTAGTTGTCCCAAATCTACCACATGGTTCGGATTGTGCACATACTTCCATAGTTGCGAGACATGGAAAATATCGAGCACATCTGACAATGCTGGCGGCAATGCGATTTGATAAGCTACTGGGGCGACTCGCTTCAATATCTCGAAGGGACTAACAAATCTTGGACTCAACTTCCCCTTTGCTCCAAATCTAGTGACTCCTCGTATGGGCGTTACTTTTATAAACACATGGTCGCCTTCCAAGAACTCAAGGGGTCTTCGGTGGGTGTCGGCGTAGCTCTTCTGCCAACTTTGTGCAATCTTTAGTCTTTCCCGAATGAGCTTTACCTTCTCCACGGTTTGTTCCACCAGATCGGGCCGAGTATCTACCGTTCTTTGACTTCATCCCAGCAAATGGGCGATCTACACTTCCGGCCGTACAAGGCTTTATACGGCACCATTTGGATGCTGGACTGATAGCTATTGTTATATACAGATTCGGGCAATGGTAGATGAATGTCCCAGCTTGACTTTAAGTCGATTGTACAGAGGCATAACATGTCTTTAAAAATCTGGTTCACCTATTCTGTTTGGCCATCGGTCTGAGGATGGTAAGCTGAGCTAAACTTTAACTTGGTCCCCATTGCCAATTGAAGACTACATCAGAAGCGTGACACGAACCGCCCATCCCAATCTGAGACGATGGATACCGGTATCTCGTGCAGCCGAACTATTTTATCAAGATAGATCTGGGCAAGGCGATCGATGCTCCAAGTGACTTTGATGGCAATGAAGTGTGCTGACTTGGTTAACCGATCGACGATAACCCAGACGGCATCGTTCCCCCCGTGGCATCTTTGGCAGTCCAACAACAAAGTCCATAGTGATGTTATCCTATTTCCATTCTGGACTGGCAAGGTTCTGCATCTCCCCGCCCGGTCTCTGATGCTCAGCTTTCACCTACTGACAGGTCATGCATTACGACACAAAGAGTACCACATCTCTCTTTATTCCGTGCCACCATAAGGTCATGCAAAGGTCCTTGTATATCTTAGTGCTGCCGGGATACAAGGTATATTTTGCATAATATGCCTCCGTCAATATCTCATTTCTAAGTTCTAAGTCGTCCGGAATGCATAGTCGACCTTTCAATCGTAGCACGCCGGTGTCATCTTCTGCAAAGTCGGTCGCATTTCCTTTTGAAATCAGCTCTCGCATCTTCCTCAGGTACGGATCGTCCTTCTGAGCAGTCTTGATCTTTTCTTGCAAGCTCGGCTCTAACTGTAATTGCGCTAACTGCACATCTCTGAATCAAACTCGAAGGTCGATGCCCATCTCTTCAAGGTCCCGTAGTAGTCTATTGTTGATCTATAATGAGGCAAGATACTTACGACTCAGAGCGTCTACCACAAAATTTCTCTTGCCCAACGTATAGTCGATCGTCAAGTCATAGTCTTTAATCAGTTCTAGCCAACACCGTTGTCGTAAGTTCAGCTCCTTATGACTGAAGAGATACTTGAGGCTCTTATGATCGGTATAGATCGTGCACATATGCCATAAAGATAGTGGTGCCACAATTTTAACGTGAACACAATTGTCGCTAACTCCAAGTCGTGCGTAGGATAGTTCTTCTCGTGCGGCTTCAACTGTCTAGAGGCGAAAGAGATCACCTTGTCTCACTGTATGAGCACACATTCCAACCCTGGCCTGAAGCATCGCTGAATATTTGAAAACCCTCTACCCCATCCGGAAGTGTAGGTATTGTCACGACCCGCACCCACTGTGAGGGTACGAGTACGTAACAACGCCCAGCCTACGCCGCAGTGTCGGCGGTAGAATGCTGTTCTAAGTCTCTAACTAACCATCAACTCATGCAGTATATAATGTACTCATCAAGATCAACTCCGAACGGAGGACAAGTATAAGATATGGTGTAACTCAATCACGGCCTAAGCACGATAAGATAACACAGAAATATTACTAAGAAATTGAAGACAACAAAACTACTAATATAATAACAACAAACTCAAAATCTCAATACATCTCAAGTCTCAAATCTCTATATACAACTCCAGATCTAAACAGGAAAACTAAAACAAGATAGACTAACTAAACTCCCGATCACCCCTGAGTGTCGGGGCCATAGGTAGCTAAGCCATCTCCTGCTCCAAGGCAATTAGGGCAAATATCCTCAGGGCAAGCATCTGTAATATTTTTAACATGTCCAGTCAGGACAGGAACGAGCACAATCTCATCTAGCAAAGCCAAGTAAATGACAGAGAACTATAAAGCAGTTATAGACAGTTGTATTGATGAATATGGCAGTTTGTACGAGTAATGATGTAGAGAGCAGTTAAGGTACAAGAAAAGTAAGGTAACTAAACAAGAAGAGAAACATAGCAAAGAAGACTGTAGAATAAAATCTAGCTGAACTAGAGTAACATAATGAGTTCAGATGGTACAATATAAGTCGAGTGTAATCCCAATGTGAGTCTAATATAAGATGAGTCGAATGTAATTCTAATCATTATTCTAATAAGGTGAATCGAATAAGGTGATACGAATAAGGTAATTCACATGATGTTCTAATAATGATTCGAATAAATTCTCTAAGTGTGTTTTAAAATACTTAGTTAGACATGTAAACGGCTAAGGGTAAATCCAGCACATCACACACCTGGCCGGGTGTGGAATGGCTATCGTTCGAATATATACACAGGGGGTGGTTCGAATAGTGGGAATGTTCATATGTCTAATCAAGTATTTCCCTGCCCATCTAATACAAATGAATCCAAAGTTCGACACATCAATCGAATAAAAGTCCAACCAACATATGAAGATACGAATAGGGTGATTCGAATAGTGATTCGTATGGTGATTCGTATGGTGATTCGAATAATAGAGGTAAGACAAGTAGTATGTGTGTCGCATACATGGATTCAGAAATAAAAATACGTGTTTGTAACAGAGAATCATATACAGCTAACAAGAACTGAAGTACAGTAATTGACAAATAAATGAGAGAACTATCAGAGAATGTACTCGTCTGATACTCTGAAAAGAGTAGTGTAATATCAGATGCTTGCACCAGAGTCACAATATCCTAAATAGAGCAGTACAGGTTATAATGTGTTTAAAATAAGACAATTGATGTTTATGATGCAATCTACATGATTTCTAGGTCAATCTAGGTCGAAGTCGACTCTAAGTCAAACCTGGTCAACTGTCTAGGTCAAACTAGGTCTAAGTCAAACTTGGGTCAACTATGGTCAACACTTGGTCAATTTTACTAGTCAACTAGGTCAATCCTAGTCCAGTCAAGTCTCACTTGGCCTAACCAAGTTAGCCTATAGGCAATCAAGGCTAGACAAAATGTAAGGTAAAACAATGTGAACCACACCAAGGCATATATATATATATATATATATATATATATATATCACAAAGTACCCTTACCATGTTTACTATATCCCATAAATAGCTATTAGCCTACATGGGGGTAAACCCTCACAACCTCATCTCATATATATACATATAAATCTTATATAGTATCTAGCCAACCTCTCATGACTGTTACAACCACAATATAGCTAATTACCTATATGTAAGTATGCACATAACATGAACTCACACAATTATCCACACACTCTTACATATATACCATCCAACCAAAACTGAACTTGTAAGGGCTTGGACTGAAATCACAAGAATATAGGACTGAACAACACTATGTAAAGCACATGAGGAAATGGACATGAAGTGTATGAAGGGACTGCAATAACTAAATGGAGGCTTGAACAACTATATGAGCCTAAACATAAGGATATATGGCAGAACAAATATGAAGAGTTCAAATCTGAACCTTAAACAAAATGGAGTGCATATATCCTACCTGCAGGACTGTTCAGTCAAGATATGGAAACTGGACATGGATGATTAAGCACTGATAGTAACTAACCAAGGTCTGCATCCTCAATTGATGCAAGGAATACTCAAGGACAGATATCAAGTCTAAAATAAGGACTAATACAAAAGAAATTAACTGCTCATTAGATGTTAGAATGAATAAAAGAGATGACCTCTTGTCCATATAAAGACTGAACAAGTAGTTTAGGATTGATACTAACCTAAGGGTGTACATGACATAAGATAGGGAAAAAAAATGGATTAAACAGTAGAGAAAATTATGGATTGACACAAGTTAGCATGGACTGATATTTCTCAAGTATCAGTCGACTGATACATCCATGTTCAAAGGACTGAACATCATAAACAGTCAAAAAAACATAACCAATTTCTGATCTCAGGCTTAACTAAACAGTGTGAAGGCTAGGGGCTTCAGTCAACATGTGCAAAACTCTGTGTCATGTGTGTGCAGAGTAACAGTGATGTGTGAGTGTCCTGTGTGTATAGGACTTGGCTAAAACACATTTGTGTGACAACAGGGAAATGATATTGTCCTCAGGTTAGCAACAGTGAAGGAGATGTTGTGTGGGTGATGTGAGCAGGAATGTGAGTGACAGTGATTGTGAGAGGAAAAGTGTCAATGTGAATGTGCCAAATGTGTATAACAGTTTTAACAGTTATTGCAACTTCAAAAGCCAAGCAAACTGAAAACTAATTATTAATGCAAATCCCAAACCAACCCTCAAGTAATACACAGGTAAGAATCAATGATGGAAATCCAAACATCAAATAACAATCAGTTCTCTAAAAAGAAAATGGGAAGTTCAGGATTTGAGTATCAACATGACAGTTCACATCAAACCAAATCCCAGATTTGGCAATTGTGTAACTCAGTCTACAATGAAAGTTATCTATTTGAAATAAAACTCAGGTTTGGACAGGTAAATCTCAGGTTGAAACCAAATATACATTCCTAGTTTGAATCTCAGTGAATCATTCTAGAGTTAACTCAACATAAACATTAAACCTCAACTAAACTTGTAACCATTCTAAATCAGTGAACTACAATGTATATGAATCAAAATCAATTCAGATTTCAGGAACAAAACAATGGGTAATCGTGTGTAACAGGGGTGTAGATGGCAGTAGGAATCAGTGAATAGGAAATCGATTCTCAGGAAAAAAAAACAAGGTTCAATAGCAGTTCACAACAGTGAACACCTCAGTAATTCATTTCAAAAACCTATCATCCAATTCCTTCACAAAACATAAACTAACCTCTCAGTAATCTAATTCACAGGTAAATGATTTAATGTGGTAATTAAAACATCAGAATTCAGTTAGAACAGGGAATCAATATGAAAATTCAAAAACTGTGCACATGCATGTGTTCCAGGCCTCAATCCCATTCAAATCCAAATCGAGACAAGGTGGCAGTGTTTGAACACATCACACGAGTTACCAAGGGTCCCCTTGTGTCCAATAATCAGGACACGGGTGTCCAAAATGAAGAAAACCAAGGTATCAGAAATAACAGTGTCAGCAGCCTCGTGCAGAGGTGCAGTGCAAGCTAGGACACGACACACAACACCATAGGGCTCGTGCTCGTGTCCTGGGATGCGCCAAGGATAGGGCTAGGGTCCCATCACCCTGCACCGTGTCCACGACACGCGTGGTGTCGTGTCGAACCGCGTATCAGTCGCGTTTCCTGCGTGCGTGTGTGCCTGTGCAAAATCCGTGCGGTCAATTTTCTCCGTGCACACAAAACAAGATCCCATGAAATTTTACATGTGTCGTGTCAGTCACTAGGGGAACGTGTTCACAAAAATTGGTGTCAAAACATTGCGTGTCGTGTCCGCAATCAAGGTCGAGCAGCAGGGCACAACACAGGCCCAGTGCGCAGTGTCGTGCACGACTTGTGTGTCCGTTTTGGACACGAAAAAAACTATAGAATCGTGCTCAGTCATACAAATATTAAATCTACACATAAAGAGCTACTCAAATATATAATTTGTTTCGAAAAATATCAATATTCAATCCATAGAGGCATTTCAACAAACACCTACACCACACTACGACACGTGTCCGATACGGACACCAAACGGACACAAAATTCATCCAAATTTCAGGCACACCTAGGGGTCTCCTAGATCTAGCCCTGCATGCAAATAAAACCGAAATTTAAATCAATTTAAAGGGTTTTACCTATGTGTGCAAAAAGCTTGGAAAAGCTCCAAATGGGAGATTCCTCCTCTTGATGCCAAAAGCTCCAAATTGTCCCAAAGCTGGGATTAAATTCCACATTCAGAAAATAGGAGGAAATTAGGTTCTAATGTAAGAAACTAGGATTAAAAAGGACTTAGATTTATGGAGATTTTTGGAAGAGGGACAATACCTTTCTTTTTCCAATGTTGAAATGAATGAAAGAAGGAGGCAAGCCCTAGAGAATAAGTATTTATATAGGGTGGGGATCCCTATGGCTGGTCATTTAGGGTTTGGTTAGGGTTAGGGCTTCTAATTATGGGCCATGGGCCAAGTCATGATCAAATAAATCATCTAGCCATAAGTCATTTCATGAAACCATAAACCATGACTTAAATGTACTAAACTAAATCTCCTCATTCTAAAATTAGTTTATAATGACTAAATGTAGGTTAACCTAAGTTAGACTAGGGTCACCATGGCCAGGGTTAGCTTCTAGGCTAGCTTACTAGGTCTCAACAAGTCAAGTCAACCAGAAATTCACCAATTTAACAAATGACCAAATAAATCAAATAAGTCAAAATGACCAAAATACCCCTAGACTAAAAATAACAATTAAATCATCCTAATGACATGGTTAGGCTCTAGGTCATACAGTCTCTACGGTTTCACTAGCTGCACACCAAAATCACAAGTCATGACTTAAAACAGTTTTAAATAGTTTAAAAATAATTAAGAATCACCAAAAATCATAATGTGAAATAAATATCAATGAATAATAATTATAATTACAAAATTTCAAAAATACCCTCATCTGGAAAACTGGGTGTTACAGGTATAGGGGCCGAATAAGCCGCTGCTTCAGCTCCTGAAAGGAAATTTCACAGTCGTCGACCACTCATATACAACTCTTTTTTGAGTGACGTGAGTCAATGGCAATGCAATCTTCGTAAAATCTTTCACGAAGTGTCTATAGTATCCTGTAAAACCAACAAAACTTCGAATCTCACTAGCCGACATAGGCCACCTCCAATCAGCAACGGCTTCAACTTTCTTCGGGTCAACTGCAATACCTTCGGATGAAATGATGTGTCTAAGAAAGGATATGCGGCTCAGCCAAAATTCGCACTTACTCCTCTTCGCAAGTAACTGATTATCTAAGAGGGTCTGGAGTACGGTCCGTAGATGTTCTACGTGTTGCGCTCGATCTATGAAGACTACTACGAACTTGTCAAGGAACAGACGAAACACCCGATTCATTAGATCCATGAAGGCGACAGAAGCACTTGTCAGGCCGAATGGCATTACCAAGAACTCGTAGTGGCCATAACGGGTACGAAAGGCTGACTTTGGCACGTCATCTGACTTGATCTTGAGTTATTGATAGCCTGAGCGGAGATCGATCTTCGAAAATACCGAGACACCTTGCAACCGATCGAATAAATCGTCTATGAGGGACAATAGATACTTGTTCCGGACGATGGCTTTGTTCAGCTCGCGGTAGTCAACGCATAGACGTATTGACCCATCCTTTTTCTTCACAAACAACACGGGCGCCCCCCACGGCGAGACGTTAGAACGAATGAATCCCCTGCCAAGTAACTCTTGCAATTGGACCTTGAGCTCTTTTAGTTCTACATGTGTCATTCTATACGAGGCCTTGGCAATAGGTCGGGTATCAGGGAATGTGTCAATGCTGAACTCGATTTCTCGGTCGAGTGGCATTCCGGTAGCTCGTCCGTGAACACGTCGAGGAATTCTGCCACAACGTCGTCAGATCCATGTTTGCACCATCCTGTCGTGTGTCTCAAACGGATGCCAAGTAGCCTTCGTATCCTGAATGTAGCATCCTCTGAGCATAAATTGTCGAGATCACCTTACAGGTCGATGATGCTTCACCACATGAGTAGCAGAATTTGCGCACTCCAGGTATGCGGAAGGTGACCTTCTTTCCTGTGCAGTCAATGGTGGCATTGCAAGGGTCGAGCCAATCCATTCCTAGAATGATGTCGTAGTTCTTAATGTCTAGAACTATCGCATCAATATAGACCTTTTTCCCCTTACACAGATGATTCCTTCTTTGTAGGCTAAGTTTGTGAGTAGTGACGTACCCGACGGTATGTGAACGCTAAGATCAAGGCCTAACTGTATCACGAGAATTTTGTGCTCGACGGTAAAGTCTGCCGATATAAAACTATGTGTGGCACCTGAATCAAACAGTACACGAGTAGGTTTATTATTAAAAAGTAGTATACCTGTCACGATTGTATCTGAGGCGAGTGTCACATCTCGAGTCATGGCGTAGACGCACCCTTGAGCATTAGGACGATGATCCTGGCCATTATGTAGTACATGTTGAGGAACTTGAGGAGCGGGGCCTCGATTTTGATGATTTCGTTGCGGCGGAGCGTCCTGTCTTCACAGTCGGAAAAGACAATCTCTAGCGTAGTGCCCTATTTTTCCACAAAAGTGATAATCTATGTTCAAGGTACGACACTCGCTGGCATTGTGTCCGCTATAATTACATCTTGTGCAACAAGGCCTAGTGTTCTGTCCCTGGTTGCTCCCATCGTTTGGACGCTTTGCAGCATAATTGTTGCCTCCCGTATAGCTAGGACATTTATGATTGGAATGGTGCACAATGTCGGCAGCAACGGGAGGGTACTAGCTCTTAAGGCGCAGAGCATGATTTAGAGCATTGCCCGAGTTCTTGTACTCCGGTACCGCCATATGAGCAGCAATAGAGGGCCACAAACCTACTTCGAATCATCGCACATGACACTCCTCTGTAGGAATAAATGTACCAGCAAATTTGGACAATCTATTGAATCTGTCATATACTGTTGTACTGTCCGGTTCCCCTGCTTCAACTGCATGAATTTGTTTTCCTTCTCTTGACGAACGGCTGAGGGAAGGTACTCGACTTCAAAGGCTTTGCAGAACGTGGCCCAAGAGATCGGCATTGAGCTGTTATTACATCGGATCGCTTTTTTGTGCACGGCCCCCCAGTCGTGTGCGTTCAACGTAGTTAAAGTTGTGTGCAGGTGACTTGCTTGGATTATTCAATGCCGAGGAGCTCGAAGTGATCTTCCAGCTCTTCCAACCAGTCGATTGCCATAGAAGGACCTTCGGTGCCGCTGAAGGAGGTGCGGCACGCTTTCTTGAATTTCGACACTTCAAAGTTGTAACTTCTCGGTGCCGCAGGTTGACGCACGGGCTCCTCTCGATCGACTTCGATGGGTTGACCCATCGGCTTGGTAACAGTAGGAATAATTATAGAGTTTCCGTTGGCCACCATCGTCTGGACGATCTACTGTAGAGTATCAAGTTGCTTTTGTTGCATCTTGGTTTGGGCATCGAAGCGAGCTTCGAATTGGGCATGTCGTGCCTCCGTCTGCTGATGTTGGTTCTCAGACTATTTCTGTTGCGCCTCCATCATGCGCAAAATTCTCTCGATGGCATTGTTAGAAGTTCCAGTCCGCAAGCTGCTCGAACTGCTCGAAGCACTTTGTTCTTGCTCGGTCGCAGTTTCTGCCACGAGTTTTGTCACTTCTGTAATACATAGACACACACATTAGTCTTAAGATATGACGGACTCATTTGTATGGAACAACTTATCTCATCGATGCGAGGTCAAAGGTTTGAGATTCTAGACGGAAGACTAAAGGAAGTAAAGCCGTACTCTGATACCATTATGTATGCCCCGATTCTGTAGAATTCGATGGTCGTCCCCCGGACGTGATGTCGTGCGAACCTAAGTTGAGATCGCACAAGGCATAGTCATAAGGTTATCAGAAACACAACATTAAGTAGATACGCAGAGAAATTAAACAAACACATTTGAAAACAAAAGGAACTTTTAGTTCATTTATAATAAATATCATTTACATGACTCTGTTACATTCATTTGCCTCGCGGGCTACAACATGACTCGATTATAAAATGAACGCTGATGAGATAGTCGTTCCATACATTACATCCTCATTTATAATAAAACATTTCCAAAGACCTGAAATCTTGGGAGTCGAGACATCATTTCTTCTGGACTGAATGTGGAGTATTCAAAATGATCAAAACAAGCCTTCAACACATGGACGAGGCTTCAAATGTACTAGCGTCGCCTTGAGCTTAAGTGGCACGCCCTTCTTAGTTCGGGGTACCTGTGGAGAGTGAGGATCAGTACATTACACTTTGTACTGACGAGTGGCTAATTTATATACCATATTCTCATTTAGTTCAAGAAATGTTATGACTTAATTTTGTGATCTTTTTAGCCATCCTAATAAATTTTAGACAAGCAATGATCGGCATAATGTAAATTATGCTAGAACTTACCCACGGCAGAGCGTGTCGTGCAATGTAAGACTTACCATGTTCTTTTCTGTCAATCGTTATCAATTTACGTGTACAGTTTGTATATGTGAAGTTCACTGGCACCACAAGCCATTTTAGACTATAGCTGGGTTAGACGGCGAACCTTTCAACGCGGCTAGCGAGCCTCGCTGCAAGTTTTCCGAATAACCATATTTTGCTTTCATCAAGCTCAGCTATCTTTTGCTTCCTCCTAGGTCAAAATGATCCCGTGTCTCGGGATATCCCTCGAGGAAGCCGTTTCCTCGTGCACGAGTTGTCCAATGACCATGCAAGGTTAGATTAGTTATTCAAGTAAAAACTTTAGTTCGTGAGTAACATAATCATTGTCATCGTTGCTTTGTCGTGTTATGGCGACAGTTATTCAATGATTCAAAACTTTGTTTATCTCGGTTTTATAACATGCATAAGGTATTAAGCATGCGACATTTTCTTGGCATAATAGTTCTATAGCGTGCGTACGTGATTGTGGACACACACAAAAATGGCGACTCTGCTGGGGAATTTGATGTGGACTTATTATCCGTTTTATATTCAAGGTTCTTGAATATAGATAATAAGTTGAAAGAAGCTACTAATAGAGGTAATATGGACGTAATAACAGAGAATGTTCTATATCTGACCATAGGTAATATGGACGTGGAAGGATATATAACATTAGGGAGGAGTAGATAATTCAGAGGTGGACGTGATTATGTTTGATAAATGCTTTGCTCAGAGGTTATATGGACGTGGCAAAACGTTTCTTAATTATCTCACTGGGGAAATAATTATCGAAAAACAGTTCATAGGTAATATGGACGTGACTTGTTTTCGTCGGACCAAGTTTGGACAGAGTCCAAAACGGAGATAATTCTACTAGAAAATCTTTTTAAAGGACCTATTATCTATGGCGTATTCAAGACTCTTGATTTCGGATAATAGTTAAATAAATTTTTTTCAAATCACATAAATATTGCATTGTACATTTACATGACTGAAACAGGGTATATGTGAACGTTGTTCATGAAGGTTACACATAATATTTCTTCAGGAACTTTCCATTGATCGGCATCATGAGCAAGTCACCATCAGGCTTGGTTAGTCGATACACACCGTTAGAATACACTGATTCTATAACGAAAGGACCTTCCCATTTAGGCTGGAATTTTCTTTTTGACTTATACGTCATGTCCATTGGTCTTCTTACTGCTAAGACCAGATCACCAACTTGAAAGATTCTTTCCTTCACCTTTTTATTAAAAGCTCTGGAAAGGCGTGCTTGGTATAACTCAATACGCTGTTGAGCTAATAAGCGTTTTTCGTCTAACGCTTCCAGCTCTTGTAGTTGTAGACGGTAACTTTCTTCGGCAATCAACTCACTGGCTAAGGCTACTCAAAGAGAGGGAATCTGGATTTCTAGGGGAAGAACTGCTTCACTCCCATAAACCAGAGAGAATGGCGTACTGCCTGTTGGAGTCCGGACCGTTGTATGATAGGCCTAGAGACATTCGTCGAGCTTCTCATTCCAATCGCGTTTGTTTGAAGACACGAACTTCTTGAGAAGTTTGATGATAGTCTTATTGAAGGCTTCTGCTAACCCATTAGCCGTTGGATTGTAAGTAGTAGAGGCTACATTGTGAATTTGATTTTTATCGCAGAACCGATAGAATGCATGGCTCGTGAAATGTGGACCATTATCATGGATAATCCTGCGAGGTAGGCCGAAGTGATAGATATCATAATGTTTGATGAAACTGATCATGTTCAACGTCTTTACTTCAGTGAGCGGTATAGCTTTCGTCCATTTGGAGAAGTAATCGGTTATAGCTAGGATAAATCGATGTCCTCTGGAGGATGGCGGGCTGATTGGACCTATGACGTCCATACCCCAGGCTTCAAAAGGCCAAGATGCCGCCGTCGGGTGTAAAAACTTTGAAGGTTGATGAATGAAGTCGGCGTGGAACTGACAAGTCCTACACTTCTTTGTATATTCAACAGCATCTGCTATCATCGTGGGCCAATAAAAACCCATTCGTCTGAGGTGATCTTGTAATTTGGGACCTGGTTGATGTGCACCATAAATTCCGTCGTGAGCCTTACGGAGTGCATGTTTGGCTTCTGTGTCTGATAAACATCGTAACAGTAGCCCATCGTAAGAGCGTCGGTACAGCATTTTGGTAGTTGTATCATAGTAAAATCTGAGGGATCGCCTTTAGACAGACACTGCTTCCTTTGGGTCCTCAGGGAGGATTCCGTAGATGGCGTAGTCTATGAAAGGAAATCTCCAGTCTTTAAGGTCGACGTTTGTTTCTGTTGCGTAACTGTGATGAATATGCAAGGCATCTTTCACACATAATAGCTCTCGACCAGGCACTGTGATCGAATGTTGAGTATTGATAGGGACGATCAAGGTAGCAGCAAGACCGGTTAAAGCATATGCTTCTATATTCTGTAATCGAGGCACGTGCTTGATGAAGAATCCAGCAAAAGTAGAAGCCAATTCGATTGTCGCTTTGTGATATGGGATGTGATCTTCGTGATGAACTTCATAATCCCCTCGGACCTGACTAGCTATTAGCTTAGAATCGTCGTAAGCTTCTAGATAGTCAACTCCCAGTTATTTTGCCAGTTGAAGGCCGATCAGTAGGGCATTATATTCGGCCACGTTGTTAATATAGGGTTCCACGAGAGAATATGCACGGTGTATAACCAGATGGTCGGGTGACACAATCACGATGCCTACTCCGGCTACGATATTTTCTTTAGGTCATGTTCTTGATGCACCGTCGAAGAACATTAGCCAAATGGGGATTTTCTCAGTTGCGGTGTTAGACTCTACTACTTCATCCGAGATTTTATCATAGAGTTTGGAAGATTCTGGCACCGGATGAGCTGCTAGGAAGTCAGCTAATGCTTGGCCTTTTACTGCCTTCTGAAGGACGAACAGCATATCGTATGGAGTCAACAACATTGCCCATGTAGCTAAACGGGAATTAAGAGAACCCAGTTTAGTCACGAGTATTCTGAGAGGATTGACTTTAGATATGATGTGGATATTCTGGATAGAAAATAGCAGTACAAGATATTCCTTTTCCTTATGTGTGTATCTGTGCTCGGCACCCACCATCGTGCGGCTGAGGTAGTAGATTGTCTGTTCATGGCCGTCTTCATTCTTCTGAGCTAATGGGGCACCAAGGGAATGATCCATAGCGCGGACATAAAACAAGAAGGGCTTTCCCATTATTGGAGCCACCAATACTAGGGGGCTTGTGAGATACTTCTTGATGTCGTCAAATACGCGTTGACATTGTTCAGTCCAGGTGAAAGATACTCCTTTCTTCCTGAGCTGACTAAACGGTTGACACCTTTCAGAAAGATTTAAAATGAATCGTTTGATGTAGGCTGGCCTTCCTTGAAGTCTGCATAGCTCTTTGAGATTTCTTGGGGGACACATATCGATGATAGCTTTCACTTTCTTCGGGTCAAGATGTATACCCTTTGAAGTGATAACAAAACCAAGGAACTTGCCTTTGGAGACTCCCATAAAAGACTTGGTTGGATTCATCTTGAGTTTGTGTGCACGTATTAGTTCGAACACCGTTCTCAAATCTTGGAGGTAGTTGCCCTTGAAACGACTTTTAACTGCGATATCGTCTACGTAGCATTCCACTGTTTTGCACAAATGATCACGAAAAATTATGTTCATAGCTCGCTGGTATGTCGCCCCTGCATTTTTTAATCCGAAGGGCATCACCGTATAGCAGTATACCCCCAACGATGTTCGAAAAGATGTGTGTTTCTCATCGTCGGGGAACATCTTGATCTGGTTGTAGCCTGAGAACTCATCCATGAAGGATATCCGCCCGAAGCCTCAAGTATTGTCGATCATTACGTTGGTGATCGGTAGAGGGAACTCATCTTTCGGGCGTGCAAGGTTCAAATCACGATAACCGATACAGACTCAAACTTTACCATTCTTTTTTATAACTGGCACAATGTTAGCGACCCAGTCAGGGTGTTGTTCTTTGCGAATAAACCCGTTTGAAATAAGCTTCTTGACTTCACTCTCGATAGCCTCCATGATATCTGGTCGGAACCGTCGTTGCTGCTGCTTCACTGGCTTAGCTATGGACGAGATATTTAGGTGGTGCATAGCAATTTTACGGTCCAAGCCTGGCATGTCTTCATAGCTCCATGTAAAGACATCAATGTATTCTCTTATAGGCTGTATAAGAGATTGTCGTTCTTCGTCAGACAAACTTTTGCTGATGAAGATTGGTTTAAGAGATGATTCATCTCCTAAATTAACTTGGACGACTTCGTCTTCAATAGGTGGTTTACGTTGTTCAAAACGTAACTCCCACCTAGTATCCATCTTTTGAACCCATTGTTCAAGCTCGATCGATTGGACATCGTCTGTAATTTGGTCAACTGACACCATGTTGACGGACAAAGTTGCTTTGAACATGTCTCCAATGCTGGAGTCTGAATCCCAGATGAAGGAATCAGAAGAATAAGAACAATGATCCGCTTCGACGTTTGATCCTTTAGGAGTTGTTGGAGGAGTAACGTAACCCAAACCAACACCGTTTTGTTGATAATAGTTCTCGGGTTTGCCGGGAGGAGCAAAGTGACGTATTGGCAATCGTCGCCCTTGACCGTAGTTTAGCCCCTGGTCGCTTTTTATATCGTATCCCATGTTCTGGATGATATTCTTGGCCTGCCAACTATATCGATAAAGTTACATTTTTCCAGAATCGTAGTCAGCTTCTGTGTTGTGATTGGGAGAAGTAGAGTCCAGAACAAACTTTCTTTCACCAATTATTCGACCGAAGATGATCAATTCTTCATCCTTCTTTCTAGCTGGAACGATGAAGTAGTGGATATCTTCTGGCCAAACTTTTTCCCGTAGAGGAGGCATCATGACTGGCATGTAGAGATGTGGTCCTATGCCATGCTCTAGGACATATATCGTATCTATGTACTGGTTTACAGATTGGTAGACATCAGAGTAATTCAAAAATAAACCTTTACTTAGAAAATATGCAAGTTCTTCTTCAGGGATAACATCATCCATTGAAGGTACATTATTTTGAGTATTGATATACTCATTGAGGGGATCATTATCTGGAACAGGAGCCACAGACTTGGTCAAGTTCGCCACATAGGGTAACTCTTCGGGATTGGGAGGACGGACTTCAGCAGGTTCCACCCGAGTTATTTTGCGGAGAGTCATGGTCAATGGTTTAACCTTATCAGGATTCTTCTTTTTGATCTAGATTGTGAGAGGCTTTGGAGTACTTTTTGGAGTAGTACGTCCTTTGACTCGGATAATCAGGGGACCATCACTGGCGGATGAACTCACTTCAGCTTCATCGTCAGTTTCGTTGCCGTCATCCTTGGAGGGATGAGATTGGTAAAGTACGGAATCTCCATAGTAGGCTTCAATACCCATGAAAGGATCGACATCGGCAGACTCCATCTTCACGATGCCATCGTTGTTGACGTACTTGAAGTACTGGTGAAGGGTAGAAGGAACGATCATGTTCTCGTGTATCCATGGACGTCCTAACAAGACGTTGTAGGACACATTAGCGTCGATTACATAGCAAGAAACCTCCGTTCGGAGATCACCAATCTGGCACTTGAGACGGATCTTGCCCAGCGGGTGGCTTCTTCCAACATTGAAAGCCATGATAGTTGTATTGGTTGCAGACAGCTTGTGCAGAGGGATCCCTAGAATTTGGAGTAGACTTCTAGGAATGATGCTGAGGGAGGAACCTGGATCGATATGCATCTGATCTACCTTAATCGCCCCGATATACCCTGTATAGTACAGAGGTCTATCATAACGATTGTTTTTTAGTAGCATGTCCTCTTGTGAAAAGGTGATGTTGGGCACTACTTCTATAGTGTTGTGACAGTGAGGACAGGAGACGGGATCTTCAGCGGGGGCTTTGACTTCAGCGAGATAAGAATCGGCATGTAGTAATGCCTCACTTAAGGCTTTTCGCGTCTCTTTGGATAGTCGCAATAGATCGAACAAAGACAACCTGGCAGGTGTATTGGCCAGCTGTGCCAGTATGTCAAAGTTGTAAGGCCGATCCATGCCTTCGAAAGTTGGTGCCTTCAGAGACTTGTCAAATCGAGTCTCCTTCTGCTTAGCTTTGTCGGTAGTTGAGGACTTAGATGGACCAGCTTCTGAACTTGTGGGGGCAGCAGGAGCTTGAGAAGGTACTGCTTCTTCTTGTGTGGGGTCATAAGTCCGTAGGTAGGCCTTTCCAGATCGCGTCTCGCTAGATAGAACTTCGTAAATGGGAGAAGACACCATATTGCATAATTTGTATTTCTTGCCCCTCTTTACTTTGGAAGACACCACCCCCAGCGTCATTTGTTGCACAAGGTCTGGATGGACCCACATGATCTCACCATGTTCTGTCGTGAGTGGCACCAAGGTTGAGTTGCGAGCTGGCAGCAGGTTGACGATTTCTATTACTGCCTTGGGGATTGGGACTACGTCGTCTAGGACTTCTGTGGGAGGAAAGTCACCAAATTGAAGAGAGATCATGTTAGAAGATACGACCTTGTCTTCAGCTTCGTGGTTGATCACTTGGCTGTTGATAAGCAGTTGTATCTTCTTCTTCAGGATGATGCAATCCTTGGTAGAGTGGTGCACGTACTGATGATAAAGACAGTACTTGGGATCGTTGAGTTGGTTCGCCTCTACAGGACATCGTGGTGGAGGCAATGTCAGTTTATTACCCTTCATCAATGTGTGAAAAATGGAACATCATCTTCGTCAAAGGAGAAAGTCTCCTTAGGTTTGTCAGGAGCGCCCTGGGAATTGGAATCTCCCTTGGAAGTGTCGACCTTCTAGACTTCTTTCCATTTACCCCCACGGACAGGGATAGTTTGGGGGTGCTTGCTTTTGTCTTCAGATTTGGGTGTCTTCAACCCCAGTAATTCCATATTAGGGACGTCATTTTTAGCAGCATCAGCAGCCCCGATGAAAGTAGGCCATGTATCATACTTATGTATACCCAGATAGAACTTCACTGTAGGAAGGAAGTTATGTCGACAAGTATCCATAAGTTCTGAGTCTGGTATATCGAAGGGCATCTTCAATGCTAGTCGCCTGAAGCGTTCAATGAAAGCAATAACAGACTCAATCCTCCTTTGCTTGGTCTCGATGAGGGTGGACATACTAACATGCATGCCACTCAAATAAAATCTGTTGAGGAATAACCTCTCCAAATTTTTAAAGGAATTAATACAACCGTCAGGCAGACTGCAGAACCATTCAAAAGCTACCCCCTGCAAGGTGCTAATAAATAGCTTTGACAAGAAGGAATCGTCCATTGGTAAGTGTAGAGTCTGCGTGTTGAAGTATGTCATGTGTTGGCGAGGAGAAGTCATCCCGTCAAATGAATTTAGCGTCAGTGGCTTGTAGTTAGGAGGGCAAGTAGCATTCTCCCATTCAGGAGGATAAGGTTGAGATATCCCCATTTTCTGAAGCTCGTCTTTGTGTGAGATGGTATCGAGACGGGCAACAAGAGAATCAATTTTATCCTGCTGATTGAGCAGATGTTGAAAAATGGCTGATGTACGGTTGTCAGGCGTCGTTGTCATGCCCCAGAACCAGAATACTGGAGAGCGGGGGCAGACATAGCCAGCTACGTATATTGAAGTGCAACCCACCTCGCTATACGGTCACGGCTGTCTAGGATACATGAGGGTTTATCTATAAGCCAGCAGTCTCCTAAGGTCATGAATAGCCTATTGTCTCAATCACAAGCAAGTAAGTAAAAGTTACAAGATGTATGATCATTAAATATACAATAATAAGGCATCCCAAATATTGCATATTCAGCTGATCATGAAGTTAGTCGTTACAAAATGTTAGGACTAGCAAGAGTTTAGTCATACATGATCAACCCTAGGATCTGTCAATCATGTTACAGCCCATAGGCAGACAGTAAGTAAGTGCAATCGAGCTAAACAGGTGCTCGTCGGCTAAACGCCTCAAAAGAATATTTTTACAAGGGAGTGGGAGAGCAAAAATAAAACCCACTCGTTGCCGGGATTCCTTCTAGTGTTCACCATCTGGCAGGAAGGTCGGTAGATCCTCTGGAGCTGCTCCGAAATCTGGCCACACAAAACCAGCTGGGTCAGACCCCAGAAAGAGCAAGTGCCACAAAGGAGGCTTCACTTAAGAACTAAAACCAGCAATCAGCACAAGATATAAATAAAAGTAAGAACTGGAAATAAAGAAAATACACCAGAATGATATACGACGAGATAACCATGGAACTATTCAGACAACCAGGTTACAACCCGTAAACCAAACAAGGACCGGGGTTGTAACCCTTCGTCTGAACAGAACTTGGAATTCTCACCATTTATCGGTAAAATAAATACAAGCATTCTGGTCATTCAATAATCTGAAACAGGATCAGGGCAAGACTAGACTGGTTAGACTCCGTTCAATCACTTCACGGCCAAGCAAGAATTATGGCTTAATACTTTAACTAACTATGGTTGTCACAAGCCTAATTACTAACAAGATGCAGTAAGATTATTCCACAGCCATAAGCCCTGCAGACCATCCAGGTTACCCGGGTTAAAAGATTAGAGTTGAATTCAGGTGAGTACATCGTCCAGAAAACGAATGTACCCTTAGGTAGCTTGAAGGGTGCAACACATGACAGTGTGCTGAAAATGTGCCCTACTGGACGGCAGGCTACAGATCCCAAGGCGTGCCCAGGTAACGGAATTGCCTGTAGCTGGGAAATCTCTTCATGACTAATGTATTGATCTAGTTATTAGTCCTTAGTTCATTTCAATAGGTACTCCTGACCGTGGTACTCAGGAGTCCCATCCTAGACATGATGCAAGACAGGACTGGTTTATTTATACAAGCACAATCGCCCACGGTGTCCAGGTTAATTATACAGGTCATGTCATGTCAGGTAGCCGTCGCAACAGCTTATCAAGGTATAACATGTCAGGTTATCAGGTCAAATGTACTTGTCAGGAGTGCGCCTAACGGGCCACTATCAGGTCATGCCAGGTTACTCATGTCAGGAGTGCACCACTACGGGTCACTATCGTGTCAGGCTCAGTTATCAATCCCAAGCATATCAAATGGATTCATGATTATCAAGTTCAGGACAAAAGGCGTAAGGATATAAAATGGACGTTAAATATCTAATAAAATATCAATATACAGGGCTACAGAAGAGCCAAGCTTAAGGAAAGTAAAACCAAACTGACACGCTGACATATGACCAAGTCAGCCAAGGCCATACGCTCAGTGCAAAAGTCATACGCTCAGGTCAGGCTACGCTCAGGTCAAGCTACGCTCAGGTCAAGCTACGCTCAGGTCAGCGTATGCAAGATATACGCTTCCAAAAAGGCAGCGTATGTACTCCATACGACTCCTCGTCAAGCAAACGAGCGTATGCGAGTCATACGCCTCCAAAAGGCAGCGTATGTGCTCCATACGACTCCTTGTCAAGCAAGCGAGCGTATGCGAGTCATACGCCACCAAAAGGCAGCGTATGTGCTCCATACGACTCCTTGTCAAGCAAGCGAGCGTATGCGAATCATACGCCTCCAAAAGGCAGCGTATGTACTCCATACGACTCCTTGTCAAGCAAGCGAGCGTATGCGAATCATACGCCTCCAAAAGGCAGTATATGTACTCCATACGACTCCTTGTCAAGCAAGCGAGCGTATGCGAGTCATACGCCTCCAAAAGGCAGCGTATGTGGTCCATACGACTCCTCATCAAGGCAGCATATGGGATCCATACGACTCCTTGCCAAGGCAGCGTATGCAAGACATACGCTTCCAAAAGGTAGCATATGGGGCAGACTGCGCTACGCTAAAGAGCGCACGTAGCTCAGTAACGCAAGCTAAAAAGCTCGTGCACTGCTCACTGTCTTCTCCAAACAGCAAAAACTCCATGGTTGAACCCAAGCTTCAAAAGTCCATAACTTGGTCAAGACAAGTCCAAATCCAACTTTTTAAAGGTCAAGATTGGGTAGAATAAAATTCTCTACAACATAGAACCATCAAAACTTGAAAACAACGAAGTTTGATAGATCAAAACCACCAAAATCCGAAAATAACTAATTTCTAGATCTACAAAAATTAAAGCCTCAAAATGGAAAATGACAAGTTCTAATGTGTCTTAGAAACATGAGGAGAAGCTAATGGAACAATAAAAATGAACTCTCTTGTGGAAGAAAGTTACACTTGCCTAGACCTCTCTCTCCCTCTCTTTGGTAGGTAAGGAAGTAAAGGAGGAAGAAGAAGATGAGTAATGAAGAGAGAGAAAGAAGAAATGGCAATAAATATCAAAGGTGGTGGTAGGTAGGGGGTTTATCCATGGTTCATGATGAACCAAAATAATCCCAACCGAACCAAGCCAACCCGGGCCAAGAATAAACCAAGCCAAGCCATGAAGAAAACTAAACAAGGAATCATGCAATACAGAATAAAATACGTATACGTATCCCAAAATACGTAATACGAACACAGGTATTACAGTCGTTGGCGAAGGACCGCCCCCAGCATTTACAAGATTTGGAGGAGTCACAACGGAATGATACTCCTTTTGTAGTGAAGGAAGGTTATTGCTATGAGCCGGACTAACGTGTGCTGAGACGTTCGATTAAGGTGGAGGAACAGTCCCAGCAGTTTGGACTGCCATGATACTGGTAAGCATATCAGTGATCTTGGCAAATGTTGTTTCAAGACTCTTTAGCCGCTTGTTAGTCTGATCACCGGCTTCTTCAGGTCTCTCTCCATCTGCCATGTACGTAGATAACATGCGAGGATGAATAGAGGAGACAATACAACTGGTGCTGATACTGTCTGTCTCTAAGTTGAAAAGACCCACGTCTTCAGGCAGAGGATGTAGATAATCACCGTCAGACCCGAAGAGATCATCGTCATCTAGAAGGCTACCCCCGATATAAAGGTCATCTACTTCAGATTCTGAGGGAATACTACCCCCAGCTGAGGATCATCACCCCCAGCTTGGGAGTCCTCGTCATCTATACGGAATCTTGTCCTTGATCGAGTACGCATATAGACTCCTTCAGATGTAACAGCTTGTTGGCTATCTGTTGGCAGACTTCTTCTTCTTCTGTTCGCAGAACTGAGAGAAAAAGTTGGGTTAGTGGTCCACCTTCTTTGATCGGGGCTCCCATAAAGAGGACCCCAAGAAGCTATGTTGGATGAAACACATAGCAGCTTTTCATCATCGGAGTGATGCAGTCGTCGAAACACGGACTGCCTCTGAGGCACTTTCATTGCTTTGGAGCAGCAACAGTTGATGACAATACTGGTGCACGGATGTACGCCATAAATTACATTATCTTTCCTCGCTTACGCTTATGATTTATCATGTCGTGTAAATCAGCGGAAGGGAGTTTTTCCTTAAAACCCATGTCACATGCATCGTCGAGCTTTGCATATGGGTTTGTAAGGGGAGTTGGTGCATCCGGACTTAGTTCAGTACAGGGGTAACCCTCACACCTAAGTTCCGTAATGACCTTGAAGACAGCCCCATGCTATACGCGGTCGGGTCTGTCTTTTTGATGTGGGTGCATAGACCCTGGAGCATGCCCTTGGGCGCATACTTCCCTGAAGTCCTGGCAGCATATCTGGCCCTCCTGGATGTGGGCACATAGAATTGGTCATCAGAGCCATGGCGCATAGCCTATCGAAGACAGAAGTCCTCTGGCTAGAGTTATGCGCCCACATACTGCCTTGGGCGCATGAATCTGGGCGCATGCTTTGGAAAACAGCGTTATTTTCTTCCAATTTTGCCTTCTTCATTTGTTAGCCATGATGAGTTTGCCCAGAGCGTCAAACACTTCGATTCTTGGCATCGTAGTGTTTTTCTTTGCCAAGTTTCGAGTGTTGAACACTCTTTTGTTGGTTGCACAAGAGGAAAGTCGCTGGGCTAGTAGAGCCCAGAATAGTTTGTGCCTTCTTCGTGTCAGGAGCCTATGTGGCAGAGCTATACGCCCACAGGGAGCTCCATGCGCCCACATAAAAGGCCTATGCGCCCACGTGACAGAGTTCTTCTGTTGCATATCTTCTATGGCACTGGCAGGATATGCACCACGAGCCTTCGGAAGCCAAGTCTTGCGATACTTGTTTGGCTTCACTGATTTTGAGGGAGTAGAGCCGTCCCTCGAGAGCATCTTTTCGAACGCCTGCTGATCTAACTTCACGATCAACATCTTCTGAGTGCTCCCCACTTTATCGGTATCGGATTGCATCACCACCTTCCCGTCAGAGGAAAAGGTAGTCCCCAGCAGAGTCGCCATTTTTATGGACACACACAAAAAAGAAGAAAAAATATTGTCTTTTCTTATTGGCGCAAGGCACCACAAATCGAGTACGCCTGAGACATCCTGCGCTGAGGATCCCCGAATACAAAAAACATTCTGGGGAATGGGACGATGGAGATCGAGCGGCAGTTGCTCCTTTACTCCGTTGACACTCCGATGACAAAAGTGGAAGAAAACCTAAGAAAATTGCTAACTTTCGGCTCACTGGCAAGAAGGACAGTAATTTGGCTCTTGAAATGCTCTTCGTTCTGTCTGTCTTTATAGAAAGGAACGCCCTCTATTTATAGTCGTTTGGCACTGAAATGACTGTTATGTGTCCACAGGTGGAAAATACACTGATTTTACTGTGGGCGCATAGGGTGTAGACGCATGGACACTGGATGATCGTGGGTAGATTGTGGGGTTGACGCGGAGTTGACGTGGCTGCATGCTTCGGTGCACGATTGCTCGTGGAGGCTGATGTGGCCACATGCTTTGGTGCACAATTGATCGTGGAGTTTGACTGAGTCCTAGGGATCTGCTGCCTTGGGAGCATAGTATGGGAGTAAGTTTATGCGCCCACACTTGGGTGCATGTTTGATCTGCATGAAAACAATGTGGGCGCATAGCTCCTCTTCGATCATGTGGGCGTATAGCTCCTAATCGATCATATGGGCGCAATGCCCCTCTTCGACCGTGTGGGCGCATAGACTCCCTTTGGTTCTATGGGCGCATAGCCCTCTTTTGGTTATATGGGCGCACAGGTTCTTTTGTTTTCTTCATGTGGGATACATAATCTTGTATTTTTTATGCTTCTACAGTGATGAATCGTGCAACGGTTCATTGAAATCTAAGCTTTCGTGCACTTACATAACCAACTAGCATTCTATTGATTGATTTGAGATTAAAGAAGATCAAGAAAAAGAAGGGTCCAGCCACTCACTTTGATTGTTTGTTTGAAACAAAAGACCCGTTGGTTGCGCTAGACGGCACTTATGCGATCACCTGAAATCGCATAAGCAACTGATTAGAATACTGCATAATTTAAGGAGTTCGATATGTAAATGCAGTTCAAAAATGCAAGCCATGAAAACCATCAAAAATATTCACGAAAACGCATTCAGAAAAACCAAATCCAAAGGGCAAGTACGGCATAAAAAACAGAGCAACGGGAGGTCTCTCCCGACTTAGCCGCAGAGTCTATCCTTGAGGCGCAACCTGCTGAATATGGGACTTGATTCCGAAGAAGCCTTTCTACAACGAGAAAAGGATCTTAATTCAATCGTTCTCGTTCGACCGATTCAACCGATCCCGATCTATCGGTTCCGATTCAATCGGTAGCGATAGTATTCCTTTGAGAGAAATTTTGAGTTGCACCCCACATTATTTAACTATATTCAAGGTGCATCCTACTGTTTTGCCATAATGTACAATACCCCCCACTTTCGTCAAAAACTAACGGTCAACTCTGTTGACCGTTAATTTTTGACCGAATACCCCTAGCAAATCACCATTATTACCAGTTCTCCCTCGTCAGCTTGGAAAAATGGAAGGGGCATTTCGGTCAAAACTTAACGGTCAACGGAGTTGACCGTTAGTTTTTGACGGAAGTGGGGGGTATTGTACATTATGATAAAACAGCGGGGTGCACCTTGAATATGGTTAAATAATGTGGGGTGCAACTCAAAATTTCTCTATTCCTTTCTCGTGCACCCCATGGACGAAAACGGGGACAATGTAGGGACGGGGCACTACAGGTAATCCTAATTAGGCTCTAACTAGGTTAGGGTTCGAGTAGCATTACTAGTCAAATTGGACCTAAAAATTAATTTAATGAGTTTCATGTGCCATTTGCAAATAAGTAGCACATGGGAACTCGATTGGATGGTGCACCCTAGGCATGTGAATTATAGACTCAAAATGAATCAAAACCATATATAGGGTCGTACGGTTTTGATCTATGTCAAGTCCCAGAATCAAATTGGAAGTTGGGCCTAGAATTACGATAAATGATCAAATGGCCTAAGTTGGCCCGAAATTGTGCGAAGCCAAAAGAATGTTGAAAAACAAATTTGGATGGGACATGATATATTAAACTAAAGGTGGACGAGTATAGAATTCCAATATGGAATTCGATTTGAGAAAACAATATTTGTTATGCTTCAAAAGTCAAAGCTACGGTAAACTACTAACATAGTCATTATTGACTTTAATAAATTAAAATATCCATATAAAATAATTAAAAATAACTAAAAATAGAATCCAAAAATAAGGAGGCTTACACATTGCCTGGGCCTACTACCACTACTAATGCACTACCTAAATACCAAAGTGCAATGCTGCAATGGCCTAGGCATTAGCCAAATGGCCTGCCCCAAGCTAATGCAAGGCCTGCACTCAACCCATCTCCAACCTATCACAGCTGTACGGATTATCCCTTTCAACTGAACACACACCCTACTCTTTAACTAACACTTAAAACAGGAAACTACTAGGATAGTTATATTGAATATCCTAACTGTCTGAACTCAAACTTCCTCACTCAAATGGACTGAACCCCACAAACATTGACACTAACACATACTCTAATCACTCAGGAAGTGACACACACTATGACACACTGATTCAAATGCACTAATACATGGACTGTAGCTCAGTGATACACTAAGAACAAGAGATCTTTCTCGATTAATCCATTTCTTTGCTTGCCCCTCATTCTTCGAGAATCAGAAAGATCCTTTTCGAGTTTGAATTTGTTCATTTGGAATCTGGGCTACACTCACTGATACTACTTATCACTACCTAAACAACCCATAAGCCCTCCAAATCCTTACTGACTTTTCCTCCGACACTGGTACACTTATCCTCACATTACTACACACTAATACACTAGTTAGGACACTAACTAATATGCTAACTCTGATACTCTCACTAAAACCTTTACTTAACTAATACTAGGACTGACATATGCCTATGCCAATGGCCAATGGCCAATATGGTACTAGCCAGTGGCCAATTCCCATCTGCTGCCTACAGCAAGTCATAGCCTACTCGACTGAAAGGCAATGGCCAAATACTATGCAGTGGCTTAATACTACCCTCATAACAAGGCATGGTTAAAAGGCCTCACTGCTCTGTAGTAATCGAGATAGAGGGTTAAGCCCCTACTGCAGTGTTCTAAATCAGAGGCCAATTGGCCTGCCACCTGCAGTGCCAACTGCTGTTAGGGGGTCAAGCCACTATTGGGCTCGAACAGTGGGCTGTCAATACCACATATACAAGTATCTTCTCCAAAACCCACACACTCTTGCATACCCCTACAGGACACCACAAACACTCCCTAACTAACTAGCCTACTATCAATGACAGTAGACTCTCACTTAGAGTACATGTCCATCGTCACTTGGGGGCTGCCACCATACCATAGGGTAATGAATCCCCCCTCCTATTGCATAAGCATTGCACAAGGCACAATGATAGTGCACACTTAACATACATTGCAACACACTCATACAACACTAAGGGACACTAGGAAAGACTGAAACTGGAAACACAAAAAAAGGGACACAAAAGAGGACAGTGAACACATACACCAAATACACCTTACATATATACATATCTATATAGATTAACATATATATACATACATATTTACATTAGATGAGAATACTAAAAATCATATCCAACTATTCTAAATGAGAAAACTAAACAAATCAGGATCCTAAAACTGAAAACAAAACTCACATTGGTCACTTTGTCATTTTGACAAACACTTGGTAGGCTCTCCTCGGATTTCTTCAAGGATGACACAAAAACCCCAAATAAAATCTACCAAAATAAAGATTAGAGTCATGCTCTTCTCCCCATGGGGACCCCTAGTCTATGTGAATGTTTCTATAAGTGTCATGCATGAAAATGGAGCTCAAACCATGCAAAAATGACAAGGGTTTACCTATTGGGAGATGGATTCCCAATAAAACCTTCTAGGGAGGCTCTTGGGTCAAGTTTGACACAATCTCTCTATCCTTTGGACTCCTTCTCATGAGCTCCTTGGTCTCCAAGCTTCTAGTCTTGTAGGATGAAGATTTATGAAGGTTTTGAGGGAATTTGGAGGAGTTTTAATGGTGGGAATGAAAGAAATAGAAGGGGGCTTATAGAGGCTCCTTCTAGGGTTTATGGAGGCTCTAAATGAAATGAAGAAGGAGTAAACCCTCTTATGACCAGCCATAAATGAAGCCCTAAAATGTCCATTCTACCCCTCAAGTTTTTATGAACACTCTCTTAAATGAAGGGTTAGTTGTGCTCTAAGTGTTGGATTTCTATTCCAAAACTAGACTTAACATGACTTAAATGTGGCTAGTTGTGTTCATCCTAGAATGTAGCCTCAAGTGGTCATGTCTAGTCTAATTGGGTCCACAAGTCAAGGGCTCAATATATAGACTAAACCAACAATAAACGAAACCTTCACAATCATTTAATTAAATAACTACTCATGCAATATAAATAATATAAATTGACAAAAATAACCCTATCTAGGATTGTGGTAGTGACAAATCTACCCTCCTAAAAAATTCGTCCTCAAAATTAGAACAAAACTAGCACAAAAATACAAGCAAGAACAAAGAGAACAATACCTCAGGGCTCGAAGAGATAAGGGTATCTCCCGCATGTCGTCCTCTCTCTCCAAGGTAGACTCACCGGGGGAGTGATGCCTCCATGCGACACGAACCAAGGGTATAACCTGGTTCCGGAGCACCTTCTTTCGACGATCCAGAATCTCTATAGGCTGCTCTGGATAGTTGAGAGTAGGCCCCACCTCTATCTCGGAGTGATCCAATACATGGCTAGGGTCTGCCACGTACCATCTCAACTGCAACACATGGAACATGTTGTGAACTCCCTCGAGCATAGGCGGCAAGTCTAATCGATAGGCCACTACACCGACCCTCTCAAGAATGGTAAAAGGTTCGATGAATCGCGAACTAAGCTTTCTACAACTGCCAAAGAGAATTGTGCCTCGTGTCGGAGAAATCCTCAGGAACACCATATCGCCAACCTGGTCACAAAATAAGACTCAATACAAATTCCTAAAGCAAACAATCACAAGCAAACACAAACCAAGAACAAAAACTATACCTCGAACTCTAACGATCTCCGGTAGCTATCGGCCCAATGCCGATGCCTATCCTGTGCCACCCGAAGTCTATCCCTGATCTGCTTGACCTTCTCAGCTGCATCTACTACCATCTCTGGGCCAAGCAATACTCTCTCACCGACATCGTCCCATGACAAGGGAGTGTGACACCTCCGTCCGTATAGAGCCTCAAATGGCGACATCTCTATATTGGCCTGATAGTTGTTGTTGTAAGCAAACACTACCAGGTGGAGATGGTCCTCCCAAGAACCCCTAAGATCTAATACACAAGTGAGAAGTATATCCTCGAGCGTCTGAATGGTCCTCTCCGACTGCCCGTCTATTTGGGGTAATATGCGGTACTGAACTTGAGTTGGGTGCCCAAGCTAGCCTGCAAACTCCTCCAGAAATAAGAAGTAAAGTGATTATCCTGATTCGAGACTATGCTCACAGGAACTCCATGTAATCTGACTATCTGCCGCATGTACATTTCTGTCAGTTTTTTCGTAGACAATCCCACTTTGAAAGGCAAAATGTGGACCGATTTGGTCAATCTATCAACAATGACCCAAATTGCGTCTTTCCATCCGGAAGATCGTGGAAGTCCAGACACAAAGTCCATAGTGATGTGCTCTTACTTCCATTATAGAAAAGGTAGTGCCTGGAGCAGACCACATGGCCTCTGCCTCTCGGCTTTCACCTGCTGGCACACCAAGCATCGAGATACAAACTGAGTTATATCTTGCTTTATGCCATACCACCATACGTGCTCTCTCAGTTCTTTGTACATCTTGTTGGCTCCAGGATGCACAGAATACTAAAAACGATGCGCCTCCTGAAGAACTTCCTCTCGAAGCTCTCCACTAGGCATGCACAGCCTAGTACCGTGCCTTAGTGATCCATCTTTGGCGATAGAGAAATCATCTAGTAACCCTGCGTGCACATGCTCCCTGATGCTCCTCAGGGCCACATCATCATACTGTGCTGATCTGACTCTGTCCATCAACTCAGACTGAATCTGTAAGCCCCACATCTGAATCTTTATCGCCGGAATGATTACCTCAATATCCAAACTATCCAGATCAGCCAAAAGATGACGATCTGTTGTCAAATACAAAGCGCTCGGATACCTGCTCAAGGCATCGACAACTACGTTGGCCTTCCCCAGATGGTACCGTAATGAGATATCAAAGTCCTTTATCGGCTCAAGCCACCGTCTCTACCTCATGTTCAACTCCTTCTGGGTGAACACGTACTTCAAGCTTTTGTGATCTATGGAGATCTTAACTCGCTCTCCATAAAGGTAGTGCTTCCATAGCTTCAGAGCAAAAAGAATAGCTGCCAACTCCAGATCATAGGTAGGGTAGTTCTTCTCATGAGGACGCAATTGCCTGGATGCATAGGCAATCACCTTCCCGTGCTGCTGAAGAACACAGCCCAAGCCCTTCCCAGATGCGTCACTGTAGATAGTGAAACCACATGTCCCCGATGGCAACGTCAGAATATGAGCTGTGGTTAATCTTTTCTTCAACTCATCAAAGGTGGCCTGACACCCCTCGGTCTAGACGAACTCTACGTCCTTCCTGGTAAGTCTAGTCATCGACTCTACAATCCGGGAGAAGTCCTGAACAAACTTCCGGTAGTAGCCTGCCAGACCCAAAAAGATCTGAATCTTGGCAACTGAGCTCGGTGTGGACCAAGACTCAATTAATGAAATCTTCTTCGGGTCCACTGAGATCCCTTTCTCGGTCACAACATGACCCAAGAACTCCACCTACTCCAGGAAGAACTCACACTTCGACAGCTTCCCATACAGCTGCTCCTTCCTGAGAGTCTCTAGCACAATCTGTAAATGCTCCTCGTGCTCCTCGTGCTCCTCTAGCGTCTTTGAGTAGACCAAGATGTCATCAATGAAGACCAGCACGAACTTGTCAAGATACTGATGGAATACCTTGTTCATCAAGTTCATGAATTGTCATGCCCCAAAACCAGAATACTGGTAAGTAGGGACGGACCAGGCCAGCTACGTGATACCAAAGTACTCAAGTACTCTGAAATAACGTATAAGTTGTCAAGACATGGCGGTTACTACTACAAGCCAACAGTCAATCCTAGGTCAAGCAATCCTAGGTATCTCAATCACAAACAAATGTGCAAAGTACAAGAAGTATGATCATCAGACATAAAATAGTAAAGCGTCCCAAACTATATATACATGGATGATCATGAAGCTAGTAATACAAAGTGAAAATAGTTGTATACGATAAGCTCTAGCTATAGTCTATAATACGTACATCATGTTTAGGCCCGTAGGCTACATGTCAAGATCCAAAGTACGAGCTAAACACGTGCTCGGAGGCTAAATACCACAAAAGAATAATGTACATAACTAGTGGAAGGATGATATAAGAAACCCACTAAGGTACTCTGGTGCTCCAGGTAGTCACCGCCGAGTAGATGGTACAAAAGATCCTTCAGGCTCCTCTATCAGATCTGGCCAAACAAAACCAGTGGGGTCAGACCCCCAATAGCAAGTTCCAAAAAGGAAGCCAAACTTATGAACTAAAACCAGCAATAACTAACATAGCAACGGTTATAGACAGAAATAAGCAAATACTGATCGAGACTCGTGCACTACCAATGCACTCATCTCGAGAATGAAAAAGACAATAAGCAAAGCAACCTGGAGAATAGGGTAAATAACATGTAACATAACTGTGGACATGTAAGGTAAAAGGAAATGTGAACATGTGAGATAAACTGAACATGTGAGCATATAAGAGAAATGGTACATGTGAGCATGTGAGATAATTGGGACATGGGAGCATGTGAACGACAATGATAAGATAATTTAGGAACTATTTTGGAACTCAAGTTACAACCCGTAAACCAAACAAGAACCAGGGTTGTAACCCTTCTCCTGAACAGAACTTTGTCTCTAATCAATGTATAGCATAAAGACCATGTATAGGGCATGAGTACGGAATAGGACGACAAATGACTACATGACTTGGGAACTAATTCGAAACCCAGGTTACAACCCGTAAACCAAACAAGGACCGGGGTTGTAACCCTTCTCCTGAACAGAACTTAGCCTTTAATCATTTATCGACAAAAGTAAAGCATAAACAACAATGTACTGAATTAAACATACGGACACTGCCTAGACAAACTAGACTAGACTGGACTCCATACAACAATTACGGCCAAGCAATGAGTACGGCTTTATACATTAGCTAACTAGGGTTATCACAATCCTAATTACTAACAAGATGCACTTTTGAGAAATCCAATCCAGTTACCTACACTGCAGACTATCCGACTTATCCAGGCCAAAAGAAAAAGAAGGTAATGGTGGTACATCGCCCGGAAGACAAATATATATCAGATCTAATAGTGGGTACATCGCCTAGGAGACAAATGTACCCTATAGACATATACAATAGTGGGTACATTGCCCAGGAGACAAATGTACCCTATAGACATATACAATAGTGGGTACATCGCCCAGGAGACAAATGTACCCTATAGACATATACAAGGTGCAACACTCGACGGTGCGCTGGAAGTGTGCTCATCATGACAGATAGCTCCAAATTCATTCAGGTTGGGGATGGAACAAAGGGCTTGCAGGTAACTGAGAAATTCTTCCCTCCCAATGATCTAGATAATCAAGCTAGTTGTTTAGTCCTTAACATTTTCTTGTTGGAATTCTAGGTGTGGCATTCCGTAGAATCCATCCTAGATATACAAGAATGGATAATACAAGAAATTGTACTATAATAAGCCATAACAACAACAAAATATAATAAGCTGGAAGCTAGGAGTGCGCTACAATGAGCCACTATAGAGAAAATAGGGAGTGCACCATGACAGGCCACTATCATGTAAGCAAGAAAAGACATGTACAAGAGTGCACCACGACGGATCACTATCTAGTAAGCAAAGAAGACATGTAACATGAGTGCGCCACAACGAGCCACTATCTATTAAACAAAGAAGACATGTAGCATGAGTGCGCCCCGACGGGCCACTATCTAAGAATAAATAAACATGACAATAAGGTTCGCATGTAGAAAGAATTAGATAAAAGACATATCATGGCATGGGAGAAGGAATAAATAAAAGTAACTACTTGACATAAAACAATACTTGAATCTGTGCTAGTGTTAAGAATATAGGGGGTACAATTATTCTCTAATTGTACAAAATTATCTATTATGTTAAGAAATTCATTTTTTTTATTTAAGAAACATCAAATATTGACAAGTAAAGAAAACATGCCAAAAGATCAACTATGATTGAAATCATCAGTCACATATGAACTCCAATTAAGATGAAACGTGAAGATTTTTGAAGCCAAGACAAAGATCTACAACTTTCATGTTTTGAGTTTTATAAGATTTTATCTACAAATAGCTTAAACGGGCAATAATAGTCATTTAGAGTGATTCGCACACGGGCAAAAGGAACATGTCGCAAGGTGCAAGGCGTGCGATGTGCACGGTGTACGAGGTGTAAGTGCACGAGGTGCGCAAGGTGCAAGGTGCGCGGACCAAAAGGTGCGTAAGGTGCAAGGTGCACGAGGTGTAAGGTATGCGTGGTGCAAGGTGCACGAGGTACAAAGTGCATGAGGTGCACAAGGTGCAAGGTACACGGACCAAAAGGTGCACGAGATACATGGTGTACGAGGTGCAAGGTGCGGACCAAAATGTGCACAAGGTCCAAGATGTACGGACCAAAAGGTGCACGAGGTGTAAGGTGCGCGGAACAAAAGGTGCACGAGGTGCAAGGTGCACGGACCAAAAGGTGCACGAGGTGCAAGGTGCGCGAACCAAAAGGTACACGAGGTGGAAGATACGCGGACCAAAAGGTGTATGAGGTAGAAGGTGCGCGAACCAAAAGGTACACGAGGTGCAAGGTGTGCGGACCAAAAGGTGCTCGAGGTGCAAGGTGCACGAGGTGTAAGGTGCACGAGATGCGCAAGGTGTAAGGTGCATGGACCAAAAGGTGCGCGAGGTGTCACCCCTACCAGCAAGCTTTTGGCCATAGAGTTTTAGAAACTTGCAATGTACATAACTTGGGCTAAAGGACTCGAAATTGGGCAAAATAAAGGTTTAAACTGAATCAAATTGAATTTTCTACAACATGGAACAAGTAGTTTTCAAGAATAACAAAGTTTAAGAGATCAAAACCAAAAAAAATCAAAAAAAAACTATTAACTTAGATCTACAAAATGTAATCATTAAAATCGAAAACTCCAAGTTCTAAAGAGGCTTAGAATTAAGTAAGGAAAATAATAGAACAAACAAAATGGCAAAATAATAATGTTCAAGATTTGGCAAGATGTACTTGCCTAGGGTTGGGGGAGGAGTAAATAAAGAAAAAGATAAAGAAATAAATGAAGTAATGAAGAGAGAGAGAAGTTGGTTTTTATACAAAATCCTTCTCATCTAAAACCAACCAAAACCAAGCCACGCCAAGTTGAACCAAACCAAAATAAACCAAGTCAAGATTAAACCAAGTCAAGGCTAAGAAAGACAAGTCAAAATACGGGTCACCTGACAAATGTCAGAATCCCGTACACGTATACTGAAAATACGTATAACCAAAAATGGGAGTGACAGGCATGCCGTCGGTATACACTGGTATACTGGCGGTATGTCGGTCAAGGAGAAAATCTATAAGTTAGAAAATTTTAAAGCATTCTGAAAACCAAGAAAATATGAAATACAGTACAAAATACGTATCCATATATAAATACCGATACTGTGAGACGAGTCTCACAACTCTTCTGTCCTTAGAAAAATTGTCCTCAGAATTTCCTAAAACTAGTCGAGCATGATAACCAAAACAAAAACTCAAGAAAATACAACTATTTCAATAAAACAAAGCATGGCATATAAGTAAATGAAGACAACAGTAATATAAATAAATACGTGAGCAATAAATGAAGGCAGTAGTAATATAAATAAATGTGTAAGCAATAACATAAGCACAATCAAGAAGGGCTGGAGACCTATGAATAAATATGTCTCCTGAGTCAGTTGATTAGGGACCAACGTCCTCGCTGGCCTACGCTAACTCCAAAAATAGATAGGGGTCAAGTCTCAAAGTAAGTCGGTATCAATGACTTAGTCCACGACATTACTCTACCTAGGATGTATCTTCGTAGTCGAGGCATGTGATAGGTATCATGTATCTCAAGATACAAAGACAGAAGAGTGGGACGAGAAACTCTCATTCACTCACCGAATAAGTCATGCCGACCGTTATACTCCTAATATCGACAGAATACAAGGCTGCCGACAAAAACCCAAGATATACTGCCACTACCTGGCCGGCTATTGAAGGATGAATCAAAAGGACCTAACTGAAAGAAGACCATAAAAATGGTACCTGAGACTCCTTAGGTACTACCCTCATGCTGATACTAAAGCTGCCCCTGAGACTGTGCATACAACTGTGCTCTACACTGCCTGACCCTCTGAGCTCACGATGGCAGAGGATACTGTGTCAATGGCTAAACATCTAGCATTAGCCCTAACTGCTCATCTATACTGGGGGTGATAACTAATGCGACTGAAAGGACTGAGGTGGTACATCTGGTGTAGCTGGTCGTCCTCGAGATGTCGGATACTCGTCAACTGACAAACCGGCTCAGGCGGAAGAACTCAGCTGTATACTCGTTACCCTGAACCATGCCCTTGGCAAACCTGCTCAGGCGGAAGAACTCAGCTGCATACTCATTAACTGACAAGTTTCCATGTACTAGTCCCACGAACTGGCCCTCCAGTGCACTAAAAGTCTCGTCAGGAAAGAATTTTTACTTGAATAGCCTCTTAAAGGTATCCCACGTCAGACCCGTCACTGTCAGTCGGGGGTCTGTGTGATACCAAGTGGGTGCAATATCAAACAGTTGGCTAGCTACTAACTCCACTCGCAAGTGCTCCGGGATCTGTGTTAGATGCAAGATCCGTTCTATGTCCTCCAGCGAGTCATCGGCGTAGAGGATGCCCTTGGTCCCCTTAAACTCTCGAGGGAACATCTTCTTGAAATCCATAATTGAGCCAGGCCTCACCTACTGCTGCTGCGGCTGCTGGGTGGGAGCGCCATGAGTCTGGACAACAGCCACCTTCTCCACAGCAGCGAAGCTAACTAGTGAGCGCTCTCATGCTCTGGCGCAGAACATCCACATGCCGCTGCTGAGCCTCAGTCTGTGCTCATTGCGCCTCGATCATCTGCTAGAAGAGAGCGAACATCTGAGTAGCATCGATTGGTGGCGTAGGTGGAGGTGGAAGAGGCTCCGGTTGAATGAGAACAGGCCTCTTGACCGGTGGAGGAAGACCCCCAGGTGCTGTTAGCACTCCCTTATGAACGACAGGGACTGTAGGGGCAACCTCCTGAACTGCAGCTCCCTCAACTGGAGAAATAGGTCGCGAAGTAGCGGACCTCTCCGATGTTGCAGCGAATCCAGCGGTCTGAGCTTTGGTCTTCGTCATCCTGAAGACATATTCAAGCAAGGTGATCAATATGGCACAAGATAAGATATCATCAAGGAAGGACAATTAAATTCGAAGAGTAAATGCAAGAAGAGTTGTCATGGCAATCAAATGATTGGAAATTTTTCCTAATATGTGATTGAGTAACTCCTATCATAACCTAGAACCTATGTCCTAATAGCAGGCTCGTAATAGTACTCTAAATCGAGCACCATTACGAAATTGTACTAGTTGCGACGTATGACCTGCATGGGCCACCACAAAAATGTGTCACGACCCACACCTGGTTTAGGGGCACGAGCACGTGGGTACGTCTAGCCTACGCCACAGTGTCGGCGGTAGAACGCTGTATAGGTCATCTATAATATCTAACATTATTGACTATAAACATGTCATCTCTGTACGGAGGAAAATATATGACATATAAAATATAACTCAATCACATAAATCTAAAGGAAGATAAGCACGATAATTTGATAGATGATAAAAGATGATAAAGATAGAGTCTAAAATAGTAGCAGAGTCACAACCAAATAAGTTTAGAAGTCTAAGACATAGTACGATCCAAAATAATAGTATAGATCCAAATGTATCAATCTGGAAACAACTCCAGCAAAACCTAGCTAAAACTAGGTTACTACTAGAGGTGCGTCCTCTATGAGCACTGGCTCCATAGGCAAGTCCTGATCAGTGTCACCATCTATCCCAAATCCATAGTAGATCGTGCAATCAGCCTCTAAATCCTCTAAAAAATAATATCCAATCAGGATTGGAGCGAAGTACAGACGCCAACAGCAGTTCCATTAAATTGACAAGTGCTATAATAAACAGTTATAATGGAATACATGATAGAATATCAAAACTGGAAGTAAGAAGTATAAGTTAAACTGATAATCATGTCATGGTATGAGAAATATACAATAAAATTGGAATGTGAAGTAACACGGGCAATATGAGTATAATATAAGGTATAAACGGTGCCTTGAGATATTAGAGTGTTATGTGATCGGCTTGGGTCCAGATCAAGCTATTCCATTTGACAGGCTTTACACAAGTACGAGTATAGTAGATCAGGCCGACCATAATGGAAAGCTATACACAAATAGTATAAGGTCAGGCTACACCTTACGTGTGGCGAGGGTGAGCTATGCACAAACGAGTAAACAAGTAGAATTTTGATCACATAAACTCTAATAACTCTCTAATACCCCTAATAGTATAATGGATCCAACCATGTCACATTATGATACTGGATTCAAGAAGCAGGGGAGCAGCCTACTTCCAAATTGATGTCTATACAAGTACAAGAAACAATATCAAACAAGTACCAGTATACCAGGTTAACGGGGAATAACATCTCATGACGGGATCCAATGTATACTAGTCCGTGTATCCTCGTGTCGGGAATTAAGTAAAATACTACAACTGAATAGATATAGAAAGTATGAAAGCAATAAAAACTATTAGAGAATGTACTCGCATGCGGTCTTGGGTAGACAATATGAATCGAGGCTCAAGTGAAGTCACAAGACCTATAGATGAGACATACATATGTTAATTGGTGTTTAATAGTGCTAAACATGGTTTTTAGTGTGTGATATGCAATCAAGGTCAATTCTAGGTTAATATTGACTTAAAGTTGACTTTTGGGTCAACTGGTCAACCTTGGTCAAACCCTAGTCAAATCAAGTCAATCTAGGATTAGTTAACCTATTTCAAGTTATTACCTACCTAGACACCTATGTTATCAATGTATATTTTATATTACCTACATTCAATATTACCTTATAAGATATTTACCCTATACCCTATTCATGGGTTTCTTTAACTTAGATACATTATCTATATGTATGTATACACTTTCCTATTTACCCATTAGTCTATTTCCTAACCCTAGGTAATACTTTACCTTAACTTAGATAGTTACATTCTCACCTTACTTAGGGTAGGTAATATCTTCATTACCCTAACTAGTTTAGGTAATACCCTCACTTAGTGATAGGTAACTCTCCCTATCTCTAAACCTATGACAACTCCTCACGCCCCCTCTAAAACTCATTGGCCTATGGCCAATGTGGCTCTCCCCTCTCCAAATCAAAACCATACATGGCCTAGGCATTGCCCAAAGGCCACATAGCTGCTGCCAAGGACACTGCCCTACCTGGCCTATTTTTAAGGCAGAGCAATGATGCTACTTGCCATAAACAGCAGCTGTTGCTGCAACTAAAGCAGCCTGCATTGTCTGGGCCTGCTGCCACTGCTAATGCACTGCCTAAATGCCAAAGTGCATTACTGCAATGGCCTAGGCATTGGCCAAATGGCATACCCCAAGCTAATGCAAGGCCTGCACTCAACCCATCTCCAACCTGTCACAGTTGTAGGTATTATCCCCTTCAACTGAACACATACCCTGCCCTTTAACGAACACTTAAAACAGGAAACTACTAGGATACTCATATTGAATATCCTAACTATCTGAACTTAAACTTCCTCACTCAAATAGACTAAACCCACTAAACATTGAAACTGACACACACTCTAATCACTCAGAAGTGACACACACTATGACATACTGATTCAAATACACTGATATATAGACTGTAGCGCAGTAATACACTCACTGATACCGCTCATCACTACCTAAACAACCCACAGGCACTCCAAATCCCTAATGACTTTCCCTCCAACACTGGTACACTTATCCTCATATTACTAAATACTAATACACTAGTTAGGACACTAACTCACACTCTAACTCTGATACTCTCACTAAAACCTTTACTTAAATAATACTAGAACTGACATTTGCCTATGCCAATGGCCTATGGCCAATGTAGTACTAACCAATGGCCAAATGGCTAATTCTCATCTGCTGCCTACAGCATGTCATAGCCTGCTCGATTGAAAGCAATGGCCAAATACTGTGCAGTGGCTTAATGCCACCCTCACAACAAGGCATGGCTAAAAGGTCTCACTGCTCTGTAGCAATCGAGATGGAGGGTTAAGCCCCCACTACAGTATTCTGAATCAGAGGCCAATTGGCCTGCCACCTGCAATGCCAACTGCTTTTGGGGGGGTCAAGCTACTGTTGGGCTCGAACAGTGTGCTATCAACACCACATATACATGTATCTTCCCTAAAACCCACACACACACACTCTTGCATACCCCTACAGAACACCACAAACACTCCCTAACTAACTAGCCGTCTACCAAGAACTAATATGCCATTACCTAATTTGTACCACTATGTATGACAGTGGGTCGTATTTGGCATATACTAATAAATGGACAACCTATTTATTCTACCACGAGAATAGGATACCCAAAAACGACAAGGGAAGATTCCAAGAAAACAAGGCTCCAACCATCAACCCTTGTTTAATAATCCTTTCAGATCTGATCCACAGTTTGATGATCTCACATAACTCTCTGAACCAGTATCTGTCCACTAAGACTGGAGACATCCCTGCGGGGACTGAAACCTTAAGCTACCTGAGGCATGGTAGTCAGAAGATCTCAAGGGAAGCCTTGTTGGCAGGCTTTCTTTCTCTGTGGCTGCGGAGATGGGTTGTGCCAGGGATTAGCACAGCTGACAGAATTCATCAAAACGTATTGTGGCCGGCAGTACGTTTGGTGTTCAAGGTCAGAATCAACCTGCTATCAGCAATGGTGTGTCGAATAAATGCAGGTTTACGGACCTTTGGTGAGGAACTAATCAACAATGCTCCTCACCGAAAAGAATTCCCAAGGGTGGAGATGCCATATGCTTATCTGATGGGCTGGCTATTGCATCATAACTGCAGTTTGTTGCCACCGGGCCCTGGAGATAATACGGAGGTCTTCCTCCAGAAATTCAATAAAGCCACGTGGATTGCAACTACAGTGGCAGACACCCGAGCAGTACTAAACTACTCTCGTGGATGGAACTTTTTCTGTACAAGACCACAAGTTCCAGCCGACTGCCTCGGTGTACAATTTGAAGATAGAGGGGAAGGGAGGACTTCATTACCTGTGCCAGTTTTCAAATGGCTAATGTACATCAGACCCTCCCATCTGATGTACAGGAATGAAGACAACTGTGCGTTCAAACCATACTTACCCAGTCGGTTCGCTCGTTAGTTCGGATATGACCAATTTCACGTTGGTAATCCCTCTACCAGCTTCTACCATTATGGGAAATTAATTGATGGTGCACGAGCATGGAGATACTTTAGCACTGCTTGTACCGATGCTAGATTCCAGGTATCTACTGCTACAAGTACAACCGAGCTACGAATACTTCATACGTATGCTCGCTTTTATGCATCCATTCACTCCTTTGCGCATGGCTATAATATAAAGGGGAGTCTTCGATGGCCCAAGGAAGGGAACGTCGAAGAACCAGTCAGGGTACTTCCAGACATACCCGATGATGCTGCTATTCCAGATAAGTATCTGGAAGTAATCCCTACGGAAGTTAGGGAAATAGCTGCAGGACCAATTATTATCAACAAGACCCGGAAGCAGAAATCAGGTGCAGCCGTTACCCTCCCAGAGAAGAAGAAGAAGAAGATCACTGTCAAAGGGCCTTCTAGACAGAGAGCCGCTACCCCAGAGAGCGAAACTCCAGTCGAGGAGCCTCAACACATTACATCTTCTTCAGCTCATCCTGGAGAAGGGTCCTCGGCATCTCAACCAGCAACATCAACAGAAGCTGTGAGGCTCCTATCTTCTGGATGCCTCAGCTCATCACTTCATCTGACTTTGCCACAGAAAGCTATTGAGGATACCGTCACTACACATACTGTTGATCCAGAGCTCATTCCATCAGATAAACTGGCTTTTACCTTCGATGATGATGACTGGAATGGGGACTATGACTCGCTCTTAGCACGTCCTGCACCTACTCCAGGTAAATATAAATTACACAAAATCTATACAAGATTATGTATTATGATTTTGTATATTAACTTATTTTGCTTAATTTGTAGGTGTCATTACTGCAGCAAAGCTTGTGGCTCCTCCTCCTCAAGAAGCTATTTATGAAGAAAACATGGAATCCGAGGAAGAGAGTTCTTCTTCAAAAGAAGAAGAAGATATTGTCCAAGAGGAATGTTCTCCATCTACAGAGATACAACAAGAGCCTGTGGTAGAGGCTCAACTAGAATTGTCTTCTCTTGCTGAGGACGGAGAAAAAGAACAAAGTGCAGAAGAACCAACTGCAGATGAAGATGCAGCTGCTACAGAAGAAACAGACTTCAATGAAGAAATAGTTGTAGAAGAACCCACTACAACTGAAGTACTCCCAGAGTTTGAAGAGCCGGTAGCCCATGAAGGTGGTGAAGATATAGTCAACTCATCAACTGAAGCTGGAGACGTTGTAATAGCATCCTCCGTTATTGCTACTGATCCAGCACAAGTTCCTGAGAAGACAGTGTCTAAACCGGAGTCAGTCACTATAATCGCCATTCCTCCCGTAACAATTACCGCCACTGAAACTCAAATAGTTTCAACTCCAGAGATGGCTGGAGTAATGATCCAGAAAAGTGTTGAAAGTATGGCCTCTGAAGCTCCTGGGGATTAGTTAGCCACGGTAGCAGTATCAATAATGGCTCTAACTCAACTTTCTACCAAGGCAACAATAATATCCACTCCTAGCCTTCAGAAGAGGGACTTGGTAGACATCGCCGCCACGCCGAGCTCAAATGCAGTGAATCTCTTAGTTGAGATTCATACTGAAACTTTCTACAAAACCCTGGCGGCTCTGATTAAAATGGTCCTGAAGAAGGGCCTTAATTATGAAAGCTTGAAGGGTGCCATTGCTCACACAATCAGGAATGTTGCCATGTTCAATGACACTGAGAGAGCAGCGGCGATGGAGAAGGTCGTAGAAGGTCTTAAACATCCTATTAGAGAATATCTAAGGCTATCAAGTGAAACTATTGAAAGTCTCATCCAAACCGAGTACGATGCTTTATCAGCTGAATACATCGCTCGGGAGACTACTTTCAATGAATCTCTCCAGAACTATAGCAGCAAAGTTGCCAGAGAAAGAACTTTATTAAATAAAACCAAGCCTCTGCTGGAGATGCATAAGGAAGCCTATGAGACTTCAAACATGAGGATTCATCAGCAAGATGATAGAATCCGTGAAGTTGAGGCGGAGTTGGTTCGCTTGAAGGCCGAAAGAGAGCAAATAATTGCGGATAGAGACCAACATCTGACGCATAGCTCAATTTTGGAAGAGAAGGTTTTCGGTGTTGAAGCTGTCATTAAAATCCTTGATGATGCCAAGGATAAAATGATAGCTACTTTCGCCGAATTCTCCCATCTTTGTACTCCAGAGGCTCGACGCACCATAGCTACTGCAACTGTGCTGAGCTCTCGTGAGAAGCGTCTAGCAGAGCTGCAAAAACTGCTCGAAGATGTATCTGCTCCGCCTTAGGCATTTTTGTATTTAATACAGAATTTTGTATTCTTCTGTCTTTTTTATTCTGTAATATTTCCAAAAAATGAATGAAATATTTGTTTTGTGACCCTATCATTTATTTTGAAGTTTAACAATAGGTATGAGATAGAAAACACTTATCAGAGGTAATATGGACATGACAAGTCTTCTAAACTCAATAAATTATATCTATCCAGAGGTAATGTGGACATGATAGATAATGAATCTTGTTTTTTTAGAGTGTACAATACTATCAGAGGTAATATGAACGTGACAGATCGTAACAACTCAAAGAAAAATAGATTAATATCTATTCAGAGGCCATATGGACATGATAGATAAGAAAAGAAGTAGACTTAATATTTATTCAGAGGTCATGAGAACATGATAAATAATAAATCCCTCTTTTTTTTAATCAGCTGGTAAGGCAGAAGATCAAAATTCTCTTTTAAGAGACAAATAATCAGCTTAACCAGACATTGGTAGATGGGGAATAAAAAAAATTAGACATAATATTTCTTCAAGCATTTGCCATTAATTGGCATCATGAGCAAATCTCCATTAGGTTTAGACAACCTATAGGCACCATTGGAGAATACTGTCTCGACGACACAAGGACCTTCCCATTTTGCTTAGAATTTCCCTTTGCTCTTATGAGTCATCACCATCGGTCTTCGGACAACTAGAACTAGCTCACCGACTTTGAATACCCTCTCTTTAACTTTACGATTGAAAGCTCAAGATATGCGGGCTTGATATAGCTCAATGTGCTGTTGGGCTTGAAGACGCTTCTCGTCCAATCCTTCAAGTTCTTGGAGTCGTAAGCAATCATTATTCTCTGAGGTTAGCTCATTATCAACGGCTATTCTAATAGATGGAATCTGGATTTCTAGTGGAAGAACAGCCTCACATCCGTAAACCAGTGATAATGGTATAAAACCAGTAGGAGTTCGGCCTGTCGTTCGGTAGGCCCATAAACATTCTCCAAGTTTCTTATTCCAATCACGTTTATTAGAAGAGACGAACTTTTTGAGGAATTTAATGATTGACTTGTTGAAAGCTTCGGCCAAACCATTAGCAGCTGGATTATAAGCCGTAGAAGCCAGATTTTGGATTCGATTCTTATCGCAGAATCGATAAAATGTCTGACTGGCAAATTGTGGTCTATTGTCATGGATTATCCTTCGGAGAATCCCAAAACGATAAATAACACGATGTTTAATAAAGCTAACCACATTAGATGTTTTCACTTCAACAAGGGGAACCGCTTTCGCCCATTTAGAAAAGTAATCGGTATTAGCCAAGATAAACCGATATCCCTTGACAGAAGGAGGGTTAATCGGACCAATAATATCCATGCCCCAAGCTTCGAAGGGCCAAGAAGCTATTGTAGTATGTAAGAATTCAGATAGTTGATGAATAAAATCAGCATGAATCTGACATGCTTTACACCGTCTGGCATAATCCACAGCATCTGCTATCATGGAAGGCCAATAATACCCAAAATACGATCCTGTAATTTTGGACCCGGTTGATGGGTACCGCAGACACTATTATGAGCTTCACAGAGTGTTTGCTTAGCTTCACTCTCAGAGAGACAATGCAGCAAAAGTTCATCATATGAACGACGATATAACATATGCAAAGAAGAATCGTAGTAGAATCGAAATGATCGTCTCTTGATTGATGCAGCTTCTTTTGGATCTTCGGGTAAAATCTTATGAACCATATAATCAATGAATGGAGTTATCCAATCCCTTTGCTGAGAACTTGATTCTGTAGTATAACTCTGTTCGATATGCAAATTATTCTTGACACAGAATAGATCTCTATCCAACAAAGTAATGGTATTTTGTCTTCTAATTGGAATAGCTAAGTCTGCAGCTAAACTAGCAAGAGCATCAGCTTCCAAATTTTGACAACGTGGTACAAATTCAATTAAGAACCCTTTGAATGAAAGGACCAACTCGATCACTACTTGATGATAGGGAATGAGGTCTAGATTTCTGACTTCATATGTCCCTCTGACCTGATTAACAATCAGTTGAGAGTCTCCATAAGCTTCTAGGAACTCAATGTCCAATTCTTTTGCTACTTGGAGACCAATTAGCATAGCATTATATTCTGCCACATTGTTGGAACATGGTTCATTAAGAGAATAAGTACGATAAATGACCATTTTATCAGGAGAGACCAAGACGATGCCTACTCCGGAGACAATATTGCCTTTAGGTCCAACCCGTGATGCTCCATCAAAATATAGTTGCCAAATGTCGTCCTTCAAAGTCATGTTGCAGTCCACGACTTCATCTGGAATGTCCTCATATAGCTTAGATATTTCAGGTATAGGGTGAGCTGCTAAGAAATCAGCTAATGCTTGACCCTTTACTGATTTTTGAGGTACATAGACCATATCATAAGGAGTAAGCAACATCGCCCAAGTAGCTAATCTGGAGTTAAGAATGCTCGGCTTTCTCATTAATACCCGAATAGGATTTATTCTAGATATGACATAAATAGTTTGTCCTGACACATAATATCGTGTCTTTTGAACGGCAAAAACCAAGGCCAGACATTCTTTTTCCACAGGAGTATATCTGTGTTCAGCTCCAACCATCATTCGGCTAAGATAATAAATTGCCTGTTCATGGCCCTTATCACTTTTCTGTGCAAGAAGAGCACCGAGAGAATGATCTAAGGCTCGAACATATAGCAAAAATGGTCTTCCTACCACTGGCGGTACCAGAACAGGTAGATTTGTAAGGTATTGCTTGATGTTATTAAAAGCTTTCTGACATGCTTCATCCCAAACACACTACAAGAAAAATAATCATTTACGGCGCGCGAAATGTGCCGTAAATGAGCATTCACGGCGTACATGTTGGTGCCGTAAAAGGCCATGTCGTAAATGACCATATTATTTACAGCGCACATTTGAATGCTGTAAATAACCCCTTCATATTTTTTACAGCATTCTAATGTCATTGTAAAAAAGTGGAGTAGATTATTTACAGCATTCACGTGTGTGCCGTAATTAATAGGATCATTTGGGGCATAGTCTTTTACAACGCGCATCTGAACGTTGTAAATGATCCATCTCCATCTTATTACAACGTGCATTCGAACGCTGTAAATGACTATTTCTATCTTTTTACAACATGCAGTAGAATGCTGTAAATGATCATCTTTATTTTTTACAACGTGCTGCCGAACGTTGTAAAAAAAGTTTATCCATCTTTTTACCGCACACATTAGTATGTTGTAAATGACCATTTTTATCTTTTTACAACGCTCAATCGAATGCTGTAAATGATCCACTCATTCTTTTTACAACACACTGCGAATGTTTTAAATGATCCTATCCATCTTTATACAACTTGCATTCGAATGATGTAAATGTCCTAACAATACAGAGACATTTGTTCCTGACATAACAATCATGCATGCATGGATGAAGCAAGCTGAGGGAACAAATACAATAATAGCACCCAAATATATAGTGAAGCTTTGCCAAGTTCAAATGACACAATCACAAGTGCTAGTACAGTTCAAATTCATCACAAATGCAAATGTCAAACAAATATTCGGTAAAGCTTCTTCCAAGTGCAACAAAAACAAATATTCAGTAACAATTCAAATTCAAATGACACATTAAACAACTATTCAGTAAACATTCTGCCAAGTGCAACAAAAATAACAGTTCAAATTCAAATAAAAAAAAATTACAACTTTCAATTGATCAGATCTCCTTGTCGTTGTCTTGTATATTGAAAGAAAAACCACATCATTTATCTCTTCTTCAGTTGATAAGATTGCCCTGAGTTGCTTTGGGAACAAAGTATTGAGTTTCTGTCATAAAAATTACAACATTAAATTAGCACCCAAGGATAAAGTCCAAGTCACATATGTAGAGAGAACACAATTCAGATTAATTAAATCTATAACAGATTACATAAATCTGTGTGACCATGCTAATGTTGATCTGTGTGTGTCAATTCTACATATATTATCCAAGTATCAAGTGCAAATCAAAGGGGATCATTTGCTTTAGAAAAATACAAGTTCCACAAGCAAAGTAAACTATAAAAGCAACACAAAATATGAATTAGCACTAACTGGCAAGATGTAACTTATAGATTGTTATTGTAATATATGTAACCACCAGGTTCAGCTTCATTTAATATGACTCTAGTTGAAAATTAAATGTGTTTCAACTGGAAATTAAAGAATGACTGATAACCGATTTACCATCTCACATGGTTGTTCCTAGACTGACCTTCCAGACATGATGTCATGTTTTTTATGGCAAACAGTTCTCAACCATCTCACATGGTTGAGAACTTGTCGAAAGATGAGGAGGGTTATCTATCCAAATTGGTACTATTTTTCAGTGATTCGGACAGGCTAAAGACTATTCATGCTGGATCGCCACTGAAGAATGAGAGGAGAGAAGCTGAGATCAATGCGATAGCTAGGAGGTGAAGGAAGACTTATTTCAAGATCATGTGAATTTTTTGCAGGTTCCTTTTTGTTGCAATTTCTAACACTTTGCTCGCTTTTAAAAGGTTGTAAGGCATTACAAGGTCTACATCGCGCTTTTCAACAGTGAAGTGCCGGTTAGATGAGCTGGTTAAATATTTCTCTGATGACCTAGAAAGGAGAAAAGGTGGGAGTCAGTCTGGCAATGGATCTCAATCGACTCAAAGGATGAGGAGTGGTATTGCCAGAATGTTAAGCCAGAAATCCTTTAGAAGCAGAAAACCTAGTACTCAAGATGATGATTAGCAGAAGGCAAGCTTGGCTGATAATGTATCAGTAGTTCAGATCTATGATCATTAAATGTATTTTATTTCTTCTTTTCACCTCACTCCTTTTTTGGTGCGCATTTATTTGTCCTGATAAGTACTCATCTAATAAATTGTAAATTGGTTCCTTCAAAAATTGTTGTACATCTAGGAAGCATGGACGCTCCAAATTTTCGTGTTGTATCTGTGTTGTATTGTTCAAACACATCATGGACACTTAAAAATACATGACACCAAAATTGGTGCCAAATCCCTGTTGCTGCGTCAGGACCATGTTGTGTCGTACTCGTGTCCTTGTAACATAATTTTAAATTGATAAGATCAATTTGATAGCACATTAATCATGGATACATGGTGATGAGATCAGTTATTTGCTCTAATATATTGTTCATGGTGTCCTACATTTGCAGTTTATAATGAATTATGGATATTGAAATGTTTGGATATGTACCCGAGTTTACCGCCTTGGACATACAGAGCTTGTTGTACTGCTTTGAATTTGTAACATTATTATATTGTTATGATTAATCATGCATGCTATGCAGCAGCCTCTAATCTCAATTGCTGACATTGATAACCAGCCCAACAATTGCTAAATTCTTAGATAAAGGGATTTTATAGGTATGCCTATAATTAGAAGAAAGAACTGCCACAAAGGTCTTCATCGTGTATCGTCTGTAACAGGAATATAAACAAGCAAATGAGGATTTGCCAAGATATCAATAGATGTAATGGTAAGATTTTTAAACTTCAGCTTGTAGCTCCATATGTGGGGATAAAGGTTTTTAATTTTGAAGAGATGCTTAACGTTCAGCTTGTAGCTCCATTTGAATGTATCTATGAAATAACTACTTCAGACTACTCTCTTTAGTTATGACATCATAAGCTAGGATATGTTTGTTACAAAAGAGTAAACAGAACAGAAATCAATATCATCATATAAAAAAAAGAGTTCCAAGACAATGAGGAAAATATCATATAGAGTTCCAAACCTCATAAGTGTATGTCCACATTTCATTGTTCAGTCCAAACTTTGTTCATTAACCTGTCCTTGAAAAAGAATCACATAGTTTAAAAAATGAGGAAAAATTATAGTTCTAGAAATACTTAAGATTAACATAGTTGTACCTCAAATAAAGAAGCCTCGTCCAATTTGATATATCTTATGGGCCATGCAATCGTACTCTGTTCAGCACAAGAAAGTTTACCGAACTCAGCTGTTGGTCGATACAAAACAATGTCATCAATTATATCACAAACCCAAACTTTCCTACAATCATGGCCTAAAGGAACATGATGGACCAATGCACTTGGATCTATTGATGCAATTTCAGCAGTAGCAACATCAATTTCATCTTTCGCAAACCAACTAAGCAATTTGCACATCTTATTCTCAACATCAGAACCTTTAGCTCCACTCGCTAATTCATGTTGTCTTCTTTGTGTTCCTTCACAACCAAAATCTTGTATACTTGCTGTACTTGCTTTGTTGCTTTTTTTGTTTTTTGCTCTCTCGCTAGCGGAAATTTGAATGCTCTTATTGCCTTTTTGTTTTCCCTGATCATTTTGTATTCTCTCATCTTTAGAAATTCTACCAATTGTATCTTCCTTCTGTTTGCTTTTGGCTCTCTCATTACAAGATAGTTGATCGTTGGAATTTTCTTTACGTTTTCTTTTTGCTATCTCATTGGCCGAAAGTTGAACACTTGTATTTTCCTATTATCATTATATAAGTAGGTCAAATATCAAATTTTGTGATCAAGTGCATTGACAAAACCAAAAGAAAAGTTAATATGGATATTTCATAAACTTACAGAGTTATTTTCTCCTTTGTCGAACCGACCCAAAAGATCTTTTACCAAGCCCTTCAAGCTCTCCAATTCATTCTCTAATATGGTGACTTTATTACCCATATGAATTTGACCATCCACTTTTGAAGGATTTGCTCCAAATCCAAATCCTTTTACTCGTCCTCGTGGATCCTGACCAAGTACTTTTGCTACGGCATCATTTGTTATAGAAGTATGTTGTGACGGGTCTTCTTGAGCCTTGTATTACTTTACTTGTTGCTAGAAAAACACAAATTAGAGATATATAAATACTAAAATATAAAAACAAATAAAAGAGAACTTAAATATACAACAAGATATTGTTACCACTATATCCGAGTCTTGAACTTCCCCATCTGAATTGGTCTTTCGTGCTTCATATGCATGAATCCAAACATCGGCCCTTGAAATTGCTTCAGGTATCTCACTTTTTTGCTTCTGGAAAATAACAAATATAGATAACTACAGTAATTTCACATTTTAAACCAAGAATGAACCTAACATATTATTCTTACCAACTCGTCTTCAACAACGGCAAAACTTTTTCTACTTGTACGATGCACTAAATCAACTTGTTTTGCTCGCATCTCTTTGAATTTTTCAGTTCTTTCCTATGAAAAAGATTAAGGAAAAAAAAGTTGGTGATATAATAAGATACAAAAGTATAAGAAAAAATAGAGTTAGGGAATAAAACATTGAAGTATGTACTACGAAATCTCAAAACTAGAATTACCAAAAAAGTATGACTTGTTCTGGTTTTAATAAAAGACATCCACTTATCCATAGATTCAATGTTTGCAGGTTTGAGGAGGCTAGCAGCACGTTGTAGGCCTACCACTTCCGCTTGCGTCCTCACTTATTTCACCAAATTGGATCTCCATTCTGCCAAATCTTAAGTAGATTTCTAAAAGTATAATCCTTGTGGCACTCATCAATAGCAAAATTTTGCTACAAAAATATGATCCAAATTTGGTTGTTAAATATCATGTAAAATATAAGAAACAAGTCAATAGTAATACTAACAAACTTACCGTTACATGTTCCCAAATCTGATCTTTGAAATCAATTGAGACATCCTTCCATTTAGTCATATTAACTGGTAGCAGCTTTCTGAGAGTATAATCCTTATCAATTTGGAGCATTTTCCTTAATGGGTTGGCCTCTATGGTTGAAATCAAGGGGGAGAGGAGCATTCTTAGCTTGTTTGCTAACTGCCAAACATTTTGCCTTACCCCTAGGCGTTCTTTTTGGTTTTTCTGCATTGACCTCTTCTACTAAACCATTTGGTAATATATTGGATGATATCTTAGGTGGGGAGTTAGAATCTTCGTTAGAAATGCCATCCAACATTGGTAAGGACCGGTTCTTTTCTTGTCTACATGCAATAATAGCAACAATTCGTGAAGCTTTCTTGTGTTTTTTGGTTCTCCTTGGAGCACTGTTTGAGCATTTCATCAAACAAAAAAAGTTAAAATAATGAAAATAAATAGTAACTATTTAATACTTGTAAATTTTCATGTCTAGAATAATTTATTGTAAGAAATTGAGTGTCAGTTCATAGTAATAGGTAATAGGTAACCTGAGTATCAATAATTATAATGCATGGTACATGACATCATGTTCAAAGTGTATACAGTGAGTGTTCCAGACAATAGGAAATTAATAGTTTAGTCCCTTTGTATCTTAACTGTTCAGTCCCCAAACTAAACATGGTATCAATCCTCTTTTGGGTTCAGTCAATAGGAAATTAGGTAACAGTCCAAAATATGATAGTTTGGACAAAATCTATAATGAATGCAGTTTTCCCTCCAGAGACTTTCAGATGTATTGCCATACATTGACACTTGCGTAAAAAACCAAAAGAAAATACGTAATGTAGAGTACTCAATCCATCCCTTGACAACCAAGAGGCTTTTCTTTTAGCTGCCCAGATGTTATCATGCAGTATAAATTGAATGCAGTACTCCATAACCAGTGTTCTTACAGAAAGAAAATAAGAGCAGCAGCCGGCAGTCCCACCAATTAAGCGTGCTTTCAGGAAAGGAGTAAGAACAAAAAGTATAATAATTAGTAATTACCTGATCCAGTGATAGCACTGTCCACAACCCAATGAAGCCAACTTGACGACGATTAGATAATATTAGATCTATCTGTGTGGCATCTAATCCAAATTAAGTCCAGGCCATATTCATTGTTAGTATGTCATGGCAATTATCTACTGGCAGTATTACTATTACACTGTAAATACAGCCTTTGTAAACAACTAACATGCAGAAAGAAGAATAAGGCACCAAACTTGGCTCTTCTTATTGCAGCAGGATTTAAAATGGCAGCCAGTCAGGAGGAAAAGGTAATTTTAGATGAGATCATTCAAGACTTCCAAGTACTAATTTAGTGCGACAAAACTGAAGCTGTACATTGTGTGATACAATAATTTAGGGTATTTGCAATAAGCCCTTAATCTAACTAATTTTATGTCTCGTGTATCTTGTTATTTGCTTAAGACCAGAAATCACTAATACTTGAGTTATGAGTCCTCTGGGTTAACATAACTGATGGAAAAGGAAAATGTGAACATTTAGTTAACTTCATGGACTTCAATTTTTAACATTTTGCCCTTTACCGTCCTACACCTTTTCTTCACTAATACTTGAGTTCTGTGTAAAATGTTTGTTTGTTTGGATGTCTGGCCATGGTGTTGGTTTTTCTACATTAGAAAAAAGTGAAGTTTTGCAATGGTCTCTTGCCTATATTCTTTCTAGCTGAATGGTAGCAATGATTTTGGTGTAGGAATGGGAGTTTCACAAGGGCTTTAACAATAGGAAATGGGAGTTTCAGCAGTTCCTGGTAATAACTTTTCCATAGGGCTTTAACAATAGGAAATGGGAGTTTCACAAGCCAATGTACATAGCAGTATGTATCTGCTAGGGGGCAGGGGCCTTGTATGAACAAATTAGACAAATTTGAATGGAAGAGGAGTCATCTGATACAAGATACATGCAACAAAAACAAATATTGCTAAATTTATTCTGCAGGATGCATGCAACAAATTTATTCTACAGGATGCATGCAACAGAAAAAGTAACCAACAGAATAAACATATATTGCTAATTTTGCTTCAATTACTTTACTACAATTTGTCAGAGAGAAGGTATGTTTAAAGTTAAAAAAAACTAAAAGTTGGAACTTACTTCTTCACCGTTTTTCGCCATCTTATTGACCAAATATTTATTCTCAGATAATTTGATCAATCTTCACCGTCTTCACTTTCAATCTGCTAAGAAAACATAATATATAATTCATTAGATTCATAAAATAAACATCTACTCAAACAATAACTCAAGATTAATATAGATAATTATATAAATGGTCTTGGTATGATTATCGATACATAAGATAGATCCTCATAATCACGTATTACACAATCTTCATCATCAATATCAAAGTGAAGGTGTGATACATCTAAAGGAGTGCATGGCATGTATTCATTCCCATCATCCGTCTCATTCTCATAAAAACCTCTTTGTGGTGCTTTCAATACAACATACCAATTCGATGTGTCCGACTCTCTTGAATAAAATACCTGTTTTGCTTGTGATGCAAAAATAAATGGATCCCTCTCAAATTGATGTTGTCCTTGATGGAGGTTAACTAATGTAAACCCATCTTCAACTTTGATACCATTTTTTATATTTGTCCAATCACAATCAAATAAAGGTATTTTAAATTTGTAGTAGTCCAGTAACATGATATCTTTTATGATACCATAGTAAGTTACTTTTCCTACTACTTGTGAAGAATCTTTCGCACTTGCTCGACACATTGTTTCTGCTTCAATAGAAACCCCACAATTTTGTGTGCTTTTCTCGGCATCCTTTGTATGAAATCGATTTCCATTGATAACATAACCAGAATAAAACTTTACTTCTCTCTTAGGCCTACATGCAAGTTATCTAACAATATCTAATATTAGAGTACTACTGCCACTTCTTACTTCATTTCCCAGCCATTCACTAAACGTGTTCATATGTCGCTTTTCTAAAAGAGATTCATTCTTGGCCAAACGTTTATCTAAACGTATAAGCTGCTCTTTGTGCATTCTGGAACAATAAAAAAGATAAGTTAGAGTGTAAATAATGAGGATTAAAATTTAAAAAAATTACTATAGAATTATAACTTACTCTCTCCATGGATCAACTTCCGCGGTATTCTTCAACACATAACGATGGGCAATCTCTAACATAGAAGAAGTCATTGACTTTTTTGTCCTACCTTGACCAAGTGGCCGTCCTTCTACTATTGTTCTATCTTCAAAATCTTCATTGTGCCTATGTTGATGCCCTATATCAGCTGCTTGTCTTATGTATCCAGAACAAAAATGTGTCAATTCATCAGCTAAATACTTCTCAGCTATGCATCCTTCGGGATTAGAACGATTCTTAACATATCTTTTTAGGACCTTCATATACCTAATCATGATTACATAATAAATTTAAGCTTTATAAGTTATCAGATTAGGCTATAATTAATATAGAGATATACCATAAAAATTGATCCTCACCTTTCAAAAGGGTACATCCATCTGAAAGGTGCCGATCCAGCAATCAGCGCTTCTTGTCCAAGATGAATAGTTAAATAGACCATAATGTCAAAAAAAGACGGAGGAAAGAACCTTTCCAACATGAACAAAGTTTCAGCAATTTCATCTTCAAGAAGCTCTAGTTTATTTTTATCAAGTACCCTTTGACATAATTGATTAAGAAATGCACAAAGGCAAAAAAATAGCAATCCTCGGTCCCTGAGGTAAAAGTCCTCTCAATGCCACCGACAACACTTGTTGTACTAAGACATGACAATCATGGGACTTGAGGCCGTAAATCTTGTGGTCTTGTAATGACACTCGATTTGCAATGTTTGAACTATAGCCATCTGGCAATCTCAAATTTGCTAATCTCTCACAAAATATATGCTTCTCTTTCTTTGAAAGTACGTACGGAGGTATAGTACCTTTTGAACTACTAAACTTATCATCTTTGAGATGTAATTTTTTTCTGATGCCCATCACCTTCAAATCTTTTCGAGAATTCAAATTGTCTTTCGTTTTCCCCTTTATATTCAATAGAGTGCCAATAATACTCTCACAAATATTCTTTTCAGTGTGCATCACGTCTAAATTGTGTCGTAATAGCAAAATCTGCATTATGAAGAGAATACATATTAAATTTAACAACTAATATAAATAAAGAAAAAAAAGGGGGGGGGGAAATACCTCCCAATATGGTAACTCAAAGAAAATAGATTTCTTTTTCCATCGCTTTGTAAGCTGTGTAGGATCATCACCATCATTATAATCGATTTCTTTATTTCTCTTCTTTCTATTTTCATGTTGTTGACTCTTTAACTTTTCCCAAACATTTACAATATTGTTGACCACTTGAAGAACCTCTGAACCGGTTAATTTTTTAGGCCTCAATCGATGTTCTTCGGTTCCATCAAACCACGATGCTTTCAACCGCAAAGGATGATTAGGTGGAAGAAAAATCCTATGGCACATGTAAGCAAAAAAATTTCCATTTTTTAGCCATTTTGAGCATGTCTGAATACCACAAACGGGACATGCCTTCTTACCCTTTGTAGAATATCCTGATAAATTTTCATATGCTGAAAAATCATTTATTGTCCACATCAAGATAGCTCTCAAAGTAAATGTGGTCTTAGTGAATGCATCGTACACACTAACTCCGTTGACAAATAATTCATTTAAATCTTTTATAAGTGGTTCCAAATATACATCTATATCATTTCCTGGTTGTTTCGGACCTGGGATAAGTAATGACAACATTAAATTTTCTTTAGACATGCATAAAGAAGAAGGGAGATTATAGGTAACCAAAATCACAGGCCAACAACTATATCTTGAACTAAGATCACCAAAGGGGTTAAATCCATCGGAAGAAAGACCAAGCCGAAGATTACGAGGATCTGATACAAAAGTTGGAAATTTACTATCAATCTTCTTCCATGCAAACGAGTCAACTGGATGGCGCATCATGCCGTCCTGGCTTGTGTTATTGTAATGCCATGTTAATTGTTCTGCCTTTTCAGATGACTTAAACATTCTCCTAAACCGAGGTATGATTGGAAAGTACCGTAAGACCTTTGCAGGAATTCCTTTATGAACCTTTTGAGTACGCTTATTAACCTTCCATCATGATTCACCATATTTGGACACATCTCCATATGTTCTAAATTCTTTCTAAATAAATAACAGTCATTCACACAAGCATGTATCTTCTCATACCCTAAATCAAATGCCTTGAGAAACTTCTTCATAAAGTATAATGAATTTGAAAGTATGTTATCATTTGGTAGCAAATCCCGAATGATGTCAAGAAGTTCATCAAAACCAGTATCAGATAGGCTATACCTAGCTTTATACTTGTATAAAATAACCGTAGCAGACATCTTTGTGATGGTACAACCCGAATATAAAGGAAGTTCCGCCTCCTCCACTAAATCTTTCAAATCAGGCTCTATTCTTTCATCTGTAGGTTCCATAATATCATCATCAGCATAAAGTGCATCTTTGTACATGTTATAGGTCTCCAGAAACTCTAAATTTTCATCTTCTAATATATTCAGCTTTCCTACATGAAAGATCCATATAGTGTAACGAGGATGCATACCATTTATAATCAAGTGATCATATACGGTATCAAAACTATGGTATTGTAGGTTCATACAACGACTGCAAGGGCATTGAGTCTTTTGTAGATCCAGCTTACTTGCTTGAACCATATCCACAAATCTCCTTGCACCATCATGATAGGCTTTACAAGTTCTAAAGATCAAGAAAAAAATGAGAAGAAGGAAAAAATTAATCTTTTTTTACAAAGAAACGAAATGACAGTATGTATATTCATACGATTATATAGTTTAGAGGTTTTTAAAATAACCTTGAAAGATCTATCCAACTTTTATCCATGATGTTCTATTTTCCTTGGGAATCCTCCTTATCTTTAATAGAGAGTTCTACAAATATATTTTTCAAGATAATGAGAAATGATAATAATAATAAATATGGTAGTTAAGAAATGAAAGGAAACAAAACAAGAAAGCAACCTGGAGATCTCCAACAAACACGTACAACCGATCGACCCAACAAACAGTAACTGATTTATGCCTGCGACATATCAGAAAATTACCATTATAAGCCTCCAAAATGTAAGAATCTTACGATCAGATAAAAGCTATTATATTTAGGGTATTCCTTCATACAAACTTAGGATCACATAAAAGCTATGACATTTAGGGCACTTCACCCTACAATTCATCATGTCCACCTGTGTTCCAACACAATTCATGTGTCCATCTGAGTATGCACTTGTGCTCTTTACGGGATCATAACCATTCCATATGAGAAGTATCATGACCCTACTTGGAAACTACTATAAGGTGTCCATCAGTAACCCTTTTTGTACATAAATTCATATAAATAAAATGCCTGTTGGTGCATTATACATGCAAACAATTTAAATATTTCAATAAAAATTCTAAAGATGAAGCATATGAAACATCATAAACCAATCACTGAAGTAACTCAACTTGTTCTATTACTAATTCCTATTTCCTGTAAATTGCCCAAAAAAAAGAAGAAAGGGACATAAATAATAATTTAACCTATAATGCTATAATTATTGAGTTATGTAAAAATAAAAAGAACCTAGTATTTGTAACCTGGTATGCAAATTTGACAAAATAACCCAAAAAATCAATTTACACAATAATGACAAAAATTAACACGTAAAAGAAAGAAATTAAAAAAAACTAATCTATGCTTTGATTTGATGAAATATAGTCCGAGACATATTTTCATACACAAAAGAAAAAAAACATATATTTCTAAGAGTACAGGAATCAATAATATAAATCTGCAGCTTTGATCTATGATCTGATTTCAACAAAATATGCAGCTTTAATTTCATAGGTAAATTTCACAAAGAAAATACTTCAGTGATTGGTTTATGATGTTTCCTATAAATTATCATATACTTCCAGAACATATCCGAACCTATACGAACTGAGGGGTCATTTGGAATGCAACAAAAAAATTGAAACTTCCCATAACTAGGACAAAACCAGCACGAGAACACTCAGTAACTTTGTAGATTATCAATGGTAAAGAAGGATTTCACATTCAGCATTTCTGTATCAAAAGGAATTAATTGCACCAAAAGGATTTCACCAAAAGGAATTAACTTGCATTTCTGTATCAATAGGAATTAACTTCCTATAGGAATTAACTTGCACCAAAAGGATTTCACATTAAGCATTTCTGTATCAAAAGGAACAAGAACTAAAACAAACAGATTATCAATGGTAAAGAAGGTATCACATTGGCTTTTGTAGATTGCAAAAAAATAAAACTGATCACTCATCATATAACTCAAGAAACACGCATATTATGTAGGCCTGGTAATTGAGTTGAAACTGCTATTCAAAGGCAGGTAAAATGCTTTATCCAGTTCTGTTCATACACAACTTGATTCTCCACAAATTGTTGAATATATCTACACTTGAATTAACCTTCCACATAATGGTGTCACAAATGTGTATATGGTATCACAAACTCAAGATTAATCCTTTTTTTCTTCTGAAAGTAGAGAAAGTACTCGAGCACAAAGCTGCAAGTCACTTATGACTACAAAGTAACTACAGCTAAAAGTAGGATAAAACGACAACACGAATGCAGGTCAAACCCCAGAAGATATTATTATGACTGTTGATATTAGGTAGGATGCAAATTCTTGATTCAGTGGTAAATTACATATCAAAGTGCACAATCAAAATGAACTGACACAAGCACAATATTCAGATGAATCCATACAATCAGGTTAGTGTCCCAACTTTGTGGCTTCTTTTTTTGATGTTTCATTTTCAATTTTACAATGAAGTATGAACAAGCTCTAACTAACCAACATATTCCCATGAATCCTTTTCTGCCATGTGTTCTTGTCAATTGCTTCATTATAGCATATTTTTTACCCTCACATGATGATATGATTTTGTTACCTACTAAAGAAGCAACCTTAGAAAGTTCTTTATAATTACGATGCTTCAGATCTTCCGACAATGGAACTCAAGCAATTTTTACACAAGTTTATATAAAAATAATGATCAATTGTGGGTCTGAACAGAATTCCTTTTGATATTAAAAAAACATCATAGACATACTTAACATCAAAAAGATGCTGCACTCCCAAGTTTTCTGGCGTTAACCAAGAGAAAAAATATGGTAGCTAAGAAATGAAAGGAAAAAAAACAAAAAAACAACCTGGAGATCTCCCACAAACATGCACAGCCGATCCCCAACAAGCACAGTCGAATCTGGTGATATAAGAAGAAGAAGAAGAAGAAGAGAACAAACCCTAAATTTAGCTTCTACCATGTGAAACAATTGGACAAACCCTAGATTTAGCTACAAAATCAAATCAAAGGAGAGCAATTAGACAAACCCTAGATCGACTACGACTCCAAAGGAAAGAAGGCTCCCATGTTCTTGCGGTGTCTCCCAATTCTTCTTCCGGAGGAGCAAAATGGGGGCCGATCCCTAAAACACTAGCAGCCGAACCCTAGTTTTTTGGGGGAAATAAACTGAAGGCTATATAGTCGATCCTATATTAAGGGGGGAAATAGAACTTAAGGGGGGAACAAAATAAACTTAAGAGGGAATTAAAACATTAAGGGGGAAAATAAACTTAAGGGGGAAAATAAAAACTTAAAGGGGAACCAGCTATAGCCGATCCTAATTTTTAAGGGGACAATTACAACATGCATAGATATGGGCCATAAATGAGTGGTGAAACACAACGCACAAAATTGCATGCCGTAAATGAGTGTTCAATTACAACACGCAGCAGTGCATGCCGTGAAAGAGTGTTCAATCACAACACGCAAAAATGCATGCCATAAATGAGTGTTCAATTACAACATGCAAAAATGCATGTCGTAATTGAGTATTCAATTACGGCGTGCATGTCAAACACGCCATAAAAAAGACAAAAAACAACTCTTTTACGGCATGCATATTTGTACGCCGTAATTGAGTATCATTTATAACGCGCAGCAACTGCACGCCATAAATTGTGCGTCGTAAATACTACATTTTCTTGTAGTGACAAATAATACACCTTTCTTTAATAGCCGAGAGAAAGGTTGACATCTCCCAGAAAGATTGGATATAAATCTCCTGATATAAGCAATGCGACCTTGGAAGCCATGGAGTTCTTTTAGATTGCGTGGAGGACGCATTTCAAGAATTGCTTTGATTTTATCAGGATCAACGTGGATACCTTGAGAAGTAATGACAAATCCCAAAAACTTGCCACTAGAAATCCCTAAGAAAGACTTAGTAGGATTCATCTTCAGTTGATGTTGACGCATCAAATCAAATAATGTCTTTAAGTCTTGAATATGATCATCTTTTGATCGACTTTTGACAGCAATATCATCCACATAACATTCAACTATTTTTCGTAGATGTTCTTGAAAGATATTGCTCATGGCCCGTTGATACGTAGCATCGGGATTTTTCAGACCAAACGGCATAACCGTATAGCAGTAAACTCCAAAAGGTGTACAAAAAGCGGTATGCTTTTCATCTCCTGGATGCATCTTAATTTGATTGTATCCAGAAAATCTGTCCATGAAAGACATGCATTCAAAACCACATGTATTGTCTATCATGACATCGGTAATTGGAAGTGGAAATTTGTCTTTTGGACAAGCTGCATTAAGATCTCGAAAATCTATGCAAACTCGAACTTTTCCATTCTTTTTCATAACAGAAACAATTTTGGCAACCCAATCTGGGTATTGTTCTTCACGAACAAAGCCATATGTGATCAGCTTTTTGACTTCTGCTTCAATTGCATCCATCATATCTGGTCGAAAATGCCGCTGCTGTTGTTTTACAGGCTTGGCATTAGGAAGAATATTGAGTTTATGAGTAGCTACTTTAGGATCTAGACCCGGCATATCCTCATAACTCCATGCAAAGATATCAATATATTCTTTAATCAGCATTATCAATTCTTCCTTTTCATCTTCAGAAAGATTTTTACTGATGAATATTGGCTTAGATGTAGTTCCGTCTCCAATGTCAATCTGGACAATTTCATCTTCTGTAGGTGGTTCTCATTGTTCAAAACGAAGCTCCTATTGAGTGTCCATTTGTTGTGCCCAAGGGTCATTTTCAAATGGCTCAGATTCACCATCAGTTTGAACCATGTTGACTGAGAATACGCACTCAGATTCATCATAATGGTTTTCTCTAGAATATGAGGATTGTAAATAACTGGAAGAACATTCTTCTTCCATATCTTCTTTATACATGTGGGATGTATTAGTTTCAATGAACTGGATTTCTTCAGAATCTGAGGATTATGAAGAACTGGAAGAAAATTCTTCTTGTATATCTTCATTAAACATGTGGGATGGATCGTATCCCAACCCATGACGAGTTTTCTGGTAAAACAGATCACCACATAATGGTAATCGTCTACCTTTGCCTTGATTGAGACCTTGCATAGTCTTCAAATCATATCCCATATTCTGGATAATCTTAAGAGATTGTTGACTATATTTGTCAATTCAGATTCTTCCTTTATCTTTCTCTCTGAGATCATCTGTCTGAGTAACAGGGATATTTCTAGCCAGGTCAAACACAATTTGGTGCTTATTTTTCTTATTAAACGGAATCACAAAATAAGATTCTTCGTGACGTCTATAAGTTACACAAGCTTGTGATGATGAGGCTACAGGAAGAAGATAGGGAGAAGATGTTAGGAACCTTTGAGCATAGGGTCCTACATCGACATGAGGAGGAAAAGAATTTTTCTTATGATTAATGTATAAGGTTTTCTCTGTATTTATGTCATTTTTATGTTGATGACTTTGATTATCAGCAGATAAAGTCATTCTTTCAATAAATTTGACAGTCATGTACTCCAAAAGGAAATCTTCATTAATATTAAAAAGTAAAGAATGATCAATATTTACATCATTTACAAACTGACTACTACGCTTTGGATTGATCATTAACGGACCGTCATCCGTCTTCTGCGTAGACTTGCTAAGGTTGATAATCAGTGGTTCTGGATCATTTGTACGAAAAGTACGTCCCTTGACCTTGATCATGAGAGGTTGAACTTGGCTCTTGACTGGAATACTCACTGATTCCTTAGACGAAGCTCGAGTTCTTTCTTTAACTTTGATCACCAAAGGTTCATCATTGACAGGTTGGGGTTGGATTCGACCTTTGACTTTAATCTTCAAAGGTTGATCTTCTGGAGGATCTTCATTGACAGATTGATCTTCTGCAGGTGATCGATCTTCGGCCATATCCGATATCTCCTTCACATGCTCCTGTTTGTAGAGTATTGAATCAGAGAAATAGGCTTCAACACCCTTAAAAGGATTGATATCTGCGAATTCAGTCTTCACAATCCCTTGAGAATCTACGTACTTGAAGCATTGGTGGAGAGTTGAAGGCACAATATTATGCTCATGTATCCACGGTCTTCCAAGGAGGATGTTGTAAGATACATCTGAGTTGATAACATAAAAGGTCGCCATAGTTCGAAGATCACCAATTTGAATCTTCAGACGAATCTTCCCCAATGGTTTACTCTTTCCAGAGTTGAAACCAACTATTGTTGTACTAGTGTAAGTCAAATCACTAGTAGGAATCCATCGTAGCATACTCTGAAGAATAATGCTAATAGAAGACCCAGGATCAATATAAATCCTGTCAATTTTAGTAGATTCAATATACCCTGTATAACACAGAGGCCTGTCGTATTTATTATGCTTCAACAGCATATCTTCTTATGTGAAGGTAAATGTTAGGAATTGATTCCGTCACACTATGACATTGTGGACACGATACTGGTATATTGTCAGGACTCTTGAGTTGAGCTAAGCATGAGTCTGCTTATAGCAAAGCTTCGTTCAAAGTTTCTCGACTTTCTTTAGAAAGACGAAGCAACTCAAAGATAGAAAGTCTAGCCGGGGTATTATCTAGTTGGGCTAGAATACCAAACTTGTAGGGCTTCATCACCACCCCTTGATTTGAAGCGGAATTCAATGGGACGTCAAAGCGTACTGCTTTCTGTTTCCCTTTCTCAACCACAGATGGTTTAGAAGGTCTTGCCTCAGTAGGAACATGAGATGGTTGAGCTGGTAGTATTTCAGCAACATCCTCTGCTTCTTTAGAAGTTCCTTCATAATCTTTGTGGTACTCTTTCCCAGATCTCGTACCAGCAAAGGTTTCTTCTTCAGACTCAGGAGAATGAAGTACCATATTGCAGGATTTAGTCTTCTTTCCCTTAGTCTTCTTCTTGCGAGGATTTTTTTGAGGGACTTCAAAACCCAATCCAACATTGGATTTTTGACCTTGAATTTGTGAAGGAAGTTGCATTCCTTTATCATAGTTCAAGCCTTCCGCCTTTTGAAAGTCATAGCCCATCTTTTTTATGAGATGGACTGGTTATTGACTGTACATGTGAGTGGGTAACGGACTTTCAATAGATGGTTCAACAGAGGAAGGAGAAATAAAGACCTCGGTAGCCACAGGAGAAGGAGGAATAGAGACCTCTGTAGCCACAGGAGAAAGAGGAATAGAAACCTTTGTAGCCACAGGAGAAGGAGTATTCGGGATAGGAGAAAAAATCCCTATAGGAGCTTTCTCATAAGCAGCAAAGACTTGTTGTGCCCTGTATAAGGGAACACTATTCATTACTAACCATTGTTGATGAGTAAGTTTGAGTTTGGTAGGAGGAGCCAAACTTGGAGGGTATATATTCAAACCCCTTAGTCTATCCTCCAAATGAATGCCATCCCAAAGATGATCCAAATCATCATGATCTGGAGTAACATCATGAGAAATCATATTACAGGTTTTGACTTTTCAACCTTTCTTAGATTTTGAAATTTTACCTTCATCTTCCATTTCAGGTACTAAGTCAGGATGTACCCACATGATTTCACCATTTTCTAATGTGAGAGGCAATAATCCTTCACTTTGCTCTCTAACAGGCGGAAGATTCACAATTTTCATTGTCGCCTTTGGGATTGAAACAATCCCATCTGGAACTTGCTGTGGAGGAAAACCTCCAAATTAAAAAGAAATCATATTAGTTTTAACTGTATGCTCATCATTGGTTAAAGCGATGGCATTAGCATTTATCAACTCTTGAATTTTCTTCTTTAAGACATGGCAAGCCTTGGTAGAATGATTTATGTATCTATGATAGATACAATACTTGGGATAGTCAGTCAGATTCGCCTCATTAGGTCTTTTTGGCTCTGGAATCTGGAGTTTGCCACTCTTTACAAGACATTGGAATATCCCAGGGATATCACTGTCATCAAAAGAGTATTCTTCTTTTGGTTTGGAAGACTCCGAATTATTTGGCGTCATTTTGGAATTTGAAAGATTAACCATGAGGTTTCCTTCTCTTTTCCATTGCGATTGTCGGAATTACTGCCTGAAGAGGCTTTCTTTCCTTTGTCTTCTGAGGCAAAGATCATCCCATGTTCACGAGCTAATCTGCCATTGGTCTTGGCTAAAACTACTGCTATAATGAACGAGGCCCAATCTGTGAATTGAGAGCCCGTAAAGACAGCAATAGTTGGTCACAGATTAATTTTGCATGTATCAATCAATGCTGAATCTGGCATACCATGAGGCATTTTCAAAGTTGCCTGTCGAAAACGTTCGATGAACGTCCGGGTATCTTCCTTCTCCTTTTGTTTGATTTCTATTGAGGAGGACATATTCATGTCCATGCCTCCTTCATAGAAACAGGAAAGAAACATTGCTTTAAACTCGTCAAAAGACGATATGCAATTGTCGGGTAGACTGCGATACCAGTCATATGCTGAACCCGTCAAACACCCGATGAAAACTTGGGTAAGAAGAGCATCATTCTTCTGCAGATGTACAGTCATAATATCAAAATAATTGATATATTTACTGGAGAAGCCTTTTCATCAAATAACACCATCGATTGTGGCTTGAATTTTGGAGGAAAGGGCACATCATTCCAATAAGGAGGATAAGGTTGCTTAATCCCTAACCTCTGGAGCTGATCCTTGTGCTTCAGAACTTCAAACTATGCTTTTAGCTCACGTACTGCTTGAATAGCTTCATTAGTTTGAGGAAGCACATTCGATTGAATAGTTGTTGGATGTACCGTAACCCCCACCGGAGGTGGTACATCTTCTGGAATGAGAGGATCTGAAGATGCAAAATTTTGATTAACGACAGGTTCTTGACTAAGATTATTCAAAGGTACATCAACCCCTTGACTATCTTGAGTTTGTGCTGCTACCTGTACCGATGTTACTACTGTCGGCTAAATGTTTGCTGAGTCATTATTATTTGATGCATACTTTGCATCATGGCAAGCATGTCCTCCAGTAATTGCTCAACTGCAGAGAGACGTTGTTCTGTATTAGCAGTTAACATCTCCGGTTCATCTCCGATAGCATAGGATTCAACCTCCCTTGAACATACAGAGGGATTGGTGTAGAGGTATGAATCAATGCTATCAGTTTCGGACTCCAAAGACTGGATACCCCCAGCTTCTGAACCTGAAGTTTGCAACTGTCTTTGAACTCTTGATCGAGTATTCTGATATACCCCTTCAAAAGTATCAAGGAGTCGGTTGAATTGTTATTGGCTTGGAGTCCGGGACGAATTGTGTCTTGGACGTCGTCCTCTATTGACATGAAATGCCATATTGACTGAAGCATAAGACAACTCATGTTCTTGGTCATCAACTGATTGTTGAGGCACATTGTAGCTTAATCGGTCAAAAACTGACCGTTTAGAAGCCGAACAGCAACACTTGATTACAATCTGGTGACACTCGCAATGGTGATTTTCTTGGGGGAGTGTCACAGAAGATTTTCTATTTTTACGCTTTTGTACAAGCAACTCGCATAAATCAGAAGGAGTGGAGGGAGTAGTCTTCTTTATTATATTTGGGACAGAGAAACGTTTAGTCCCTTGCGTATATGTAAAACCCCTCAAAAAAAAAATTTATTATTTTATTTGTTACTAAATTTTGTTATTTTTTTAAATAAATGTTAGAATACTAATTAATAATTATTTATAAAGTTTGGATATATATGTATATATATATGAAAGTGTTGTGTGCATTGTATTAGGAAATCTAATTCATTTAGTTTATTTATTAGATTATATATATATATATATATATATATATATATATATATATATATATATATATATATATATATATAAAAAAAAATATATATATATATATATATATATATATATATATATATATATATATATAAATATACTTATATATATAGTGTTACTTTTCATTGGTATTATTATTAGATTATATATATATCTATACCTATATAGATATGGTGTTTCAATTCAGAGCAAACCCAAACCCATTTCATGTATCCCAACCCTAACCTTAGCTCAGCCCATGGGCCATCTACCCTCACCCTAACTTAGGTCTAAACCTATTAGGGTTTTCTAACTTGTGGATCTAATATATATATGTATCATCCAACTACTCTCAACCCTAACCCTAACTTCACACAACTCCATCTCTTCCCATCCTCACCGCCACCCCTAGCCGATCCCGGTGACCCTTCCTTCCGCCTCCTCCCCCTCAACCGAGGCCTCGCCGTCGGACGACGAGAGCGCGGTGTTCCCCGCACGCCTGTGCGCTGCACCGGTCGCCCGCTGATCCCGGCGACCCTCCTCGTCGGCACGACCCCCTCGTCGGCGAGCCACCCCCCGCGGCGTGGCCAGGTAACCCCGACCCCCCCCCCCCCCCCCCCCCCCCGTGGCGCTATCACGTGGGAAAAACCCCCCATGCATGCTTTAAATCTAGTTTTAGGGATTAAAATCTGATTATTCAGTTTATTATAATGATTGTATTTGTGTATAAATTGATGATTAATTAGATCTAATCGTAGAAAATCATTGGTAATTAAGTAGAGGTTCTGCCCTAATTTTTGTGAGAATTAATATTAATTATTAGTATTTATTTTTATTTAATTATGAGTTTTCGATGCTAGTAATTAAATAATTATGTTTACTGTTTTAATCTTTAAGTAATAATTTTATTATGAATTAAATAAAACTTTGTAGATGAAAAAGTTTGCACAATTAATATAGTATTTTAAAATAATTTTTCCAGAATTTATAGAATTTAATTTATAATTATTTTACGTGAAAAACAGTAAATTTAAATTGTTTAATTAGTTCTATTTGATTCATATTATTTAATTAGTAAATAAATAAATAATATAATTTATATGGAAAATATAGATTTAAATATAAAGTATATTATGGAAATTTCTCCAATATTTTATTGGTTTTTAAAATATTTTATTTAGATTTATCTTGTGAGTTTTGTATTAATCAAATCAATTATTAAATACTATTTTCAATTTATATTATTTATTTGGTTAAGTAATTAAATAATACTTATTGAATAGAAAATGTTTGTAAAAATATACTCTTCTATATAAAAATAATTCCAATATTTAATTATAGTTATTTATAATTATTTAGATTTAGTTGGGTAATTTTTAGAATTATTTAATAAATTAAATATATTATATAATTAATTGTTATTAATTATATAAATATTGTAATTTTGTGAAGTGATAAGATTCTGTTAGAAATGTGTAAATATGATATTTAGGAATTTATTTTATTTATTTAATATATATTTACAAAAATTTTAAGATTTAAAAGTAATTTTGAGAATCATGTTTAGGATTATGTATTAAATTGTGTAATAATTATTTATTAATTTAAATAATTATTAATTATGTGTTACTATTGTGAATTTAGCTTTAATGATCAAATTTAAGGTTGGTGGTGATTTATTTGGATTTATTTAGAATTATTAAGTACTTATTGTTATTATTCAACTAGTTATTTAATAAATAGTTTAATGGTAATAATTCATTTTCTGTAAAATATATATATATTATATATTTATTATTCTGATATTATTTAGTTTATTATTAAAATAGACTAAAAATGATTTTTAAGGATTTTTACTATTTTTGTTAGTATTATTAGGAATTGTGTGTACATATGTGTATTAAATGGTTGGTTAATTAATTATAATTAATTAATTAATTAATTATTAATATTTGGTTATATATAAATTTCAGAATATAAATTGTATGATAATAAGTATATTTTACATACTTATTATTGTTCATAAATAGTGATACTAGTTAGCTAGTAATAATAGATTAATTTAAATTAAAGATTACTTAGCAATTAAATAAATTGTTTAATTTGTTTAATTAGTAATTAATTAGAGATAAATTTTGTTTAGGATTATTTGCTTCTCGGGACTCGGACTCTACTTTGGACCCGGATACTCAGTTGCTGGACACAGGCAAGTACACCTTGCTTGACATTTACTATGCAGTATTTATATTTGCCAGTTATTACTATCGTGTGCACTCGTCTCCATTGATGACTACCTTGTATAGAGTTAGTATAGTCTCAGACACGTATCACATATGAGCGAGTTGAGTGCAGAGATTCTGTGTTGACTGGCCATTAACATATGATCTTGAGTCTGTAGCAGTTTGGTTTAGTTATACTATATTACTATGACGTCTTGCATATTGTTCGTACCGCGTATACGGTACGAGTACATTGGGTGGGGAGAGTCTACTAGTGGTGTATGAGAATTTCTGTTTCCAATGTACGCTGGATGCTCGTAGCCCCTCGTTTCTCAAACCGTAGAACGCTTGGTGGCAGTTTCTTCTTCTTCTCCCCCTCTCATGTGCCACTAGAGATGTCTCGAGTGCATTTACACTTAGATGGTTAGAACACCTGTATTGCTTTCGTGTATTTCCTGTCCTTGTTTGGTTAGGGAAATACTGGGTGGCATTCCTATTCGTTACTTTTACATTACTGCTCAGTATATTCATGCATGTCATTTTCATGTGTATTTGTTATGTCCCTCTGAGGACCTGGTATCTTTTCTAGAGCTTGACGAGCATTTATTCCCGGCTGATTACGGAGTAGACGGACTTGTTGACGATGACTTTGAGGTGGAGCCGCAGCCTTGATCCTCTGGAGGCTAGCTACATCTTCAGATGTGGGTTTCATTTCCAGTATTCCGTTCATTTCTATTTGCTACTTCATTTTCATTCCAGATGTACTCATTTACTTATTTAGTAGATTGTTCTCCTCTAGCCATAGTTGACATTTGGATTCTGTGGCACTGATTATTTCCCATTCAGTTATCTATTACTTTATTTCATGGATGAGACTAGTTTACCTGCCTGTGATGTTACTTTATTAGTTATACTTCAGCGTACTACAATCAGATCATAGTCCATTAAATTGGGTTTAGCTATGCTTGATTGTACAGCTGGCATGCCACGTGTTCCCGGTCCGATTATTTGGAACTGGGACATGACATGTTTTTAGTGGTGGCCCATACAGGTCTCAAAATTTGTTTGGTTACGTTACTGTACAGAACAAGCCTGCAAATTAGGTTTAGAATATTAGGTCTCATCCATACTTGACTATATCATTCTTGATTATCCTTGAACAAATTCTTTTGCATCTCGTTTGTTTCCATCCTATTCTCAATTCCTTCTATCTTATCTCTGCAGAATCATAAATCTAAGGAGTGGACGTACCGCTGCCGGTAGAGACAACCAGTCATCTGGTACGGATGATCAGTCCGCAAGGGTAGTTCCAACCCACCCTTTGCTACCAGGGCAGACGTCTCAGCCAGTTGGTGCACAACCGACTGGGGTACCTCCTCCTCCCCCGCAGTACCCTCAGACACCATATGGAGTGCCCCCGGCTGTGCCTCAAGACAGTCAGGCACAGATGTTTCAGTTCATGCACATGATGATGCAAGAACAGAGACAGCAAGCAGCAGAGCAGAGGCAAGAAGCAGCTGAGCAAAGACGGGAAGCTGCTGAGATGAGGCAGGGATTCTTGACAGCTATGGAGAGGATGACAGCACCAGCACCTGCACCAGCTCCGACAATAGCTCCCGTGAGACCAGCACGGGTAGGTTCAGTGAAGGACTACGTGCTGATGAACCCCAAACCTTATTTGGGAAATGAGAGTCCGGAGGATACTACTACTTGGATCACCAGCACCAAGAAGCTATTGCAGGCATCTCAGTTGCCTGAGGATTTATGGATGACTGGAGTAAGAACTCAGCTGGAGGGGAATGCCCATCACTGGTGGGATTCTATGGAGCGTCAGTTGGGTACTCGTCAGTCGTGGGAACAATTTTTGGAGTTTTTTGATAAGAAGTACTTCCCTACTACTGTGAAGAATGCCTTATATAACCAGTTCCTGCACTTGGAGCATGGGAACAAGACTGTTGACGAGTATGACTCGGAGTTCAGTCGACTCAGCAAATATGGGAAGGTATATACAGATCATAAGAGTCTCAAGTATGTCTATACTCAGAAGGAGTTAAATTTGAGACAAAGACGTTGGCTCGAGTTGATGGCAGATTTTGATATTGAGTTACAGTACCATCCAGGGAAGGCAAATTCAGTAGCAGATGCATTGAGCCGGAGACCTATGGCACACTTTTTGACATCACAAAAGGATTTGCTATATGACTTGGAAAGATGGGCATCGAAGTTGTTAGGCCTGGAGGAGTTGCAGAGATGATGAACCTTCAGGTTCAATCTTTATTGGTAGAGCGGATCAAGGCGACCTTACCGACAGATGCCAGATATCAGAGGCTTCGACAGAGGACAGAGTAAGGACTGCATACTGGATTGAGGATTCACGAAGATGGGACCTTGAGGTACGGAAATCGCCTCTATGTTCCTAATAGAGAGATCAGGCAGGAGCTGATGACAGAGGCTCATAGCTCGACTTATTCTATTCATCCAGGAGGTACGAAGATGTACAGGGACCTGAGACAGCACTACTGGTGGCATGGAATGAAGCGTGAAATAGCACGGTTCGTAGCAAAGTGCTTGGTGTGTCAGCAAGTCAAGGCTGAACATCAGAGGTCCGCAGGATTGTTGCAACCGCTTCCGATACCTGAGTGGAAGTGGGAGCACATCACTATGGATTTCGTTACGGGATTTCTGAGAAGCCCAGCTGGACGAGATGCAGTTTGGGTGATTGTGGACAGATTATCGAAGTCTGCTCATTTCATACCATTTCGAGTGGGGCAATCTACAGAGGTATTGGCAGACCTATATATGAAGGAGATAGTGCGATTACATGGAGTACCAGTCAGTATAGTCTCTGATCGAGATACGAGATTCACATCGCACTTCTGGAAGAGCATGCAGGAAAGTCTGGGCACTAGACTGAAGTTCAGCACCGCTTATCACCCTCAGACGGACGGACAGTCAGAGCGTACCATTCAGACGTTGGAGGACATATTGAGAGCTTGCATGTTAGATTTTGGAGGATCCTGGGAGGATCACTTGTATTTGGTAGAGTTCTCTTACAACAACAGCTACCAGGCAAGTATCCAGATGGCCCCTTTTGAAGCATTGTACGGAAGGAAGTGTCGATCGCCAGCATGTTGGGGTGATGTAGGCGAGAGACAGATATTGGGACCAGAGTTAGTGACTCGTACAGTAGATACAGTCAAGAAGATTCAGGGGCATCTACGAGCAGCACAGAACCGACAGAAACAGTGGGCAGACACTCATAGGCGACCTCTTGAGTTCAAGGAAGGAGATCATGTGTTCTTGAGAATCTCCCCGACTAGAGGTACAATCAGATTTGGAGTCAGAGGAAAGCTCAGCCCAAGGTACATCGGACCATTCGATGTGTTGGAGAAAGTTGGCGAGGTTGCATACAGATTGGCACTTTCGCAGTCATTGGAAGGCGTCCATGATGTATTTCATGTCTCCCAATTGAGGAAGTATGTGGCAGACCCTAACCACGTACTTGATCATTCCGAGATCACCGTGGGACTGACTTTGTCCTACGAGGAGCAGCCTGTGGAGATCCTAGACCGCAGAGAGAAAGTGTTGAAGGAGAAGACCATTCGACTAGTCCGAGTTGCGTGGAAACACCATTCTCCGGGTGAATCGACTTGGGAGCGGGAAGATTCTATTCTGGAGCGTTTTCCATACCTTCGTGAGGCGTCTGGTATGATTTAATTTTGTAATTGTCATTCTTTTAGATTTCGTCTGTTTTAATTATGTGTTAATAACTAGGAATTTTCTGGAATTAGGAAAATATGATTTTAGTGCCAATAATTGTATGTTTTCTTTTACTCCCAGCTTGTTTTCAATTTCGAGGACGAAATTTTAATAAGTTGGGGAGAATGTAAAACCCCTCAAAAAAAAATTATTATTATTTTATTTGTTACTAAATTTTGTTATTTTTTAAAATAAATGTTAGTATACTAATTAATAATTATTTATAAAGTTTGGATATATATGTATATATATATGAAAGTGTTGTGTGTGCATTGTATTAGGAACTCTAATTCATTTAGTTTATTTATTAGATTATATATATATATATACTTATATATATATATATAGTGTTACTTTTCATTTGGTATTATTATTAGATTATATATATATCTATACCTATATAGATATGGTGTTTCAATTCAGAGCAAACCCAAACCCATTTCATGTATCAACCCTAACCTTAGCTCAGCCCATGGGCCATCTACCCTCACCCTAACTTAGGTCCAAACCCATTAGGGTTTCCTAACTTGTGGATCTAATATATATATGTATCATCCAACTACTCTCAATCCTAACCCTAACTTCACACAACTCCATCTCTTCCCATCCTCACCGCCACCCCTAGCCGATCCCGGTGACCCTTCCTTCCACCTCCTCCCCCTCAACCGAGGCCTCGTCGTCGGACGACGAGAGCGCGGCGTTCCCCGCACGCCCGCGCGCTGCAGCCGGCCCGCGCCGCGCGCTGCACCGGTCGCCCGCTGATCCCGGCGACCCTCCTCGTCGGCGCGACCCCCTCGTCAGCGAGCCACCCCCTGCGGCGTGGCTAGGTAACCCCGACCCCCCCCCCCCCCCCGTGGCGCTGTCACGTGGGAAAAACCCCCCATGCATGCTTTAAATCTAGTTTTAGGGATTAAAATCTGATTATTCAGTTTATTATATTTATTGTATTTGTGTATAAATTGATGATTAATTAGATCTAATCATAGGAAATCATTGGTAATTAAGTAGAGGTTCTGCCCTAATTTTTGTGAGAATTAATATTAATTATTAGTATTTATTTTTATTTAATTATGAGTTTTCGATGCTAGTAATTAAATAATTGTGTTTACTGGTTTAATCTTTAAGTAATAATTTTATTATGAATTAAATAAAACTTTGTAGATGAAAAAGTTTGTACAATTAATATAGTATTTTAAAATAATTTTTCTAGAATTTATAGAATTTAATTTATAAATATTTTACGTGAAAAACAGTAAATTTAAATTGTTTAATTAGTTCTGTTTGATTCATATTATTTAATTAGTAAATAATTAATTAATATAATTTATATGGAAAATAGAGATTTAAATATAAAGTATATTATGGAAATTTCTCCAATATTTTATTGGTTTTTAAAATATTTTATTTAGATTTATCTTGTGAGTTTTGTATTAATCAAATTAATTATTAAATACTGTTTTCAATTTATATTATTTATTTGGTTAAGTAATTAAAAAATACTTATTGAATAGAAAATGTTTGTAAAAATATACTCTTCTGTATAAAAATAATTCCAATATTTAATTATAGTTATTTATAATTATTTAGATTTAGTTGGGTAATTTTTAGAATTATTTAATAAATTAAATATATTATATAATTAATTGTTATTAATTATATAAATATTGTAATTTTGTGAAGTGATAAAATTCTATTAGAAATGTGTAAATATGATATTTAGGAATTTATTTTATGTATTTAATATATATTTACAAAATTTTTAAGATTTAAAAGTAATTTTGAGAATCATGTTTAGGATTATGTATTAAATTGTGTAATAATTATTTATTAATTTAAATAATTATCAATTATGTGTTACTATTGTGAATTTAGCTTTAATGATCAAATTTAATATTGGTGGTGATTTATTTGGATTTATTTATAATTATTAAGTACTTATTGTTATTATTCAACTAGTTATTTAATAAATAGTTTAATGGTAATAATTCATTTTCTGTAAAATATATATATAATATATATTTATTATTCTGATATTATTTAGTTTATTATTAAAATAGACTAAAAATGATTTTTAAGGATTTTTACTATTTTTGTTAGTATTATTAGGAATTGTGTGTACATATGTGTATTAAATTGGTTGGTTAATTAATTATAATTAATTAATTAATTAATTATTAAATATTTGGTTATATATAAATTTCAGAATATAAATTGTATGATATAAGTATATTTTACATACTTATTATTGTTCATAAATAGTGATACTAGTTAGCTAGTAATAATAGATTAATTTAAATTAAAGATTACTTAGCAATTAAATAAATTGTTTAATTTGTTTAATTAGTAATTAATTAGAGATAAATTTTGTTTAGGATTATTTGCTTCTCGGGACTCGGACTCTACTTTGGACCCGGATACTCAGTTGTTGGACACATGCAAGTACACCTTGCTTGACATTTACTATGCAGTATTTACATTTGCCAGTTATTACTATCGTGTGCACTCGTCTCCATTGATGACTACCTTGTATAGAGTTACTATAAACTTGACACTATCTCAGACACGTATCACATATGAGTGAGTTGAGTGCAGAGGTTCTGTGTTGACTGGCCATTAACATATGATCTTAAGTCTGTAGCAGTTTGGTTTAGTTATACTATATTACTATGACGTCTTGCATATTGTTCGTACCGCGTATACGGTACGAGTACATTGGGTGGGGAGAGTCTACTAGTGGTGTATGAGAATTTCTGTTTCCAATGTACGCTGGATGCTCGTAGCCCCTCGTTTCTCAAACCGTAGAACGCTTGGTGGCAGTTTCTTCTTCTTCTCCCCCTCTCATGTGCCACTAGAGATGTCTCGAGTGCATTTACACTTAGATGGTTAGAACACCTGTATTGCTTTCGTGTATTTCCTGTCCTTGTTTGGTTAGGGAAATACTGGGTGGCATTCCTATTCGTTACTTTTACATTACTGCTCAGTATATTCATGCATGTCATTTTCCTGTGTATTTGTTATGTCCCTCTGAGGACCTGGTATCTTTTCCAGAGCTTGACGAGCATTTATTCCCGGCTGATTACGGAGTAGACGGACTTGTTGACGACGACTCTGAGGTGGAGCCGCAGCCTTGATCCTCTGGAGGCTAGCTACATCTTCAGACGTGGGTTTCATTTCCAGTATTCCGTTCATTTCTATTTGCTACTTCATTTTCATTCCAGATGTACTCATTTACTTATTTAGTGGATTGTTCTCCTCTAGCCATAGTTGACATTTGGATTCTGTGGTACTGATTATTTCCCATTCAGTTATCTATTACTTTATTTCATGGATGAGACTAGTTTACCTGCCTGTGATGTTACTTTATTAGTTATACTTCAGCGTACTACAATCAGATCATAGTCCATTAAATTGGGTTTAGCTATGCTTGATTGTACAGCTGGCATGCCACGTGTTCCCGATCCGATTATTTGGAACTGGGGCGTGACAGTATAAAAAAGATTACTGGCTGCATTAGCAGAACCAAACTGTACATTTTTATGCGCCTGGAGTTGCGTGCGTAAATCCTGAGATTTTTGTCCACAAAGGACTCCATCAGCATTACGCGTAATCTGAAGGTTTGGTACCTTGCGTAAAGTAGTGTAAGAAGGTTGTTGGTATAAAACTGAGGTTTTACCAACAATATTATTCTTATTTTTACGCTGCATGCGTGTAGGCAAATTCACTTTAGATGCAAAGTCATCATTGTGAATTTTATCTACTCTGTCATCGACAGGAGATTTATCTTTACGTGTAGAGCACAAAATATGAATATCTGCCACATCACAGACGGGAGATTTACCTTTACGCGTAGAGCGTAAAACTTGTGTGTCTACCACGTCACAGACGGGAGACTGATTTTTACGCGCAGAGCGTAAAAATTGATTTTTATGCAGAGAGTGTAAAACTTGGGAGTCTACCACGTCACAGACGGGAGACTGATTTTTATGCCCATGGCGCGTCACTGAAGTAGAGACTGCCTCATCACAGACGGAAGCCTCCACAACAGGAGTGGAAAGGATTCCTTTGCCTTCAGAGACAGCAGGGAGATCCGAGGATGCTTTGAACTTAGGAATCCAAACTTTTTGTGCCTTTCGTAATTTTTGAACATTAGAGCACCGAGTACTACCCCCAGTTCGGAGCATTTCTTCGTAAGCAGTCTGGTCGAAGTGAACAACCAGAGTCTTCTTTATCGATCCGACCGACACATCATCATATTGAGCAATTGCTTTCTCGTCAGAGGAGAAAGTCATCCCCAGCAGAGTCGCCATTTTGTTTCACTTAACAAAATACCTAAAATTGGCTTTTGAAAGAAAACTAGAAAAAGTACAAAAGTATAAATTGTTTCTGGAAAGTATTGCTATGGAAGTCTGATCTGAGAGCGATCACTTTGTTCCTTGGACCATACGATGATGATGAAGAAAAATGCTTGAAGAAGATGAACAATCGGAAGAACTAAGTCACCAGAAAGGTATCGAGCAACGGCACTGATGGCACAATCAAATGCTTTCCTGCTTTGCTTCACCATGTTCTTGAGAAAAAAGTTGAAAAAATGCTTCTGGGAATATCACTCTGAAAGTATGAGTTTTCTCAGAATTTCCTCTCTTGTATCTCTCCTGATGATGTATGTGTTAAAAATAAGTCTATTTATAGAATAGACCCTCTGTGCGTAAAAAGCAACAAAGTTGGATCTCTACGCAAGTAACTGTCACCCACGATTAAATATCAACCTTTACACGTGATGACACGTGTCCCATGTAGAGTTTTGATCTCTACGCATGGTGACACGTGTCCCACTACTTCAACAAAATAGAAAGAGCACGTACACACGTTCCTCGATAAGTGTGGCATGAAAGCCACGTAAGCAGACCACGTTCTCATGTAGCCAGAAAAGATTGGACGTAAAAATAACCCAAAATAGAATTCCTGCGTAAAGTAGCAGACTGGGCGTAAAATAACCCAAAATAAACTTCCTGCGTAAAGTGGCTGAAAAGTAGCCTTGAGCGTATAATTAGCTCAAATAAACTTTACGCGCACAAAAGCCTTGAGCGTAAAAGCTCGAATAGCTTTCGTGCGTAAAAGAAGCGGTCTCTTGAGCGTAAAGTAGCCATCTGCACATTAAACGACAAGTGTTGGGTTTAGTGTAAATCAAATCTTTTTGGCTTCTGTGCAATCCGCTGTCAAAAAATTATTATGTCAGAACAGTATCACGTGCATTAAATGCGATGTGGACAGCCTGTCTCCCGCGTAAAGTTTTGAGGATGGCTCTCGCGTAAAGTAGCTCGCGTAGAGTTTTACTCTGTTTGATTTCTGCGTAAAGTCTGAGTCTGACTTTGTTTGTCTTGCATAAAGCTCTTAACTTCTTTGACTTGGTCTATGAAGTACTTTTTACGCTCCTACATATACGTGTACGGATATCCGACCCGTATTTGACTTGTCTAGCATGGCTTGGCTTGATTTGGTTTTGGTTTAACTTGGTTTAGCTTGGCTTGGTTTATTTTGGTTTTGGTTAGAGATAGAGAGGATTGATATAAATATCAACTTCACTCTCTCTCTCTTCATTATTTCCTTTACTTTTTTATTTACTTCTTCTTCCTCTATTAATTCTCTCCAACCACCTTAGGCAAGTGCTAGCTTGCTTCATGAGAGAACTCATTTCTATTTGTTCCATTGTTTTTCCCACGTGATTTCAAGACACTTTAGAACTTGGCATTTTTTAATTTGGTGGATATTTTCTTGTAGATCTAAGTTTTGGTCATTTTCGATTTTTTTGGGTTTTGACCTATCAAACCTCCTTATTTTCGAAAATTAATTATTCCATGTTGTAGAGAACTTGATTTTACCCAAAATAGACCTTTGAAATTCCGTATTTCGATTTATTTTGAGTGATTTATGGACCTTGAAAGTTCATGGGTTCCATGGTGCTTCTTCTCGGGTTGGAGAAGAAGAACAGTGTGTGGGCGCATGGCATTTTATGTGCCCACAGTGGCTTCAGCCTTGGGCGCATAGCTCTTTATATGCGCCCAAGCTCCCTACCTTCCTCAGTGTGGGCGCATGGCTTTATAAGCGACCATGACTTTTGGTTGCTTATGCACATAACTCCAGATATGTGTTAACTCATAGTATCCCTTTGCTATAGGCGCATAGCCCTTATTATGCACCCATATGGCCAGTATAGATGGCTCCTAACTTAACTTCCCATTGCACCATGCCTCACTCATGTAGGCGCATAGACCATGCACCTGCCTCACTCATGTGGGCGCATACATGTGGGCGCATGCCCTTAGGCACATAGTCTTAGGTGCATGCCACTCTCAGCACATCTATTTTTGGGTACATTCTCTTCATGACACCCCATTGACCCTTGTGCCATCTCTTACAAATATCCGTACTATCCCCATGGTCCTTAGAGTGAGTTGTGACTTATTTGTGTTCTTTACTTGACTGGTCCTATAACGTTATTTTCCATGTTGCACATGTACTCTGAGCATTAAACACGATCTTGGTATGGCATGTACACTCTTTGACAACTCCTTGATAGTGGCCCGCCGTGGTGCACTTACATGAACACGACATGACAATGTGACTTTACATGATAACTTTTGATAGTGACCCGTCGTGGTGCACTCTTGATAAGCAACTTGACATGATAATTCTTGATAGTGGTCCGTCGTGACGCACTCTTGACAAGATAAGTAATCTTGATAAGTAACCTAACATGATAATCTTGATATGCTGTTGCGACGGCTATCTTGACTTGCTAAGTAACTCTTGTCTTGACACCGTAGGTGATCGTTCTTGAATGTGCTCGTATAAGCTACCAGTCTCGTCTCGCATCATGTCTAGGACTTGCATCCCTGGTTACCACGGTCAGGGATTCATATTGAATCTGACTAGGTTAATAACTAGATTGATCAAAGTAGTTCATATAGAGAGATGTTTCCAGTTACAGGCGATCCTGTTATCCCGGCCACACTCGATGGACTTGTAGCCTGCCAACGAGTAGGGCACATTTCCAGCCCACTGTCATGTGGGCACTCCTTGAAACAAGTACTATGCACACTGTCATGTGTTGCACTCCAAGTTACCTAATAATTCTTGATAATTCTTAAATGAACCTTGCCTGGATAACCTGGATAGCTACAGGACTTGTGACTGCTGGAACATCTCATTGCATCTTGCTAGTAACTAGGCTTTTAATAACCCTAGTTAGTTAAAGTATCAAGCCGTAATCTTTGCTTGGCCGTGAATGTTGGATGGTGTCCGATCCTGTCTAGTCTTATCTAGATCCAGTACATGGATATCTCAGGACATGCTTGCTTACGCTTACTCTTAGTAATAAATGGCTAGAGACCCGGTTCTGTTCAGGTGAAAGGTTACAACTCCTGTCCTTGTTTGGTTTAAGGATTGTAACCTGGCTTCCGAAATAGTTCATCGTCCTCTCGTCAACTGTTGCCTTATTTACATTTGCATGTCCTCTTGTTATTATTCTTGTTTATGTTCTGACATGCTGGTTTTAGTTCTTAAGTGAAGCCTCCCTTGTGGCACTTGCTCTTCTGGGTTCTGACCCAGCTGATTTTGTATAGCCAGATTTCGGAGTAGCTCCCGAGGATCTCCCAGCCTTCCAGCCAGATGGTGAACACTAGACGCAATCCTGGCAATGAATGGGTTTTATTTTGCTCTTCCACTCTATTGTAAATTATTCTTTTGAGACGTTTAGCCGCCGAGCAAGTGTTAGCTCGTGGTTGAATTTACATTCCTGTCTGCCTAAGGGCTGTAACACGATTGACGAATCCTAGGGTTGATCATGTATGACTTTAACTCTTGCTAGTCTTCGCGTTTTGTATGACTAGCTTCATGATCATCTGAATATGTAATGTATGGGACGCATTACTTTGTATGTCTGATGTAGCTTCCCTTCTCGAAAATTCTGAAATATTTTTATTATTTATTTTATTGAAATTGTGATTTTTTAGGATTTTATAAATAATTAATTAGTTAATTATTACGGTAGATGATTATAGTCATGGTTAGAAATCGGAGTACAAGGTGACTAGAAATCATGGTACGGATAGTGCAGTGGCGTGCTTCGACTAGTGTATTAGCCCTGGTAGGGAAGGCCGAGCCATGATGATGTCCTAACTAGGAAAACCAGGCCAAGTTGTGACATGACCATTATAAATAGTTTACTTATTACTATTAAGATTTATTGACTTGTAGAAGACCCGATTGTACCCAGCTAGTCCGGACTGGACCCAAACCAGACCCATGCCCATGTAGCCCTGTAGTGAGACCATTGACGGCCATGTAGACATACTTTTAGGTGTGTACAAATATTTTCTAACTTTTTGGTGGACTTAATAATATTTTCTAAATATTTGGTTATTCATACAAAATGGGTATTATTAATATTTAAATAGAGTTTTAGAATATTGATACAATTTTCTAGGGCCAGATATGTTCACCAAGACTCATTTTGGTTATTTTAGTGGGTTATTGGTATTATTATTATATGGTTATTATAGTAATTTTTCGTAAATAATGTCTATAGCATTCGTTTATTTGATTATTCATTAACAAAAAATATATATTTATTATGAGCCATTTTCTGTTATGGGTAAATAAATATTAATCATAGGTATCATTTATAACCGGAACGCTACCCGACTCAACGGACGATTTTGTGCACGGCCCATCGGGATCCAACTTTGGACATACGGTTGGGTTCGTATCATCAAAACGAATCCGTAGACATATAGTTTGACAACTTTAGAGACCATTGACTCTGGCACGCTTTTCGGTGCAAAGTGGGTCCAACGGTAGATACCGTTTTGACCTAAAATTACCATTTTGTACCTGTGTTCGGAATTGGACTTAAGGACAGGCAATCCTAGCTAATTTGACTGTTCTGAGAACGTTGGTAATATTTATTTCAGCATCTAGAGATTGTTGTACGAGTTTGACTGTTGTGGCTCACTGAGTAGTATTGTATTATCGGTTTCACCAGCAAAGGACCTCAGGCAAGTGTACTTTTTGATTGCTTTCGATTCATAGTAGTCTTTTCATTTTATGTTTATACATATGTCTTGCTGCTTGTTGACACGCTCGTCACATGGAGATTAGTATCATGGATTTATTATATATTCTTGATTGTCATTCTCATGATTACCATGCTTGCGACCTGATTCCATGAGTACTAGCTGGGCAGAGAAATATCTTAGTAGACATGTGAACTACCCCTTATCCATCCCAATATGTCTAATCTTGACTGATAGCAGCTGCACACGACACGTACAGGGTGTCGTATTTACCCCTTAGCCGTTCACATGTCGAACAAGATATTTCAAATCACATAGATAGTTGTATTTTATTTATTTTCCTTGTCTTCTTCACCGCTTGCCATGTCATCAGTTACTTTCTAGTTTTTATCTCTCATATGTTATTTTTATGTCTTGATAATTCTATTGTGTTTTCGCATTGTCGTCAGTTTGTGTACTTGTTCTATTCTTGACTGGAAACCGACATTTTTTAGGTTAGCTGTGGCTCCACTTAGCTTTGGGAGATACGGGTGTACTTGCAGGCAGAAACCTAGAAATAGATAGCAGTTGTATTATTTTCATTAATTGTAAAACCTTGTATTTTCTTTAATTATAAATGTTATAAATATTGTAACAAATTTAGAAATGTGAATGAGCAGCAAATGTTATATTTTGTGATTTTGAGCATCTTGGCCGTGATAGCGTTCTACCGCCGACTCTTCGGCGTAGGCTGGCTTGGACACGTCTCGTATCCGAAAAGTGGGTACGGGTCGTGACAAGTTTTTGTGGTGGCCCATGCAGGTCTGTTTTCGCAAAAGATTGCGAACTCGTGGTAGTACCTATGTCAGTCGTACTGCTACAAGCCTGCGACTAGGAAATGCTCATTCACAATTAGGATTAAAATGATTTAGGAGGATAACTAGGATAAGAGTCCCTTATTAATTGACCGTTGGGTAGTTAAGGTTGTCAGATAGGCCATACAATTTAGATAAGGAACTATTAAATTTAGATAGCTTGCCAGACCACTATAGATACACTATTACTTTTGATATGACGATATGATCCAATGTGGATATACTATTCACTTTGTAAGTTAGGCTTTCCTAGAATTAAGGCTCTAATCTTGATAAGCTGTCCAATTTTCTTTCTCTTTATTAGATATAAATCATATATCATAAGTTAGAATTGCCTATTTAAAATCCTATTTTGTCGTAAGTAATTAGTTTATAATTTCTGATTCTGTTATTCGTATACGAATCCCAAGTTAGATTTGATTCAAAGTTTTCCCTCAACCATTTAAAATACGTATGAAATAAAGATTAGGATGTTCTTACTTCGCTTGTCTTCAGATATTTCCTCCCCGACCAGTCTTTTACTTTAAGGATTGAGACTTATAGGCAGATGTTACGCTTTCTATCATAGTCAATTAGTTTGAATCTTTAGCAGCTCCTTGAAGTTCTTAGGAATATAGTTGGAGTAATTTTAACGACTGCGATGGCCAGCCAGCAGCGCACTGGCGAGGCATAACCCATAGAATTGAAATCATTTTAAAGAATTGTAGTTTATGGAATATTGCTAAAACTATGTCCTCGTTGACCACTTTAGATCTTTGATACCCTTGTGTCAATATAAGGTAGAGTACCTGATAGCTTATCACATCTGAATCACGGAACCAAGGGTTGCCACAGCCAGAGTATACGGGCGAGGCATAATTCTCGGTGAAATGACTTCAGGCGTGATTACAAGATTAGGATACTATAGAGGATAGAAAAATGCCCTGTATATCTCCTAAGATCCAAAGCCAAAACTAGTGAAAGTTCTGTAAGTTGGATAGCATGTCTCCCAACCTAGCATTCTATGGTCCTCGTGATCTATTAACGAGGTAATTGACTGACACTAATAGGTTTACCTATAATATAGGATTCAGAAGTCCATAACCCATTAGTCGACCAAGGCCTTATGGATAAGAAGATAGTAGGGTGACTGTATAAGCAAGAACACCAGATAAGATTTTGATTCTCTCAAAACTCGAACTATTTGTGCATCCTTTCAAAAAATCTCGTATACTTGTATTTTGACTATCTTGACCAATACTGCTATTACAGCCTAGTTTTGTAAGCTTACTATTTTATCGAGCTTGATTCAAGACATATGTTTATTGGGGACACCTACTAACATACTATATAATCAGAATCGATGTATTACGGTCTGATCAACTGTAGTGCACTCGTTTCGCTCTCCTTCCGATTAACCTACGTGGATTGAGACGTAGATGTCTCTAGGAACTCATCCGCGACTGCATTGACAATTCCTCTTGAATTATACATTCGTCTTTGAATCACGTAATTGTATTCAGTAACATCCTTCTTGAACTCTTTATTGTTTTTGTCTTTCACTGATTTGGAAAGACGAAAGCTCATAATTGGTAGATAGATACCGAGTATCCCCATAGCTATGATAGTTGAATACACAAGTGTAGCTACCATCGGCCAGCCATGTGACTAGAACGTTGCCTTGAGTTACTCATTCTCCGCTCGACCCTCAAACTACTATTGGGACCTTCTAGCCATCTGAATCTGAGAATGATTAGGGTTTTACCCATTAGTCAGAATGCCAACCTAGGAGACTAACTATTCTCAAGAGACCAATTATTGTGAGCCTCTAGTTATTTGTTTGAAGTTTGCTTTAACTAACCACCCTTAAGCCTTAACCAAACCTTTCCTCGACCAAGCCCATAGTTTAGACATGAGATAAATAGACAAAGATGAGAACAATCATTTACCATGACTATGGTAGACACCCATCCCGAGATTGGTTTCCCACAAATATTACCCTAGTTATGTAAATTTTATTATTAAGACCTACCTAGTATTGGAACACCACAGTCACTAGCTTAGCCAATTCCATAGCTTAAATGTCCTATCATATTATGATCTACCAGTTATCAACAGCCATACATGATCACTACAGCCCATACCACTAGGACCCTTGTGACAATAGTCTGGCAGGCTTGACACAAATAAAAATTCATGACTCAGTTGTTAGAAATCTTTTCATATGATGTGCCTTAGAGTTGATTACCCCGTCGATAACTCTTGTATACCATGGACGAGTAGATCGTTCTATTTTATTGACCATGTGCCATTGTACACACTCGTTTCCCATTTATGGAGGGACGATCCTTGACTTGACTCATATCTACCGTATTCCGTTACGCCGTGCCATATTCTTTATTAACAAGAGTCGAGGTACAATATCTGGACTTTAGAATTCTTCTAACCTCATTATTCCTAAAACCATATCCTAGCTTCTAAGGTGAGTAGACTGTAAGCCTTCTAAAATTTTAGGATATACGAGGATTACCGATTGATTAGAAAATTTTCCACTAGGATGATAATTAGTGCCCCATGGACTCCCACTTTCCATTTAGATCATTTTTGTGTTCCCGTCCGTGTCATTAATATTCGGAGCACGAGACCAGCTGTTACCTTCCAACAAACTTTATATGCAAGATCTAGACGAGTCCACCTTCACCTAAGTATATCATGTCCCACTCCAACACGTCCCCTTGTTCTCTATTTTTATGGTACGACTTTTAGGTCAAAAGGACTAGCTATAACCGTTACCATACTACCGGTATACTTCCCGACTTCGATTAGAGCCTCAACTTCAACTCAATTCCATCGACCCAATATATGGTTGTGATCTACTCGAAGTCCACTATGCACATGCCACTAGTATGCCACCCAATTGAGGTCTCATGTGCTACTTAAACACAAAAGTCACTAAAGGCGCATTTTTGGGCTTTAGGGACCTATCTAACTAACTTGACTGGCAACTAGCTCAACCACCTGGGTTGAAACCTATTTTAGGTTACCCTAACCTAGTAGAAATAGTTTTATCATTGGGATCTTGTCCAGTCCATATAGATTAAAATCCAAGGTTCATCCAACCAACGAGTGATGTCCAATCAAGGAACCCATTAAGACCCAGTAAAACCCATCCACATATACCACCATATTCGGACTATAAAACCGAACTATTTGAAATAGTTTCCTGTACCTATTATGTAGTCTCCACCTCTTAGAATGTGAACTCATCCGTAACCCTTATTCCATCTACCTGGAAGTCGCGATACGATCTTGTATTTCATTTATATCCCTTACTCGTGTGTTTAAATAACCACGAAAAAGATCACAATCTTAATTTCTCAAATTTCGTCCCATTATGGAACCTTGTTTGGATTAATTTCGAGAACAGGACTTCTGTATTGCATGGATTGCAAGCCCCTCTAAGAAAATGAAGGGTCCTTCGATTTAGCAAGTGACTGGACTAGAGTAGCCCAATCTAGCAAATAAGCCAATGGTTCATGAACCTTCTTTTTATCTGCATCATTGGATACTCGTTACCGCCCTTGAAACCTTATATTTGCTCTCGATTATTCTTTCTTATCTTCATGTCCTTCCTATTTTGGAGCGACTAATAGTCATGCTTATTAGAATTTATTAATATTTCTTAGCTATTTGTGTAAATTTGATTGCTTATAAAATTTTGGGTTGCTTGATAGATAGGAGAGGATTATAGATGCCATGTGCAGTAGATATCTATTGGTAGGATTGTTAGCAACTAGTTAGAAGATTATAAGATTTTAGTTTGAGAAGTAGTGTGACCAAAGGTGGGTAGAAGTCCTCAAGTATTCGGAGTTATAAAATGGCTAGAAAAGGTTATAAAATATTTTGAGGAATTAAATTGAGGAGATTAAGGTAATAGTAGACTTTGACTTTTAAGGAATAGTTATGAATTAGAATTTCGAGGACAAAATTATTTTTAAGGTGGGTAGATTTGTAGCTTCCCTTCCCGGAAATTCTAAAATATTCTTATTATTTATTTTATTAAAATGGTGATTTTTAGGATTTTATAAATAATTAATTAGTTAATTATTACGGTAGATGATTGTAGTCATTGTTAGAAATTGGAGTACAAGGTGACTAGAAATCATGGTACGGATAGTGCAGTGGCGTGCTTCGACTAGTGTATTAGCCTTGGTAGGGAAGGCCGAGCCATAATGATGTCCTAACTAGGAAAACCAGGTCAAGTTGTGAAATGACCATTATAAATAGTTTAATTATTACTATTAAGATTTATTGACTTGTAGAAGACCCGATTGTACCCAGCTAGTCCGGACTGGACCCAAACCAGACCCAAGCCCATGTAGCCCTGCAGTGAGACCAATGACGGCCATTACATACTTTTTGGTGTGTACAAATATTTCCTAACTTTTTGGTGGACTTAATAATATTTTCTAAATATTTGGTTATTCATACAAAATGGGTATTATTAATATTTAAATAGAGTTTTAGAATATTGGTACAATTTTCTAGGGCCAGATATGTTCACCAAGACTTATTTTGGTTATTTTAGTGGGTTTTTGGTATTATTATTATATGGTTATTATAGTAATTTTTCGTAAATAATGTCAATAGCATTCGTTTATTTGATTATTCATTAACAAAAGAAATATATTTATTATGAGCCATTTTCTGTTATGGGTAAATAAATATTAATCATAGGTATCATTTATAACCGGAACGCTACCTGACTCAACGGACAATTTTGTGCACGGCCCGCCGGAATCCAACTTTGGACATACGGTTGGGTTCGTATCATCAAAATGAATCCGTAGACATATAGTTTGACGACTTTAGAGACCATTGACTCTGGCACGTTTTTCGGTGCAAAGCGGATCCAACGACGGACACCGTTTTGACCCGAAATTACCGTTTTGCTCCTGTGTCTAGAATTAGACTTAAGAATAGGCAATCCTAGCTAATTTGACTGTTCTGAGAACGTTGGTAATGTTTATTTCAGCATCTGGAGACTGTTGTGCGAGTTTGACTGTTTTGGCTCACTGAGTAGTATTGTATTATTGGTTTTACCAGCAAAGGACCTCAGACAAGTGCACTTTCTGATTGCTTTCGATTCATAGTAGTCTTTTCATTTCATGTTTATACATATGTCTTGCTTCTTGTTGACACGCTCGTCACACGGAGATTAGTATCATGGATTTATTATATATTCTTGACTGTCATTCTCATGATTACCATGCTTGCGACCTGATTCCATGTGTCACTACCACATTTTAGATTGAGGGTATTTTGGTCATTTGTAAATTTTTGAATTTATTTTAATTTATTGAATTTGTGATTGCTATTTTTGACTTTAACTATTTGAGACTTTGGAGACTAACCTAGATGTTGACCCTAGCTATGGTGACTTGGTTAGCATGGTAAGACCCTAGTCTAACTTAAGTCAACCTAAGTTAGTCATTTAGAAATCAAGATTTAAATAGGAGGATTAATGATTTGGTTCATAGGCTTGAGACTTAGGAATTGATTCCATGACTAGTGCAACTTGGCCCATAGCCCATTAGACTAAACCCTAACCCTAAATCCCACTCTCTATGGCCGGCCACTAGGGTTTCCCTTCCTATAAATATTCTCCTCATTTAGTTCTTGCCTCTTTTGTATTGAATGAACACTTAGGAAAAAAGAAAGGTATGGCCATTCTTCCCCAATCTATAGTTTTTCCATTTTAATTCTTTTTTTACTCTAGTTTCTTGCATTAGGGTCTAATACTCTTCTATTTTCTGTTTATGGAGAGTAATCCCAGATTTTGAATAATTTGGGGATTCGAGCTAAGGAGGAACACTCTATTTTGGGGCTTTTCTTGCCATTGGACACCTATAGGTAAAACTCCTCAAATTGTGCTATTATTCTGATTTCTTTGCATCCTAGCCTAGATCTAGGTGTCCCCTAGCTGTCACTAGAATTTGGTTAGAAATCGTATCCATTTGGTGTCCGTATCGGACACGTGTCAATGTGTATGTGCAAGTGTTTGATAGAATGCCACTTAGGATTTGATTTTTGTATTTTATAAAACTAATTGCATGAATCTGTAGATCTATGTTTGTACATTAACTTTTGTGAAGACTGAGTCGGGTTTTGTGTCGCTTTTGTGTCCTAAATGGGACTGGACACGCTGTACGGGGACTCGGCCGGGTGTCCTGCTGCCCGTGTCCGATTTCTCCATGGACACAGCACATGGTGGCACAAATTTTGGTAGGAAGGATGGGGCAGTGACTGTCATCATGCTTTCAAAATTTGGAAGCAAATGATGTACGACACACGAAGAATTCTTGCCCACATTGGACACACACTGCTCGTGCACTGTCGGGATTCACGCACTGACACGCGCACTAACACGCGTTCGTGTCCACTCCAGACATGTTTTGGACATGACTCAGGGTGGTCAACCCCTAGCCCTAGAGGTGGCGAACCTAGGTGCACACCCACATCATGTCTCCTATCGTGTGTCGTGTCCTAGACACGAGTGCATGCGTGTACGAGACTGTGTATTCGTGTGTGCACGTGTAGTGTTCGTGTGATATGGACACGCCGTATCCGGCACTGGGTGACATGAGATGACACTATGGACACGTGCACATGTGTGACTGTAATTACTAACCTATTAATTGAATGTTAGTTGTTATTTATTTTCGAATTTGTGGAATTCCCCAATGTGCTGATACTTAAACTGTCATTCGATTCCTGACATTTTCAATGTAGGTTTAACTGTTTTGTGTGATTAAGTTGTGATGTTTACATATCAGAAGTTAACTTACATGTTGAGTTTTATGATTGGCATAGGAATTTAGTTTTCAAATTGCATTTGGGCTTTTGAATTGAACTGTTAAACTGATGCATTTGCACTATGGACACTATGGGCTTTTGAGTTTTATGATGACACTATGGACACGTGCACATGTGTGACTGTAATTACTAACCTATTAATTGAATGTTAGTTGTTATTTATTTTCGAATTTGTGGAATTCCCCAATGTGCTGATACTTAAACTGTCATTCGATTGCTGACATTTTCAATGTAGGTTTAACTGTTTTGTGTGATTAAGTTGTGATGTTTACATATCAGAAGTTAACTTACATGTTGAGTTTTATGATTGGCATAGGAATTTAGTTTTCAAATTACATTTGGGCTTTTCGAATGGACACTGTCATGAGTTTCACTAAATTGGTTGGGTTAAATTCAATGTTTATTTTCTATGTTCAGCTGAGTTTAGTTTGCATTAGGATTCATGATTGTGTTAATTATTGGTTTTCGATTTGTAAACTATTTTCTGGAAACCTGGGAATTTGTACACCACTGATAGTTATTGACACATACACATTGGTTGTTTACACTGAAAATTTGAGATTGACACTGAGTTCATTACACACACAGGCACATTTTGTACACTGTTAATCTGAGAACACATATATGCACTGTTAAACCTGTGAACCTGAGAACACAATGTTCATTACAGACACTATTTTCCTGAGAACAATGTAGATACACACACTATGCAAAATATAAAAATAGATACACTAGGTTCACTACAAAACTGAGAATTGACACCCTATCTATACACACATATGTTACACACATAACACCCACACACATGTGTACACTTCACTTAAATGAAAACCTGTTAACATGGGATTAAAGCACTGTTGTGTTCACTGTCACAAATCTGGGAACATATATGCACACACACATGTACTCTAGACACTTCTACACACATACATATACATTGTCCCCCTATCTTTCTATATGTGTATATATATATATATATATATATATATATATATATATATATATATATATATATATATATATATATATATATATAATTGATATGTGTGCATGCCTATATATGTGTATATGGCATATGGTCTATGTAGTATAGCCTATGGGTATCCTAATGTGCAAGTTGTGTATATAGAATGCATACACATGAGTTTAGTGTGTTGTTAGACTTGTGTGACTTGTGAATGATGTGTGTTTGCTAGGATAGACTGATTAGGCTTAGTGAGACTTGTCTGGGCTAGGTTTGACCTAGTTTGACTAGAGTAGTTTGACTAGAGTTGACCAAAGGTTGACTTTAGCCTAGATTGACCCAAACATCTTGTAGAATGCATCGTAGCAGTTTATTTTAACAATTTGGATATGTTGTGACTTGTACTATTCTGAATAGGAGCCATACACCACTCCTCAGGCAGTATTTTATTCAGACACTCAGGATATCAGGCGAGTACATTCTTTGACCGTTTCATATATACTAGGACTATATTCTTGTTCTAGATTATTTTACTTGATGCTGACACGATGGAAACACGGATTAGTACTATATGGATCTTTTCATACGATGTTATCCCCCTCGGGAGCATCGAATACATCATGTCATGTGCGTTTCACTTTCATCATGTATTCATGTTCTTTCACCATTTATGTGCACTCTCGTGATTCATGTACTCTCATGTTCACGGAGCCCCCATGTTTATATTCATGTGCACCCATTTATGGGCCCCCATGTGAAATTATGTACAATAACATAACTTGAACAGATCCTTGTGTATTGATTGGGGATGGGAGAGTAGAAATAGTCATGTGGACATTTCCAAAGTAGTGTAGCCATGTACAACCTCTCATGTTTATTATCAAACCGTTCACATGTCTATCTTGTACTCTAAATCACTAGTTCTCTGTAGCTCTTTACTTATAGTAGATATTTCTTTACAGTCTTCTCTTTTACTTCATGTATACTCTTCAGCGTTTCATGTATCTTACTCTACTGCCTGTATTATATTCCTGTCATGATATAAACTGCGTGAGATGTACTGTGCTCGCTCCCGTCCTGACTGGACCTGTTGAAAATATTACATATGACCTTGAGGAGCTGTGTCCCACTTATTACGGAGCAGGCCTAGATGGCACATATGAGCTGGACTCTCACGAGGATCCAGCACTTGTAGAGGACATTACCCCAGTAGTCTAGGCTAGTTAGCTAGACTAGTATCTTATTTATCTTCATGTCATGTTGGATACACTTGTACTTATTTGGAGATTTATTATTCTGGATTGTAGATTTGTTTATCTTAGACCTTTAGCTATCTCTCTTATATTGTATTTATCATCTGTGGATTCTGTTGATTTCATCTATTCTATCTTATCGTACTTTCTTCTTTAGTTGTGATTGAGTTGTACTTTATAATGTCACCTCCATTCGGAGTGTATATACTGTACAGGTATCTTATAACTGTTAGATGTAATTGACCTAGGACAGCATTCTACCGCCGACACTGCGGCGTATGTCACGTCCCGCTCCCGAATAATCGGGTACAGATCGATGTCATGCCCGGCCTACACTGTCATTAACAACGGTAGTGAGCCGTCTAGTCATCAATAACAAGAATAATCTCATCACAGCATCTAATCTCAGAATCTACACTAACCATCACAGCAATCCACTATACAATTATTACAACTTATACATGAATGACCGGGTACAAAGCCGGTAAAAGATAAATGATACAACAACAATATATAATCAAATACACTCAATCAATCCCTATACATGGAACTAATATCTCAATGTCAAGTGAGCTCCAATGCCAGCCATGACAATCTAAAGATCCATCTCACCTGTAATCAACAATCCAGTCAGAAAAGGAGTAAAGTACAATGTAACTCAATAAAACTCACCATGAAGATCAATGGAACGGTATATCAAAATATAACTGAAAGACAGAGAACAAGATGAATATAAAGTATGCACTAGCTATGTGTACATATACAATTGGATGTTATCAACATGTGGGACTAATATATAATCAGGCATATAGAATATGCTATCAGTCAATCAATAATCAGGCATGTCTGACGACAATGCTATCAGTCACGCAATAATCAGGCATGTCTGATGACAATGCTATCAGTCATGCACGAAATGGACATCAGGCATACGGAGTATGCTATCAGGCAATATTTGTCCAATATTAGTCAATCACATGTCTCTAGAACGTCCCCCACCCGATACGAGAAATAATACAATCAATCGGGAACAAGTACAATAATGGAACAAGACAATGTGTGTGCAATGCATGCAATGATGGTAATACTGAGTACATGTACTTGCCTTGATTCCGAGGTTTTGTCCAAGTATTCTAGATCACCTAAAAATAGGAAAATACAATTAGGGTACATTCTAATATCTATGAACTTAGCGTGATCTCCTAATTCTACAATTAATCATTTACAAGTACTCTAGTCATGATAACATTACTGATTTAAAGCTAGCAAGTCTATCCTATGTTATCCATGCTAATGAACTCTACTAGCTAAGCCCAATATACTATAGAGTTAGCAACTAATAAAATCAATCCTGAATAAAATGCAACTGTTAACTAAGAAAAGCCCAAGCCCAAGTCTTCAAGGTACAAATCTCTACTAAACTAAGGCCAAGTGTCATAATAGCAATCAATACTTAATAATCTCCAAAGGCCCAAAGGCCCATGTCTGGCCCAACTGCTAAGACCACTCCCTATATTTATACATTACCATAAATTCACCTGTCCATATGCTTAAGGCCAAAAACATTCTTATCAATACTGCACAGTCCACAAAATACCTCTACTGTACAAAGCCCAGCCCTATCCCAATTCAAACGTAACGGCTACTAGAGTTTCAAACAGAGAGCAACTATCACTCTAAGATTTCAATGATGAACTGCACATGTATCCGATACTCCTAATTCGTGTCTTCCTGAGTCCAGTCAACTCTCAGTTCTTTAATTCAATTTAAACCCACTCTAACGGCTACTGAACTCTGAGCTTCCTGCGGAGTCCAACACCTGCTTCTTTGTATCTAGTTCGAATATTCCAGCTGTCTTGGACAATTCATCGAATAGGTAATGTGCATGAATGAAAGGAAAATATTCGTGAGTTTTACTTGTTTGTGATCGATCATATTTTCAAGAAATCAAACAAGGACTCACCAATAACAGATCCAAAGAACAAGAATTCACCAAAAATCAATCACGTCAAAGTCCGATTCGATTTCCTTGATCAATCCAAGGCGACATTATAAATTTATACAACGAAAATCGGTCGACACAATCAATCAAAGATAGACACGGAAGAAGGGATTAAAACACATAGAGGAATGGAACGAAATGTTTACCATGGATTTGCGTCGTTCGGTACGGGGAACAGCACTTGGTCGCTAGAGGGGTCGCCATGGACAGAGAGCAGAGCTTCGTCGGGGAAGATGACGATGATCGAAAAGAATTGGGTAGCACTTCATCGTACGAAATGAATGAAGAAGAAAAAGGAGGAGGCTGGTCCTTAAATAGGTGTGGCAGCGGCGGGCAGACGGTTGCACGGGCAGACGGGCAGGCGGTTAGACGGTTGAGCGGGTAGACGGCCGACGCTCGACGGTTAGACGATTGGAAAACAATGGCTAGGATAAGAAGGGTCGTTATGGTTGGACGGTTACGATGGGTCGGAAATCTCTGGAAGCTTTGGCCCTCCTCCGCCGAGAGCGGCTGCAGCTCTCGTCGTCGTCCTCCTTTGGAAAACAGAGCAGGCGGGAAAGAATTAAGAATGTGTGAATAGATGGAAGAGATGGATTTGAGTTATATAACAGTTATTCGCGACTGCTTTGACAATTCCCCCTTAAATTGTACATTCACCTTTGAATCACGTAATTGTATTCTGTGACATCTCTCTTGAACTCTTTAGTGGTTTTGTCTTTCACTGATTAGAAAGACGAAAGTTCGTAATTGATAGATAGATATAGAGTATCCCCATGGCTATAATAGTGGTATACGCAAGGTGGCTACCATCGGCCAGCCATGTGACTAGAACCTTGCCTTGAGTCACTCGTCCTCCCTTCGACAACTCTTGTCTACTATGGACAAGTAGTTCATTCTATTTTGTCGACCATGTGTCATTGTACACTTCGTTTTTCATTTATTGAGGAACGATCATTAACTTGACTTATATCTACCGTATCCCGATACGCCGTGGCTTATTCTCTATTAACAAGAGTCGAGGTACTATATTTGGACTTAGGAATCCTCTTAACCTCCATTCCAAAAATCATATCCTAGCTTCTAAGGTGGGTAGACAGTAAGCTTTCAAAAATTTTAGAATGCACGAGTATTACCGATTGATTAGCATAATTCCCATTAGGATGATAATTAGTGCCCCATGGACTCCCACTATCCATTTAGATTATTTTGTGCCCCGGCCGTGTCATTAATATTCGGAGCACGAGACCAGCTGTTACCTTCCAACAAACTTTATATGCAAGATCTAGACGAGTCCACCTTCACCTAGGTATATCATGTCCCACTCAAACACGTCCCCTTGTACTCTATTTTTATGGTACGACTTTCAGGACAAAAGGACTAGCTATAACTCTTACCATAGTACCGGTATACTTTTCGACTTCCATTAGATTCTCAGCCTTGACTCAATTCCTTCGACCCAATAGATAGTTGTGACCTACTCGAAGCCCCTCTAAGAAGCGAAGGGTTCTTCGAGTTAGCAAGTGACTGGACTAGAGTAGCCCAATTTGCAAATAAGGCAGTGGTTCATAAACTCCCTTTCTATCTGTAATATTGGATATTCTCTGCCGCTCTTGAAACGTTATATTTGCTCTCGATAATTCTTCCATATCTTCCTGTCCTTCCTATTTCGGAGCGACGAATGGCCAAGCTTATTAGAATCTATCAATATTCCTAGCTACTTGTGTAAATTATTGCTTGTTAAATTTTGGGTTGCTTGATAGATATAAGAGGATTATAGACGTCGTATGCAGTAGGTATCTGTTGGTAGGATTGTTAGCAACTAGTTAGAAGATTATAGATTTTAGCTGTGAGGCGTAGTGTGACCAAAGGTGGGTAGAAGTCATCGAGGTTATATAGTTACAAAATGACTAGGAGGAGGTATAAATATTTCTGAGAAATTAAATTTGAGAATATGGAGGTAATAGTGGATTTTTTTTTGAATTTTAGGCATGATTATGAGTTGGAATTTTGAGGACGAAATTATTTTAAGGTGGGTAGATTTGTAGCTCCCCTTCCCAAAAATTTTAAAATATTTTTATTTTATTTATTTTATTTAATTGGTTAGATTATTATAAATAATTATTTAGTTTATTATTACGGTAGATGACTTTAGCCATGATAGAGTTTAGAAGTACCAGACGACTAAGAATCATGACACGGATAGTTCAGTGGCGTACCTTGACTAGTGTATTAGCCTTGATAGGGAAGGCCGAACCATAGTGATGTCCTAACTAGGAAAACCAGCCCAAGTTGTGACATGACCATTATAAATAGTTTAATTATCTATTATTAATATTATTTAACGTATAGGTGACCCGGTCGTATCAAACTAGTCCGGACTGGGCCCGAACCAAGCCCAAAGCCCATGAGGTGTTGCAGTGTGACCAGAGACGTCAGTATAGACGCATATTGTATTGGTATTTTACTTTGATAATTTTGGAGGCAATTCTAGGAACAATTGCTATATATATATATATATATATATATATATATATATATATATATATATATATATATATATATATATATATATATATATATATATATTATATGTGCTTGTCATTAGAAATAATATTTTATTTAATAATATAGTAAATATTTCTCCTTAACTAATATGTTGGATTTTGTGGAAATTATCTAGGTTATATATAAATATAGAAGTGTATTTATGGTATATGAAAATTAGGCTTTTATTTATATGTAAAATATCCATGTATTTTATTTGTGAATTTTCGGTATATAAAATTAATGATCGGATTTCAAACATCGATTATACGTAATATTTATTATTCGTGTTTGTATTTATGGTATATAGGTATATAGCATTATATATATATATATATATATATATATATATATATATATATATATATATATATATATATATATATATATATATATATATATATATATATATTTAAATAAAATATTTACTATATTATTAAATAAAATATTATTTCTAATGACAAGCACATATAATATATATATATATATATATATATATATATATATATATATATATCTATATATATATATATATATATATATATATATATATATATATATATATTTTTTTTTTTTTTTAATGACAAGCACATATAATATATATATATATACAAGCACATATAATATATATATATATATATATATATATATATATATATATATATATATATATATATATATATATATTTCTAATGACAAGCACATATAATATATATATATATATATATATATATATATATATATATATATATATATATATATATATATATATATATATATATATATATATTACATTATTGTAGCTTGTATTAATAAGAATATATATATACTCTAATATATGATATATAATTGTGTATTGGAATTATAAATATATAATATTATAAATGTGTATGTGTACGTGTACGTATATATAAATATATGGATTATATATATACGTGAATGTGTATATATAAATATATAAATATATATATATAATATGTGAGTATTTGTATGTTTATATAAATATAATATATATGGGTACGTATATATATGTATAAACGACAATTGTGTGTACATATATGTGTATGTATGTGTGTGTATAAATATATATATACAAGTATTAAAAAGAAAAGAAGAATAAAAAGAAAGCCCCAAGCCCAGCCAAAGCCCGACCAGGCCAGGCCCAGCCCGGCCTGACCCCAACCCTCAAACCCAGTCTGGAGCCCAGCCCCCATAACAGTCGACCCGTACCTGAGCCTTCCCATACCCGAACCAATTTCGTGTATGTGTATATAGTTATAGGTCGATAGAGAAACGAGAGAGAGGAAGGAAAGCGAAGCCCTAACGCCGCTCCCACGCGCGCCCCTCCGCCGTGCGCGCGCGCAGCCACCGCCGTGCGCCGCCGCAGGTCGGCCAGCGGCTGGCCGAGAACAGCCGCGCGCGAATAGTGGGAACAACAACAGCAGCAGTACTCGGAAGTCCAACTTCACGGGCATATTTCTCATCCTATATTTAACCATTTTTCGATCTATAAATTGGCTTAGAAAGCCAACATAACCCCCTAGGAACCCATCTAGTTTGTTGGTTCGGAATCAATCCAGATTCGAAAAGAAACTGGGTCGAAATCGACGAAAAATCTGTCCCAAAAACAGGACATATAACAATCCATGAACCCACATTGGCGGATCGATTCCGATCGATCCAGTAGCTGTTTAGAAATTCCACCTGAACACGATTATATACAACATATAGGACTTCACGTCCCTTTTTGTGAATTTGGAAATCATCGACTACGTGTCGAGAAATCGAATCCCGAACTTTGACGAAAACCTGTTTTAAAATTAATAAAATTCATCCACACGACGTACGTTCCGCCAATCCGGGCAACGTGGTCGCGAACCGAAAGCATCGAAAGCTGCGTAATGGTTTCGTGGTCGTGTGGGCTTTGACAGAATTCAAATTGGTCGCGTGTGCGCGACGAATTTGATGCGTATCCGTCGAAATTTACCGTATCGTGCACTTTGCAAATTTCCCAATTACTTTGTGCACGCTCGTCAGATCGAGACAAAACTTGCGCCAACAGGTCCGTATTATTTTTCTGGTCCTGTATACCAAGTTTGGTCCAATTCTGAGACAGTTGAATTATACGTCGTTTTGCGGGCCCCACGGTCCCACTCAAACGGCAATTTTGTGCACGGCCCGTTGAAATCCAACTTTGGACATACGATTGGGTTCGTATCGAAAAACCGAATTCGTAGACATATAGTTTGACGACTTTAGAGACCGTTGACTCTGGCACGCTTTTCGATACAAAGCGGGTCCAACGGCCGACACCGTTTTTGTCCGAAATTACTGTTTTGCCCCTGTGTTCAGAATTGGACTTAAGGTAGGCAATTCTTGCTAATTTGACTATTCTGAAAACATTGGTACTGTTTATTTTAGCATTTGGAGACTTCTGCATGTGTTAACTGATTGTGGCTCATTGAGTGGTATAGTATTATTGGTTTCTCCAGCTAAGGACCTCAGGCAAGTGCACTTTCTGATTGCTTTTCGATTCATAGTAGTCTTTTTATTTCATGTCTATACATATATCTTGCTGTTTGTGGACACGCTCGTCACACGGAGTAGTCGGAAGGAGAAATATCTTAGTAGACATGTGGACTACCCAGAACTATCCCCATGATGTCTATTCGTGAACAATAGCACCTGCACACGACACGTGTAGGTGCCGGATTTATCCCTAGCCGTTCACATGTCGAAAAGAATATTTCACACCACCTAGATAGATGTCTTTTATTAGTTTTTTCTTATTTTCTTCTCTATCGTGCTATGTCATCAGTTATCTTCCAGTTTTGATATCTCATATGTTATTTCATGTCTTGTTAATTCTATTGTGTTTTCGCATTGCCGTCGGTTTGTGTACTTGTTCCATTTCTGACTGAAAACCAACAATTTTTAGGTTTAGCCGCGATCACTCTTAGCATTGGAAAGACTTGGGTATGCTGAGGTCAACCTAGAAATAGATAGCAGATGTACCATTTTCATTAATTGTAAAATCTTGTATTTCCTTTAATTTTAAATGTTGTAACTATTGTAATAAATTTAGAAATGTGAATGAACAGCAAATATTTTATTTTGAGCATTTATTCTTGCAGGCTTGACAGCGTTCTACCGTCGACTCTGCGGCGTAGGCTGGCTTGGACACGTCTCGTATCCGGAAAAGCGGGTGCGGTTCATGACACCTAGGACCTGCAAGATCACGACCGGGGGTGGTATTATCCTCGTGAGTGATGTTTGCAGAGGGCGGAGTGTTATTTTAGGAGGCCGAGAGTTGGAGGTGAGTCTGCTCGTAATGCCACTACCGAACTACGATATCGTATTAGATATGGATTGGTTGAGCAGGCATTACGCCAGCATAGATTGCCGAGGGGGTAGAGTTCTGTTTGGAGCGCCAGGAGAGCCAGAGTTCGAGTACACCCGACGGCAGGCGGAGCAGAGCAGCAGACATTTCTGCGGGGCTTCAGTTGAGGAGCAGGCGGCTCCACATCCCTTGATTGCAGAGTTCATGGACGTCTTTCCGGAGGAGTTGCCAGGACTTCCATCAGACAGGGATGTTGAGTTCTTGATAGACTTGGTTTCCGGTGCGGAGCCGATTTCTCAGCATGTCTATTGAGTGAACAACAGTGAGTTGGTGGAATTGAAGAAGCAGGTGGATGAGCTGCAGGACAAGGGCTTCATCCGATCGAGTTCTTCACCTTGGGGTGCTCCGGTACTTTTTGTACCCAAGAAGGATGGGTCGGTACGGATGTGTATCGACTACAGGGCACTCAACAACCTCACGATCAAGAACAGATACCCACTACCGCGGATTAATGATCTCTTTGATCAGTTGAGCGAAGCTCGGGTTTTCTCGAAGATTGATCTGAGGTCAAGTTATCATTAGGTAAAGGTGAAGAAGGAGGATATCCCGAAGACCGCCTTCAGGACGCGGTATGGTCAGTTTGAGTTCTTGGTTATGCCGTTTGGGCTGACCAACGTCCCGACGGTATTTATGAACTTAATGAACAAGGTGTTCCACCAGTACTTGGACAAGTTCGTGGTGGTGTTCATCGATGATATCCTGGTGTATTCAAAGACTGAGGAGGAGCATGAGGAGCACTTGAGAGTGGTTCTGGAGACACTCAGGAGAGAGAGGCTGTATGGCAAGCTCTCGAAGTGAGAGTTCTTTATGGACAGAGTTGACTTCTTGGGTCATGTGGTGACTGGAGATGGGATCTCAGTGGACCCGAAGAAGATCACGGCAGTTGAGGCTTGGTCGGCACCGAGTTCAGTAGCAGAGATCAGGAGCTTCTTGGAACTGGCAGGCTATTACAGGAGGTTCGTGCAGGATTTCTCCCAGATTGCAGAGGCGTTGACTAGGCTAACCCGAAAGGATGCCGAGTTTGAAGTGAGATCTTTATATTATTTGTGAGAAAATCAAAACTATTTCTTGTAAGAGGTTGAAATTCACAAGCTTTCGTGTAAAAACTTGTATAGAAGTCGATGAACCATTCGAATCAAAGTCGGTGTGTAAAAAGTCGACGAGACTTTCGGATCAAAGCTTGCAAGTGTAACTATTTTCTATGATACTGGATTAAAGCCGGAAAGAGTTCCAGAACTGGAGTGCCTCACGGAAGATATCAGGGTACATCGTGTGTTGGTTTTCTTATCTCATTTCTAGCACATATTTTAAATTGCCAATAATATATTTAATTTTGCTTAATTAATAGTTAAACGCTCTTCACACCCTTTAGGGTGCTTTCAGAACCTGGACCACGGGGAGGAGGACTGGGTCCGGGTCGGTCTTTTGATCGGTCCTTTGAGCAGGCCGAACCATGCCGAGTTTTGGGGAAAAAATTCAGTCCGACCCAATAGTAAGATCGTTCCCAGGATTTGACCGGACCTAGTTCGACCTATCACGGATTTGAACGGGTTCGGTTCTGTCCACAAAACACTGTCCACAAAACACCGTCCTGTCCACGAAACACCGTTACGGAGTTGGAACTAAAACTTTGTTTTGAACCATGGTTGGGACTAATTATAGCCCAGACTTCGACCGAGTCTGGACTGACCAAACATGGATTTGAACGGCCCTGATCCGCATCATGCCCACGAAACCCGTGATAAATCCATCCAAGGGTGAACCAAAACTGTCCTTTTAACCATGGTTAGGACCACCCCCACGTGGAATTTTTTTTTTTGAAAAGAAAAAGCAGAAAAATCCAGCGGGAGGAGAGTAATGAGCCGATGGAGACTCATATAAGATCTGTAGTCCCCATTCCAGTCAACGCCCTTCCCTTCCCCTCGCTTCATATCTCGCCAAACCCTAAAAGACCTAAAATCTCTCCTAATATTCCCCATGGCAAACCCTAACCCTAACCCACCCCCCCCTCCTCCGTTCGACCCCTCGAAACCTTCGGTCCCGATCTCCTACCCGATCAAGGACCTCGCCGGCATCGAGTCGAGGTCCTACTTCGACTCCTTCCACTACCCCTTCAACGTCGCCTCCGTCCCGCTCCCGACTCTGTTGGCCGAGCTGCCGCCACGGAGAAGGATCCTGGTGTGCCACGACATGATGGGAGGTTACGCGGACGACAGGTGGGTGCAGGGAGGGACCAATGCCGCCGCATACGCGCTCTGGCACTGGCACCTCGTGGACGTCTTCGTCTACTTCTCGCACAATCTCGTCACCCTCCCGCCGCCCGGATGGACCAATGCCGCTCACACTCACGGTGTCAAGGTACGCTTATTTTTCCGTAGTCAGCTACGTTGTGATGCAACGGATACGAATGTGACACATCACAGGGACACGGCATTGATTTTGGTGCGTGCTAGTGTATTTTGGAGTGTCTGACACGACACGATGACATGCGGACATGACTCCCATTTCTGGAGTTTTCCTGTGCTTCCTAGGCCACACCGCAAGTTGTTTATGGAACTTTCCCTTTCGGACACTTTTGGGCATTGGTTGGGTGCAGCTTCCCTGTTTTAAAGAACTTGGATCCAGTTTTAAGGAACTTACAATTGAATTTTGAAGAACTTAAAAATTGAGTTTCATTTTAGTTTACGGCATGTTTGGTTCAGGGAACTAGTAGAATCTTCAAACAATGGTAAAACTGGGTGGAACTTAGGCTGGGTTTGAGATTGCTTATCATGACTGCTTCTGCTTCTTATTATGAAAAGCATTCACCTAAGCTGTTTGGTTGGTAACTGCCGCTTATCAGAAAAGTTCTAGAAAACCAGTTCAATTTTGGGGCCGCTTTTGAAACATGATGCTGTCAAAAGCTGCTTCTGCTGCTGCCTTTTGAAAAGCAGCTGCACTCCCAAACCAAGTCTTAAGTCTGTTTGGGATTGTTGTTGCTTTTTAAAAGCAACTGGAGAAGCATCTTTTCACATCAACCTCCCACCTGGCGTAAAGCACTGCCTCAAAATTGAATTTGCTTTTCCGTTTTGTATTTTACCAGAGCTTTTAGGACTTATTTTTTTTAAAAAAAAGAAGCAAAAACAGCCATAACCGATCCCAAGCCATCCTGAGGCTGGGTTTACGGTTGCTTATCATGACCGCTTTTGCTTATTCTTTTTTTTCTTTTCAAAAGCATGTTTAAAAGCTATTTGGTAACAACAACTTATCAAAAGCTAATTCAATTTTGGAACAACTTTTGAAAGCAAGTGTGTGCGAGACTGCTTTCAAAAGCTGCTTCCACGGTTGGTTTTTGAGAAGTAGCAGCAATCCCAAATTAGGCCTTAGTGGCAGTCACCATTTGTAGTCCCATTGGGTTCTTTTGCTTATATGAGCCCTTAGTTTAGAAGTAGTCTTGGAGACCCTAAGATGTATCCAATGTTTCAATCCTTGTTTGAAATATATTAATTAAATAAGGTGTAAAATAATAAATAAATCAAGTTCTCACGAGTTCTTGCTAGTTTCGTGATGAAGGGGGTAGGAACTAGATTACTAGAGAATGGAACTTGTTTATGTGGCAAGGGAGATGAGGGGACAATAAGTTCATATATGAATTCTTGTACCGTAATGTCAATCAACCATATGAAGTAACTTGAGGAATCAAACCATAATACCTCAATGTTCCTCTAAGTTCCTTGAACCAATAGGCTCTTAAATAGAGTTATAGACATCAGGACATGTTCTTGGGGCACTTTTGGCACTGGTGAGGCCTGGTTTGGCAGAGATCTGGTTTTAAGGAGCCTAAAATGTTAAGTGGAACTATAACATCAAGACACTTTTATCATTGGTGAAGCATTGGTTGACACTGACCTACTTTTAATAACTACAATCAAGTCCCTTTTAAGTGGAAATATGGACATAAGGATGTGTTTGGATTCCAAATAGGTTTAGATTTCTGTGACTGCAGTTTTCAGGAGTCATAAGACTGCTAATGTTGAGGCTATACTTCTTTTACTCTAGGGAAGTTTAGAGGGTGCTTCTTGGTCGCATGAACCAAAGATGAATGACAAAAAAGGTCGATTTACCTGTTCACCAGTTGGCCTCTAGGACACATGAGCTAAAGCTCCTTGGCCACAATTGCTTTTTTCTAAGGAATTGAACAATAACCTCAAGGGCTGTTTGGTTCAAGTTTTAGAGGCTTGAGAATGAGTTTTGGATTCCTTACCCATGTTTGGTAAGTATGGGATTGGGAATTGGGAATTGAGAGGGAATATGGAGGGCTTTAGATTCCCACATATGTAGGAAAGTGAAACCCAAGCCCTCCCTTGGAAATATTTTTGCTTTCCTGGGAATGCTGGTTGGGTGCATTAATTACAATTCTTTTGGACGGTAATACCCTCAATGACATCAACTGAATTTAGGTAATAATAACATAATGAAATTAATGAAAGGGTATTTATGGATAAACAAATTAAGATTCCTATTCATGTATGAACCAAACATGAGAATGATAAAATTGAATTTTTCGGACTACATATTTCCAACTTAAACAAACATGGGTATAGGAATGTTGAATTCCTTTCCCATGGAAAATGAATGGGAAGTTGATTCCTAGGAATACAAAACCTTCATCCAAACGCCCCCCAAAGGGACTTGGAGATGGAATTCTTGTACTGTGGGAGAAGATCCAAATTAGGCAGCAAGGCTGAAGGGATTGATATTTCACCCTTGAAAAATAATACTCTTCTATATGTCTATGAGTTGAGTCTTACAGGTTGATAGGCCGAGCTAGTTAATCTTGTTACTTGAACTGCTCATTGAAACATTTACCAAGAGCCAAAAAAGAAGAAAGAAAAACAGGTTCATTGTGTCAGGTGAGGCTGGGCTGTAGATCAATCACCACCCGAGGATCAATAATAGAGACATATGAGTTTAGGTGGATTTATAACAAAGGTGAAGTGAAAGAAAAAGGAAAAAAAGAAGAAGGTGAAGAAGTGAGATCAGATAGCTACCTCCAATCTGCTCCTTTTTCTTAGCTAGAGGGCTGCTTGTCTCTTGTATGTGACAAATAATGTCTGATTGATCTCACTGGTAACCTGATTCATCATTGTTTGTCTGCGATGAGGATCTGACCAGTTAGATGTAATTGATGAGTCTTATGCTTTGGATTTGATGGGTAACCCATTTATTTGAACTTCGATCCTAAACTGTTTGTTATCTTCTCCTTCCTAACCCAAGCTTAATGAAGTGTTCTTAGGGTGCTGCTTTGTTCCCAAGATCTAGATCATTATTTATTTACTAACTTGAAACTTCTGCTGAAAAATACAGTATATTCTGCTTCAATAACATCTCTTAGCTTCGATCTATTAGCGTAAGGTCTAATTATGAGAGTTTGGACCTTAGCATTATCAACATAATAACTGAACTTTCCTTGTTAGAAGCAGGTGCATTTGGATAAAATCGCCTTGTTCTCTTCAGAATCTTCTTCTTTAGTCTGAGTTCATGGAGGGATTTTTCTGCGCAATGCGACTCTTCTTGCCATACTTAGAGTAATGAAGTGGCAAGTTTGAGGGCTTCGGGATTAAAATCATTTCATCCTCTTCAGATTCAGAATCTTCTTCTTTAGTCTGAGTTCATCATAGGGATGTTCCCGAGTAATGCAACTCTTCTTACCGTACTTAGAGGGTTCAAGTGGGAGTTTGAGGGCTTCAACTGTTGCTCTTCTGTTAGCAAGTTAACAGGTTCTGAGGTACCAGGACAATTAATTTCTTATGCTACAACTTGTTAAATCAAAAGAAAGCAAGATGGAGGGGATGGCCCCTCGGTTTGGAGAGTTGTCCTTCCCCTGATATTGTTTTTGTCTTCTTAGACATTTTTAATAGTTAATATGCTTTTCCTATGCTCTAATGCCTTTTTGGTTCTCCTAAATGGAGATCTTTAAAAAATGTGCAATCTTTTATGAACATCGTCTTATATGGCCATGCTACAGTTGAAAAGTTCTTGGGCTTATGCTCGTCTGATAGGGTGCAATCAGAAATCTACAAATAAAACACAACTTCGAGAAATTCTGGATAATGTGGTTATGGGCAACACTCGTCGTAGTTATCTTGAGCAAGAACCACCACCATCGACTGGGTCTTTGAAGCTCGGCCATGTTATACATAACCTTCATGCCTTCATTGACGGGAATCTTCAGAAGTAATCTTCTATGCTAAATATCAACTTTGTTAGGGCCTTTGGTTTCACCATCCATACGGTGTTGTAAAAGTTCTATGCAGCCTAGGGTGTATTGACTTAAGCTATATAACAGAGTGGATTCTAGGTGCCATTCTAAGCCTGACCTTTGGTTTCACTTTCCATACAATTTTTCTAAAAACCTGTTTTGGCTACTAGATGCCATTCTAAGCCAATTTCACCCACCTACTCCCACTTTAATCTGCCTAGGCCTTAGTCTTATCCTGCCTCGGGCCCGCTTAGGCCTGCCGCCTACCGAGACACCATATGTAATTGAATGTTAATTGCATGTTGGTGAATACTAATTGGTTAATTCTTTAGTTGAGTATTTTTTTTCTTAGTTTGTTAGTAATTGTTTAACTTCCTTCGTTTAACCCCTTATTTCTTGGTTTATAGTTTCTTCATTTTTTTTGTTAATAATCTCTTAGGTTTATCATTGTTTAATTTCCTTTTTAAGCTTTTCCACTATAACCTTTTTTTTTTATTATGCTGATTCAACAAGCATTGGTTCAAGTGGTCATCACTTGAAGAAATAAGACACCAAAAACTAGGTCAGAGGTTCGAATCCCCTTGTACGTGTTATGTGCTTAAATATTAAAGGAGATGGAGCATGATATTCATGTAATGTCTGATTGAGAGCCGGATCTGGAGGAGTGGTCTACGTAGACAAGAGGATGATGTTACTGGCGGTCAATCTGAGTAGAACATAAGATGGAGATCGGCCTGAGCAGTAGATCGAGAAGGTTGTTCAATAATCAAGAATCAACATGCAGAGAAGTAGATAGTCCGATGTGATTGATGTAATAAAAGAAAGACTTGGGCTGTAGGACCTGATTCAAAAATAAATAAAGTTATATATATATATATATATATATATATATATATATATATATTATAATGTTGGAAAACACTTAGTGCTTCCTAGGCCTTGGTTAAGCTGTCAGGACACCCAGGTGCTAGGTCCCCTCCTATCTGCCTAGCAGCTGCTGCTCTCACAACATTGCTTTCCTACAAAGAGAAATGTCCTGCTTTTCTTAGGAGGTTGTTGGTTTAGTGATCATAGAAAAGTGGTGAGCGTTGGTAAAGTGAGATGGTTTAGAAGAGGATCTGACTAAGGAAGCGAAGGATAAGCATTATCTCATAACGATGGTGAAGGTATTCCTATGATGTAAAGGCCAATAGTGGGTGGCTACTTCAATGCACTATGGTGTTAGAAGGGTGAATGTTGGAATGTTGATCATAACAACTGGTTAATTATAGTATTAGTAGTACCGGAGCTATCACAACTGTGAATAGAGTGGCTGCGGCAGCGTACGCAGCTAAGTGCTTGGCTTTACTGAGATTACTCAAGGAAGTAGCATGACCATTGAGGACTGGTGATTGATGGCTGCTAGGTAAGTAGATTGGTATCTGCTTTGGGCCTTGTGAATTCGTCTATCCTCGTATGCATTCTACCATTAGGCACTAATTATGTATCTCCTTTTAGACCATTTATTGATTATTGCTTTCTTTTGTTTGACTGCCATTAGTGGTTGCACTGCGTATTGAATGTTAATCTTCCTCTATCCGTGGAGGTACATTGATTTAGTTGTTGGAAGTAGATTGTTTTTGTCCTTGTTACCATGTAAAATGAATATGACCTCTAAACTTGCAATGATAAAACTTCCGGTCTCTTCTTCTTATTTAACAAATTTTCTATGTTGCAAGTCTTCTTCCCATCAGAATAAGTCACCTGTGGAGTGCGGCAAAGCTCCTCACAAGATTGAAAGTTTTAGAAGTGGTTATAAACCTGATATCAATCCTTGTTGGTTCAAAACTCTTGGCAAAGACGAATATGAAAAGGAGAGCACCTTGCCATAAGACCTACTTTAGGTGTGATGAGTAGGTAGACCTTGTCATAAACTTAAAAAAGCTGGCAGGTACGCAGACCAATCTTTTGGCAATTTATGCGGCCAAGGAGCGACCCTCTAAGTTCCCTTTGATAAACAAATAGGTATATAGTAAGATTGTACTGGAAATTGCATTCATCTATGTGGGGCATAATATGCATACGAAACTCCTCTTATGCAAAGTGAAAAAAAGATGACTATGAATCTAACAAAGGAATATATGGGAGGATCTTTCTTTGTTATTAATACAAAAGGAATGCATCTATAAGGACTCACTAGATAATATTAGGCCACACTGAGTTACTTGTCAAAAATGATACATAAGTAGAAACAAAATGCATATCATGCCGTATCATATATTCTAAATGACATGCATAGCCCAAAATTCCACTCACAGCATGAAAACAATATACTGAGCAATATACTAGGTCATGCAGAAAAGTTAGGAAAAATCCAAAATTTAAGGGCTCCGGTTCTACGTGCAGGTCTTAGTCGGGGTACATAGTCGTGCCATAGTTGTCTATAAGTCTAGGATGGTCTACAGGTTAGCACAGTTTTCAATAAACTCTAAAAAACTTAGAGTTACATAACTCATTCATTCAATTCATAATTAAGATATCATTCGAGTATCCTAGTCTTGCGATACCGCGACAAATATTGAGGTACAAATGAAACCAATTATAAACTGCAACAAAGCTAAACCAAAGCTCCAACTCAAAACTTATTCACTAAAAACGAGATACGATCCAAGAAAATATGACTACGATACACTTATGCTTTTTCAATAAAAAATTTAAATACTAAAATTTCAGAAATACGAAATCCGAAAATTGGCCTAACAGAATATGGCTGATACATAGGTATTTTGGTTATTTTCCAACAAAATGACCAAAATATCCCTTATTAACGTTTGGAAACGTTTAAAAAACAACATATTTTGGTAGAAGTAAAAATATACCCTAAAAGACTACCCCCAAAAGACTAAAATGTTCTTGCATAGGGTTGTTAGAGGTTTTTTTAACCAAAATATCCCCCAACGTTTAAGTAACAATTAAAAGGTTAATATTAAAGAGGGGGGGGGGGGGGGGTTTGAGACCCATGCACGTTGGCAGGGGGACTGGGTCGACCGGGCTAGTATTGGGCATGACTGGGTTACCTATCGGTCTTGGGCTGGGCCTGGTTGACCGATTTTATAGGTAAAACCTGGCTCGGACCCGATATGTGAGTCGTATCGGGCCTGGGTTGAGGGGAGGAGAACCCAGCCCGACCTCTTGATTGAGGTGGGCCGGGTTGGATCGTATTGACCGAGTTTTGGGCTACATGGCCTGATTAACACCTTGATGACATAATTGTGTAGTTAATGTGGTCCCGGTCCTAAAAAAGAACGAAACAGTCCGGATCTGTATCGACTTCGCGATCTAAATGTGGCACATCCAAAAGGCGAATTCCTACTGCCGATTACATATGTCATGATGACAATAACGCGAGTATTCGAGCGTACGTCCTTTATGGATGTCTTCTCCGAGTACAACCAAATCAAAATGCTTCCTGAAGATGAAAATAACATATCCTTTCTAACACTGTTGGGGACAATACTATTATTACACGGTGATTTCCTTCGGTTTGAAAAATACCGGTGGGACATACCAATGCGCAATGAACACAATTTTTGTGATTTTTTGTGAAAAACGGTAGAGTGCCACATTGATAATATTGCCGTCAAAAGCTGTCACAAAAAGTGTCACACTCCGATTATGTGGAATCGATAGTCGTTTCCCATGCGTGATACCGTACGAGCCGAAGTTGAGCTCGCACATGACAAGGTCATAAAGTTATCCAAAACACAACAAAATATACAGAGAATTAAATAAGACCATTGCACAGAAGAAAACTTTGCTTTATTGATAATGAACATCATTTACAAATACTCGAGTACAAGTAGAGGGTTGCTGCACAGGCTTACAAACTGGACACAAAATGAGATAGTCGTTTCATACTTTACATCTCTTTATACAAACCATTCAATACCTGAAATTTGTGCTATTTCTGCTAAACTTGAGCAGGTTCTTCAAAATGTTTGTGCAAGCCTTCGCACTCTAGCAAGGCTTCAAAAGTGAGGGCGAGCTTTGAAACGTCTAAGCGTCGTCTTCAATTCTTTGGCACGCCTCCCTTGTTTGCTGCACATGTAGAGACGAGGGTTAGTACATTGTCGTATACTAGTGAGTGATTAATTAAATCCTACGATCTCAGTTGTTATAAAAATTATGTGAGCATGCAATAGTTAAGTGATCTTTCTAGCCATCGCCGTAGTATCTGTCATCTTTCAGGATTTCTGAATCGACTGTCGATTTGATCTTTTCAACTGGATAATCACATCAATTCTACCAATGCGCTAAAAACGGAATCAGAACCGGCACGCACGCATAGGAAGCAGAGAGTGTGGATCATAAGCCAGGACAGAGAGATAACCCATGTTAACCTTTGTTAGATCCTGGTGTGAAGATCAAGGAAAGAAACAAAGATTCATGCAAAACAAACCATATGTTTGCTCTTTGTTAAATTTTCGAATTGATCATTGAGAGTCAGAGGTTCCAGCAAACAACCATATACCCTCTGAGAATTCCAACGATTTTTTTTTGGAACTAGGTTAGAGTTTGGAGTGGTTGGACGGCGGATGGAGGAAGGGAGAAAGGGTTAGGGTTTTGAGCCATGGAGAGGGAAGGGGGGGGGCTGAGTTGGGGGTGGGGATCTGGAAGGGGGGGGGGGAGAAAGGTGCTGGAAAGGGGGGAGGTGAAGGGCAGCAGCAGCAACGACAAGGAGGGGAAGGGGGGGCGGTGCTGGAAAGTGGGGGGGGGGGTGGGAGGGCAGCAACAGCAGCAGCGACAAGGAGGGGAAGGGGGGGGGGGGAGGGCAGCAACGGCAAGGAGGGGAAGGGTAGCAGCGGCAACGTGTGAGGAGAGGAGGGGAAGGGGTGCGCCGGTGAGGAGAGTAGGGGGAGGGCTGTGATTAGGGTTAGGATTTTGTGGAGAGAGAGAGAGAGCGTAGTGGATGACGGCTAGGGTTTTGACTCTGATACCGTGTAGAGTTGGAAATAATAGGATGATATTATTATTGATGAGAGACTACATATATATAGGAGAGGCTAGCTCCTCTCCTATTATTTTAAGCAATGTGGGACTAAAGCCCATTAACTAATAACTCTAATATAACACTTAACATAATTCATATCTTTTCGAATCAATTGAGTCAGCGTAATGCACCGTGCTGTACGGGACAACTAGATAATAACTAACAAAGGAAAAACATAAAAACATTCATAAAATCACTCTTCTGTAGTTACCCTTTCCTTATCTCGAAGGCTTGGTTGGACCTTGGAAATGGAGAAACAAATCTCTTATCAGAATGTTTGCATCATGCTTATACTTGAACGATTTCTTGGATGGAGGATTGACAACTATTGGATACAATTTACATATATACCGATTGTCTGAAGGATTTATGGCAAAAATGTTTCGAAACCTGTGAGTTATTTTCCTTCCACTTGAGATTTGTATCATTTTGCTCCTAATTATTTTGTGTGTATTTGTTAATGCATGTGAAGGTGTTGGGAACTTTCATTGCAGAATGGAAAGAAGGTGAGGAAATTTGCAAAACCTTGCTATCAACTAAGGAGTCTGCTCAAATGTATGCTGAAAGGCTGGCAGAATTGGCTGTTGCTTTAGGGTTTGATGGGTGGCTGGTAAATACTGTAATTTCTTACTTTGCATATTAACTATATGGTGTTTATTCATTTTCCTCAGCAGCATTATTTAATATCTTTTTCTGTGAATATTTGAATCATTAAAAAGGTTTATTGTATCTGGATTCTTTTTTGAGATCTGGACCTGTTCGATTGCGTATAGATGTAACAATTTCTGGCCAGATTTGTGTTGGTAGCAATTTTTGTAATTCAGGGATCTAAATAAGTATTTATTTCGTGCCTCTTGGTCCATAAAAACTTGATTTATATTTTGGTTGCGAAAATAAGCATCTATTTTTTTAGGTTGAGTATTATTATTTGTTTTGATAAATATTGTAGTTCCTTCCAATTGACAGAACTGACTTAGTATACTTGCTTTCAGATTAATATGGAGGTTAAGTTGAAAAGAGAGCAAATTGCTAACTTGAAAGAATTTGTCAGTCATCTGACTCAGACTATGCACTCTTCAGTCCGTGGATCTTTAGTCATATGGTGATTCCTGCTGGGCATTTCCTTTTTTCCCCTTCTTTTAACTGTTAAATCTTTGCTGTATTTTCTGTTTTTATAGTGTGTTATCACTTTGTATATTTTGGGATGCAGGTATGACAGTGTGACTAAAGATGGTCATCTTGACTATCAAAACCAACTTAATGAAAAAAACAAACCTTTCTTTGATTTATGTGATGGACTATTTGCTAATTATACATGGAGGGTTAGCAACAGTCCCTTAATAGACCAATGTTCATTTGTTTTTTTTTTTCCTTTTCAAACTATCAAGCTCCTTTGAATTTTGTAGGAGAGCTATCCGAAAAATTCAGCTGTTTTTGCTGGAGATCGAAGGTTTGATGTTTATATGGGTATTGATGTTTTTGGCAGAGGCTCATATGGAGGTGGACAATGGCATGTATGTTAACTTTCAGACTTGTAGACTGCTATCTAAATAGTTTTTGTTTCTCTCTACATAAAAAGGTTAAAATTATACTAAGGAAGGATTCAATAGACTAATTTTTTCCTGTCATGATATTTTACTAACAATATATCCTCCTTAAAAGACACTCAAGTAGGGTTCAGGCTTACCCAGCCAGCATGGAAGCTTAACCGAGACTTTGGTACTGGATTAGAAAGTTATTGTAACATGCCCATGTTTGGGCTTGTAAACTTTTGAGTCACCTATGTTATTTCTAGGTTAGTTTCTTGATTTCATTTTTCAACATCGCCAGATCTGGTTATAACCATACAACCTGATAAAAGTACCTATGTTTTTGTCAGGATTTTGTCTGACTGTAGGGCCTCGGTTCTTGGTTGTAGAATTGGACTCTGCATGGACATACATTGTTCTAGTGCAGATATCACAAGTTAACAAGACTCGACCCAGTGACTGCAATGTTATAAGAATTGAGATTTTGTATTGAAAAAGAAGTTGCAAGATTTACAGGCTTCTATGTTAACATCCACATTTTTGTGTTTGCACACATGGTTCTAGTTCCTGGATTTATTGTCTCCTGTATAATCTTATATTGAGCTTTGAGAATATCCTCCTATAGATAGAAACTGGTTTACCACTTTTTGTGTGGAATAGTGTTGCATCATAGGTTTTTTGGTCTGAGTTACCTTCTGCTTGTTACACAGATGCCTGCCTTAGACATGATCATAGCCAAATCACCCAATTACATTTACACTATCTCCAAAGACATGAGCTCAAGGAGGATGACTTTTTCACTAGGGTTTACTGGCATTAACATACTTAAGAAGAATTTTTTTTATCCTCATTTTTATCATATGTTATGTATTGAATAATTCTCAATACGACAAGAAAATAAACAGGGAAATGTGTGTTTTCCGCATGACAGACATCAGTTGCACTTGATTTATTGAAGAAGGATGATATTTCAACTGCCATATTTGCTCCTGGATGGGTATATGAGAATTTGCCCAAAGAAGATTTCCAAGCTAACCAAAACCGGTAATATATAGTTGTATTCATGTCAAGAAGTTATACATTTGGTTTCTGTAGCTTCCAGGATATTGTTGGATACGGCATACACACTCCGAAAATTGGTACAGTGTCTGTGTTGTATCAATCACGTATCAGACACAACAAATACTCCAAAAAGCACTATGGCATGCCAAAACCAATGATGTGTCCATGTTGTCATTTCTATATCGTGTTGTGTCATATTTATGCCCATGCAACATCTAAATAATAAGGAAGAGTGGTGTTTCCCTCCAAATTCCTATAAGACAAAGGATGGTCAGGATTAAAACACCTAAGCATATCCAATTGTTTAGAATAAGCATGTCAAAACTATTAAAAAAATCCCAAATTCCTACAAGAAGGATGGTCCAGATTAAAACACCTAACCATATCCGATGGTTTAGAATAAGCATGTCAAAACTATTAAGAAAAAGCTAAAAAGTAAAAAAAAAATCACTCTCCCATCCCATGATGGCCACACATTTTTTCTTGATTTCTAGGATTAGTGTTATTATCATTTATAGATATAATTCATTTGGAATGTACTTTACTTTGCCATTTTGTTTATTGTTATTTATTGGGTAAAATGAAATATCTGGGAGAGTGTCAAGAGGCACGGGTCACCGGCTAGTAGGTTAAATGAAAAAGATTCAGACTTTTTGAGACTTATAGTTTGGACGATACATCTTTTAAAGTGCCTGCGACACATTATATGATTCAATACATGTCCTGATGATCGGTAACATGTATATATTATATTGCCTGTTTACAGACATTGTACTATGCTTAATAAAAGTAGTAGTTGTACTATGCACAATAAAGTAGTAGGGTGGTCTTTTCTACAGTAACAAAGCTTCAATCTCATTCAAATCTTGGATGCATAGTGCACACTTCAAGGAAATCAGAAATGTACTTTAAAAGAGATTCGTAAATTAATAGCTATAATTTTATCACTTTGCTTAAGTTACTATTGAGGCCAGAGCTCAGAAGCTATTTTTTTCTTTTGTTTATCATCTCCTTAACTAATCTCTTTCTCTAAAGTATCAATATACCATCATCATTTACTTGTCCAGATGGTGGGGCCTTGTTGAGAAATCATGGGGAGTGCTTCAAAGCTATCCTAAAGCATTACCTTTTTACTCAAATTTTGACCAGGTGGGGACTTCATTTGCTCACTTTTCTTCTTTTGTATAACTGGTTTTCTTAAAGTGCATGTAACTAGTATAGTTTCTTAAGTAGTTCACTTTTCTAAATTTAGAAGTCTTCAGGGTCATGGCTTTCATTTTTCCGTCAAAAGTTTGCTAGTAGCTGATGGCCCTTGGAATAATATTTCTCGCCAAGGCTTTCAGGTATTCAATTATTAATTATTAGAATGCTTACTAATATCTTTCTATAAAGACTTCATATTTGACCTGCAGTGTTTTCAACAGTCATACACTATCATGTCTTTTGGTTTTGTAGAAAACTACATTGGGATACTTCATTGATGTGATTTGAGGTGTGTGTGTATTTGAGTTGAGTGTGTGTATAATTTTTTTTTTTGAGTGTGTGAGTGCGTGTGTGTATATATTTTTGGAAGAAGGTAATTGTATTGATAAAATGTTTATTGCAACTAGGCCCCTTTATGTGGGGGTTCCAATTTGAGATCAACCCTTTTATATCAAACTCAAGGTTATTGAGAACTCCAATAGGAGTTGTACTAAGCCCGACAAAAATTCTATTGTTCCTTTCCTTTCAGATTTGCCATACTGTAGAAGCTAGTCGAGTACAAGCCTCCTTGAACCAAAGTAATCCTCTCCGTCGAGCCCCTAAGATGTTTCCCATGAACTCAGAGAGTTGCATAGAGCCCCTAATCCTCAACTTCAGCATCATTTTTTGCGCCTGCCAAACTTCTCCGGAGTAAGGACACTCGAAGTACAAATGCATCATAGACTCCGGTATTTGGCCACATAATACACAACTAAGGTCAGAAGTAAGTATCCTGAATCGGTGCAAACGGTCCCTGGTAAGTTGTTTACCAATCGGAAGCTTGTACATGAAATATTGAAACTTTCTTGCAATACCTTTCTGCCAAACAATATTCGCATACTCCCAAGTAGCAAAATGCTTCCGCGTCTGATCATAAACGAGCTGGAAAATAAAGTTACCCGTATGACTGTCATCCCACCTCCAGACATTTTAGTCAACATCCCTACCAATTGGAATGTGACGAACGCGATTAGCAAGATTTGTCGGGATATGTAGGTCCGCCAACTGTCACGCACCCGACCTGATGATGTGGCTCACCTGGCCCCGCCAAGGAATAGGAGCCCTTCCCTGGGTATTCAACCAGTCAGGAATGCTCCGGTGGTCAACCCAAGGATCTTCCCAAAGGCTAGTCTTCTTTCCATCGGCTATAACTCGAGTGATACATTGTCTCAATCCACCCCGTTGACGAAGAATGTGCTTTAGAACAATCGATTCATTGTTATTACATCGATACTCCCAGAACGAATCTTAGCGCATATATCGATTCCTCATCCAGGTCGTCAACAACATGTCACCCTGAATGAACTTCCAAGAAAGCCGCAAACTAGCAACCTTTCTAGGCGTCATGAGAGGTCTGAGCCCCACTCCCTCTTCCTTCCTGGGCCGACAGAGGGCCTCCCAAGATATCGCATGAATGCCATCCCGTCAGATGAAGTTGTCACATATCTTTTCGATATTTCGAATGTTGGCAGCTGGTAGAAGGACAGATTGCAACCAAAACATCACTATATCTCTAATCACAGAACAAACCAGTTCAATTCTGCCTTCGAAAGAGAGACTTTGTGTCTGCCACCCTTCAACCCGCCTCTGAGTACAACTCCACCAAGCTTTGACACTCCATGTTGAAAGAATAATTGTAGAAAAGAGGAACACCAAGATATTTAACCAGAAGCGTACCCTGACTATCCCCAATATAGCAGCCTTCTCCTCCTTAGCCTAAGACAATATGTTGAAGTACATCTTACTCTTCTCCTTATTAAGACTCAGGTCCAATAACCGCTCAAAGGAAGTCATAATATCTGAGATCACCCTCAAACAAGATCTGGATGGTTTCATGAACAAGAGCAAGTCGTCAGCATAAATCAAATGAGTAATGTGAGTCACCTGTTTAACAGAGGTGAGATCTCCCGACGGTAACTCACAACATTCATAAGGCATGTAAGATACTCTATAACAGTGGTGAACAGATAAGGAGACAGGGGATCCCCTTGCCGAAGCCCCCAATTGCTACCAAAGAACCCATACGGTTGCCATTGAATGAGGACTGAGAAAGTAGCAGTGATAATACACTCCCGGATCCGATCCACCCAGGTAGGGCTGAACCCCATTGTCACTCCCCGTTCCCAGAATGCGTATTTTATACGTGTACTGCTTGAATGTATTTATTTAATATTTATCATTCATTTGTTCTGTATTTAATTCCTTTAATTTTACGCTAATTATTTTTTCTGTATTTTATTTTCTGCTTTTGCTTTGTCTTGGGTTTAACTTGGGTTGGTTTGTTTTGGTTTAGGATGGTTCATCATGAACCCAACCAACCCCCTACCTACCACCATCTCCATTTAAAGTCCAACCCTTCTCTCTCTTCATTCATTCTCATTTACTCTTTTACTTCCTCATAACTCTCTCCACCTACCTAGAGCTTAGGCAAGTGCATCTTGCTTCCACATGAGAACCCATTTTTATGGTTCATTTATCTTTCTCTCATGATTTTAAGATAGTTTAGAACTTGACATTTTCCATTTTGAAAGTTTTATTTTTGTAGATCTAGAAATTTGCTATTTTCGGATTTTAATGGTTTTGATCTCTCAACTTCCTTATTTCCAAAATTTGAGCATTCCAGGTTGTTGAGATTCGTGTTATACCCCATTTTGATCCATGGAAGTCCCATTTTTGACTTCGATTGAAGGTTTCATGGAATTAGAGTTCGAGAGGTTTTCTACGCCCACGTTTATACGTGTCCGCGTAATATCAAGCTCTACGCCCACGATCATTCGTGTCAGCGTGAATCTGGATTACACAAGTCTATTCTGGCTTGACGTATTCCTTTACGCGTAACAGTATTCCTTTACGCGTAACAATATTTCTTTACGCGTATTCATTCATGCGTAAACTTTATCTCTTTACGCGTACAAGCTTTTACGCGTAACTCGACCCTTTACGCATACAAGTTTTACGCGTAACTTTATTTCTTATGCGTACTCCCCTGGCTTAATGCTATTCCTTTACGCGTATTCATTCAACGCATAACATGATTTCCTTTATTCTTTTACGCGTACAAGTTTACGCATAATGCTATCCCTTTACGCGTACAACTTTACGGGTAATGCTATTCTCTTTTACACGTACAAGTTCATGCGTGATGCTATTCCTTTACGCGTAACTCTACTTCCTTGGGCGCTTAGCACCCCTCATTATATCCTTACGCCTTTTGACATGAACTCGATATAATCATGATATGTTAATATTTTTACATATTGTTGTGCAGAATGGGCCCTGTGTCTCGATTAGTTTATGGATACCCAGAATGACTGGAACTTAACCCTGAGAGTTATAGACTCGACCATACCAAATGCTAGTTGACTTTCATGCCTTATCACGAATTGACATTGATTGTTACCTCGACTAATGATTGATCATGTGTTCCTAGTTGGAACTAAGAGACTGGCTAGTCGTCTTATTGAAATTGAATGAGACACGTTCATATTAAACATGAACCATTGCAATCGACTAGCCGATCCCGAACATTGGCATATGGACACGTGCAGACTTCAGCTTGTTTCTATAAAAGCAGCAGGTGTACCTTACAGTCAAGGCATGATTGTTCCGTGGCTAGGTTTGATTGTTGCATTACGCTATGTAAGACCTACAACCTAACCGCACTGGCATCGTTGTAGAGTTATGCATATCGTACTCTATACGAAAGTACTCATTCTGAATGACCATGATCCACGGCATGAGATTTCAATTAACATAGGGATTGTTAAGTTAAATAAAATAACGATTGCATAGAGAGAATGGATTCCCGAGTTCTTACATGGCAGCCATCTCGGGACAATTAGTGTCCCGACATGTCGGCTGGTTCCCACAGATACTGCAAATCTGTCACACGGGCAGGGAGTGGTATCTGTCTATATTTTTACATATATTGATGACGGACGTCCCGCTGGGACTCGTCTAATTCATGATTGGTGCAATTGATTATTGGGTAGACTAGCCTTGCTGTATATGGTAAGAACTGAGAAATCCCTTATTGCATATTTTCAGGATAACTTGGAACTTACAGTTAGCAAGCCGTAATAGTTGTATTGCCGTTTAAATTGATTTGTTTGTGTACTGTACCTACTCTGTTAACTACTAAGATGATCAGAATGTCCGGACATGACGGGTCAACTTTTGTCCTTGTTTGGTTGGGAAGTTGGTTTGAAGTGTCGTGATGTTGTGTGAATCCCAGTGGCAAGCAGAGACTTATTTATCATATTCTTAACTCTTACCACTGGTTTTAATTCTCATGTCGTGCTCTCTTGTGGTACTTGCTATTTGAGGTCTAACCTCTCTGGTTTTGCATGGCCAGATTTAGAGCCAGCTCCCGAGACCTCAGCTTACTTCCACCTCCAAGATGGTCAATACTAGAGGGATGATCGCAGGAGGACACGAGTGGGTTTCTTGCTTCCCTGCTCGTTTTGCTACTTTACATTTTGCCGCTTGGTACCGACATGTTAGTCGGATGGTCTTGCACTTACTTTTACATAATTGTAACTAGGTCAGACTGCAGCTGATAACGATTGTGTATACCTTGTTATATTATCTGGCTATGTTTTGTAAAGCCAGATCTCAAGAACATTTTGACTGAGCGTTTGGGACGCCTTACTGCTTTATCTTACTTGTTCTCTATTACTGCTTTTTGTTTGAATGATTGAGACAATAGATGTTGAGTAACCCTAGGAGACTTTCATGTAGTATGCACCCCCTCGTCTTTTAGACAGCATTGATCGTATTATACGGTATTCATCTACCCGTAATACGTAGCTGGCTGAGTCACTCCCCCGCTCTCCGATATTCTGGTTCTGGGTGTGACAAGGTTTTAGTGGTGGCGGATACCGTGATCGTAGGTCGCTAGAATTTTCTGTTGGGGACCACGTGGTCTTGCGGATCTCACCTACCCGTGGGGTCATTAGATTTGACGTTCGCGGGAAGTTGAGTCCGCGCTACGTAGGCCCATTTGCTATCCTCGATAGGGTCGACGATGTTGCTTATTGTTTATCCCTTCCACCTTCGTTACGAGAGATGCATGATGTGTTTCATGTATCTCAGTTGCGTAGGTATGTATCGGACCCAAGCCATATCCTCGATCATTCTGAGCTGGTTGTTGGTACCAATCTGTCTTACGAGGAACAGCCGGTGTCCATTTTGGACCGAAGGGAGAAGATACTCAAGAACCGAACAATTAGCCTTGTCCGTGTTGCTTGGGGTCATCACTCCTTAGGAGAGTCAACGTGGGAACGTGAGGAGGATATCCGATCACGGTATCCGCACCTATTTGACTCACAAGGTATATTTCTTTCCGTGTACCTTGATTGCCTTGATTCCACATGCTTATCACCCTATGAGTAGAAATTGCTTGATATAGTAGAATTGATATATATATATATATATATATATATATATATATATATATATATATATATATATATTACTTGCTATTGATATTGTAAGATGACTGCTTGCTCGCTAAAATTGCTTGTACTTGGATTAGTTTAGCTCTGATGTTGCTATCCTGCTTGGATTTTGAATTCCGAGGACGGAATTTTTCTAAGGAGGGTAGAGATGTCACTCCCCGTTCCCAGAATGCGTATTTTATACGTGTACTGCTTGAATGTATTTATTTAATATTTATCATTCATTTGTTCTGTATTTAATTCCTTTAATTTCACGCTAATTATTTTTTCTGTATTTTATTTTCTGCTTTTGCTTTGTCTTGGGTTGGTTTGTTTTGGTTTAGGATGGTTCATCATGAACCCAACCAACCCCCTACCTACCACCATCTCCATTTAAAGCCCAACCCTTCTCTCTCTTCATTCATTCTCATTTACTCTTCTATTTTCTCATAACTTTCTCCACCTACCTAGAGCTTAGACAAGTGCATCTTGCTTCCACATGAGAACCCATTTTTATGGTTCATTTATCTTCCTCTCATGATTCTAAGATAGTTAGAACTTGACATTTTCCATTTTGAAAGTTTTATTTTTGTAGATCTAAAAATTTGCTATTTTTGGATTTTAATGGTTTTGATCTCTCAACTTCCTTATTTCCAAATTTTGAGCATTCTAGGTTGTTAAGATTCGTGTTATACCCCATTTTGATCCATGGAAGTCCCATTTTTGGCTTCGATTAAAGGTTTCATGGAATTAGAGTTCGAGAGGTTCTCTACGCCCACGTTTATACGTGTCCGCGTAATATCAAGCTCTACGCCCACGATCATTCGTGTCAGCGTGAATCTGGATTATGCAAGTCTATTCTGGCTTGACGTATTCCTTTACGCGTAACAGTATTCCTTTACGCGTAACAGTATTCCTTTACGCGTATTCATTCATGCGTAAACTTTATCTCTTTATGCGTAACTCGACCCTTTACGCATACAAGTTTTACGCGTAACTCCATTTCTTACGCGTACTCCCCTGGCTTAATGCTATTCCTTTACGCGTATTCATTCAACGCGTAACATGATTTCCTTTATTCTTTTACGCGTACAAGTTTACGCGTAATGCTATCCCTTTACGCGTACAACTTTACGCGTAATGCTATTCTCTTTTCCACGTACAAGTTCACGCGTGATGCTATTCCTTTACGCGTAACTCTACTTCCTTGGGCGGTTGGCACCCCTCATTATATCCTTACGCGTTTTGACATGAACTCGATATAATCATGATATGTAATATGTTAATATTTTTACATATTGTTGTGCAGAATGGGCCCTGTGTCTCGATTAGTTTATGGATACCCAGAATGACTGGAACTTAACCCTGAGAGTTATAGACTCGACCATACCAAATGCTAGTTGACTTTCATGCCTTACCACGAATTGACATTGATTGTTACCTCGACTAATGATTGATCATGTGTTCCTAGTTGGATCTAAGAGACTGGCTAGTCGTCTTATTGAAATTGAATGAGACACGTTCATATTAAACATGAACCATTGCAATCGACTAGCCGATCCCGAACATTGGCATATGGACACGTGCAGACTTTAGCTTGTTTCTATAAAAGCAACAGGTGTACCTTACAGTCAAGGCATGATTATTTCGTGGCTAGGTTTGATTGTTGCATTACGCTATGTAAGACCTACAACCTAACCGCACTGGCATCGTTGTAGAGTTATGCATATCGTACTCTGTACGAAAGTACTCATTCTGAATGACCATGATCTACGGCATGAGATTTCAATTAACATAGGGATTGTTAAGTTAAATAAAATAACGATTGCATGGAGAATGGATTCCTGAGTTCTTACATGGCAGCCATCTCGGGACAATTAGTACCCCGACATGTCGGCTGGTTCCCACAGATACTGCAAATCTGCCACACGGGCAGGGAGTGGTATCTGCCTATATTTTTACATATATTGATGACGGACGTCCCGCTGGGACTCGTCTAATTCATGATTGGCGCAATTGATTATTGGGTAGACTAGCCTTGCTGTACATGGTAAGAACTGAGGAATCACTTATTGCATATTTCCAGGACAACTTGGAACTTACAGTTAGCAAGCCGTAGTAGTTGTATTGCCGTTTAAATTGATTTGTTTGTGTACTGTACCTACTCTGTTAACTACTGAGATGACCAGAATGTCAGGACATGACGGGTCAACTTCTGTCCTTGTTTGGTTGGGAAGTTGGTTTGAAGTGTCGTGATGTTGTGTGAATCCCAGTGGCAAGCGGAGACTTATTTATCATATTCTTAACTCTTACCACTGGTTTTAATTCTCATGTCGTGCTCCCTTGTGGTACTTGTTATTTGAGGTATAACCTCTCTGGTTTTGCATGGCCAGATTTAGAGCCAGCTCCCGAGGACTCAGCTTACTTCCACCTCCAAGATGGTCAATACTAGAGGGATGATCGCAGGAGGACACGAGTGAGTTTCTTGCTTCCCTGCTCGTTTTGCTACTTTACATTTTGTCGCTTGGCATCGACATGTTAGTCGGATGGTCTTGTACTTACTTTTACATAATTGTAACTAGGTCAGACTGTAGCTGATAACGATTGTGTATACCTTGTTATATTATCTGGCTATGTTTTGTAAAGCCAGATCTCAAGAACATTTTGACTGAGCGTTTGGGACGCCTTACTGCTTTATCTTACATGTTCTCTATTACTGCTTCTTGTTTGAATGATTGAGACAATAGATATTGAGTAACCCTAGGAGACTTTCATGTAGTATGCACCCCCTCGTCTTTTAGACAACATTGATCGTATTATACGGTATTCATCTAACCGTAATACGTAGCTGGCTGAGTCACTCTCCCGCTCTCTGGTATTCTAGTTCTGGGGCGTGACACCCATGTCCAAGAGAACCTGGCAGACGAATTCTCTGTTGACCATATCATATGCCTTCCAGAGATACAATTTTATACAAGCATTTTCTCCTCCCGCCTTATTAAAGCCTAGCACCATCTCATGCGCTAGTAGACAATGATCTGCGATACTTCTCCCTCGAATAAAGGCAGCTTGGTTCGGGGAAATCAGACCTGGCATAATATCCTTCATATGATTGCACATGAGATGCGTGCTAAGCTTGTATATGAAATTACATCAAGCGATAGGCGAAAGTCAGCAAGATTAGTCGCGCCCTCCTTCTTTGGCACCAGAGTCAGAAAAGTATGATTGACCTCCCGCAAGAGCCTGCCGTGAGCAAGGAAGTCTTGAATCACATCAACCACCCGAGTCTTCAGGTCAACGCAGTGGGTTATAAAGAACTTGCTGCTAAATCCATCAGAAACATGGGTTTTGTTGGGATCCGTATCCTTAACGATACCCTCCACTTCCTTCTCCATCACAGGGGCCAAGAGAATCTCATTAGCTCTCACGGTGACCAACTTCTCACATATTAAACCAAAAAACACATTAGTATAATCCGATTGATGGTAGAGATTAGAATAGAACCTGACTGCCTCATCCTGTATAGCTTGCTGTGTTCGCACTTCCGAGCCATCCTCAGCAATGAGACGGTGGATAGAATTACGATGCTGCCGCGTGTGAACCACATTATAAAAGAACTTAATGCATCTGTTTCCATCCTTCAGCCATTCATATTTAGCTCGTTGAGCAAGTTGGATTCCTCCTGAAGGCGTAGGGATCCTACCTCCCAAACTAGCAACCGCCTCCCGATATCCATCAACTAGAGGCCAATTGTTGTTGTATCTGAAAGGCGGGCTTTGTTCCGTTCAGGCTGATGAAGGTTGATCCTGATTGAATAATGATCACTCGTACCTGCCACCAGACCCTCAGTGACAATCGTCGGAAAGGATGCCAACCACCTACTATTCCCCACAGCCGTGTCAAGTTGACAAGCCAGTCTCCTTCTCAGAGCCTTATTATTCCAGGTCCAAATATAGCAAGACCGAGTAAGAGGATGCAATCCTGATCTCAGCAGACAGTTCTGAAAATCCTGAAGAATAGAATCAGATATCCGACGACTGCGTACTTTCTCGTTGTTGTATAAAAGAGCATTAAAGTCTCCCATGCATAGGAGTAAGTTAAGATTAGACTCGACAGAGTTACTCAAAGAAATAAGGACCTCCCAGAGCTTGTCTCTTTTCCGACGGTCATTGTGCCTATACACCGCCTCTGTTCTAAAAGGTGTCCGCCTAGACCGCCTAGGCGCTAGGCGCTGGATGTCCGCCCGATGTCCGCTTAGGCGCCCGCCTAATCCCTCTGACATCCAACTATGCATGTTTTGGGCTTTTATGGATTTTTTTCTGCAATTTTTAGTAGATTTTTTTGGATTTTTTTATTTTTTTGAACCGCCTAGATCTAGGCGTCCGCCTAGGCACCCGCCTAGGTGGGCTAGGCGCTAGGCGGAAGGTGTCCGCCCGACTAGCGCCTAGCGCTTTTCACAACACACCGCACCAAGAACGAACCTGAGCCTGTCCTTATTTTGGAAGATGATAGATATCAATTGGTCATAAATAGAAATGGCTATTTATAAGGGCACATCAAAAGTTGATCAGGGCTAGCCAAAAGCAAAATTTGATTTATTTACAAGTTTGCCATTGAAAAAATTACTCATGACTAGCCAACATGTGAGTATATAAGTCAACTATTTATTTTTTTTGCTCTCCTCTCTTTCATCACAAGAAGAAGAAGAAAAAGAAGAAAAAGAAGAAGAAAAAGAATAAGAACAACAAGAACATCAATTTTTCCAAACCTAGTTTATTTTGACTTTTTGCTCTCTTCTAATTTCTCAGATCTCTTTCTCCAAACCCTAGTTTATTTTTCTTCTTGTTTGGGCATTATGGATGAAACCCTAGTTGTAGAAGAAATTGGGTTATCAAATCTATTAATCTATTAGTCTATTAACCAATTTTTCTTTATTAATAGAAGAATTATGCATGAAATCCTAGTTGTAGAAGAAAACTATGGAAGAAACCCTAGTTGTAGAAGAATTGGGTTCATATCAGGACTGTCACAATTTCTGACAGTCCTAGAAGTATTGAGGACTGCCAGAAATTGTGTCAGTCTTGAAATAGACTCGATGTACAACAGGACTGCCACAATTGCTGGTAGTCCTAGAAGTACTGAGGACTGCCAGGAATTGTGGCAGTCCTGAAAGGGACATGCTCTACAGTAGGACTGCTACAATTTCTGGCATTGCTAAAGTCGAAATTCACGAATGAAAAAAAACATGTTAGGGTTTATTTCAATCTTGATAATAGAGTGAAATATGCATTTTAGGGTTTATTTCTATGTATTCTTTGTAAGGAAAGAAGTATTTAAGCTTTATTTTTATGCATTTTAGGGTTTATTTAATTTTTTGGGTACCATCGAAATTTGGAATAAGAAGGAAACTAGGGTTTTGATGGAGATGGTGATGATGGAAATGGTGGAGGAGAAGAAGATGAGAAGAAAACTAGAGTTTTGATGGAGATGTGAGAATGGAAATTGTGGAGAAGAAGAAGATGGATAGAAGAAGAAGAAGAAGGGGAGGGAAAATAGAGTTTGTGAAGAGAGTGAAATTTAGAAATGAGATTGATTTTTGGGGTTTGGAGGGGGGGTGTGGGGTTTGGACAGCCCCCTGAGTGGAATATTTGGATAACCCAAGTAAAATCTCCTCAAACATTGGCTAGCCCTAATCCTGGCTAGCCCTGATAAACTTTTGATGTGCCCTTATAAATAGCCATAGAAATCACCTGACCATCCTACACCGTGCCATCCCACCTGATCCAGATCCTCGTGTCGGAGTCCAGTCTGAATTTGGTAAGAACATATTTGTGGAATCTAAATCTAATTAAATATTTGATTTGATTAGATTTGGATGTCCATAATTGGTATTGTGCTATTTTAGATATAATAGGATTCTTATTTTAGGAAATTCTATTATGATCTAAAGTAGGATATTGATGGGCTATTTTAGGTGTAATAGGATTCTTATTTGAGGGCTTCCTATTTAAGAAATCATATTATGACCTAAAATATGATTTTCTCATCCTATATATATATAGGGTGAGGGTGGAAGCACAAGGCACAACACAAAAGTGGAGATTCGGGGTGCTCGTCCACAAGAAGATCTAAAAAAAAGTCCGTACTTTGCTCTTTGGACTTCGCCATCCAAGACAGAAGGAAGAAGATCTAATCAAGGAGTCGTCAACTTCGGTTAGGGAGATTGCTACGGGTTGGTGAGTGATCTCAATTGTAATCTTCTATTTTCTTCTTGAGTGTGGTGAGGGGGTTGAACCTATTAGGACAAAGGGTTAAACGTGAGTTCTGTCAATCTTGTAATTTCATCTGAGTTATTAAAGGTTGGGATTTGTTTAGGTGACGTACGTCACCGTCATATACTTGTCTTCATCTTGTACTTGGTGTCCGTTAGACGGGGGTTGGTTTTGATCAGGTGGGTTGGCAAACACTTCTGCACGCGCCCAACAATTGGTATCAGATAGGTTCGTTCTGGTCTGATACCCAACAATTGGTATCAAAGCTTTGGAGGTTTTGGCAATCATGTCCACGGAACAGATGAACACTCGTATGATCACCCTCACAGGAGGAAAATGGGCAATTTGGAAGTCAATGATGGAGGATCTACTCTGGTGCAAGGACTTGCATGGTCCGTTGGAGGACGACAACGCAAAGCCATCGGACAAAGCTGCTGAACACTGGAAACGACTGGATCGGAAGGCCGTTGGATTCATCCGCCAATGGCTTGACGACTCGGTGTTTCACCACGTATGCATGGAGAGTTCGGCAAAAGTATTGTGGGAGAAGCTGCATTCGCTGTACGAAAGAAAGGCGGCTGGCAACAAGGTGTTTCTTATTTGCCAACTCGTCAACTCGAAGTACACGGAGGGTGTCCCAGTGGCACATCATCTGAACGTGGTTCAGGGTATCATCAATCAGCTGTCTGCGATGAAGATGGTGATTGATGATGAGCTTCATGCCCTACTGTTCTCGAGTTATTTGTCGGAAAGTTGGGAGACGTTGGTGGTGTCGGCGAGCAACTCCGCGCCTGATGGAGTTATCACGATGGAGGCAGTCAAAAGTAGCTTGTTGAATGAGGAGGTCCGGCACAAGCAAATGGAATCGTCGTAGGAGTCCGCTTTGGTGGCTTCCTACGGGAAGGGAAGACCCAAGTCACAGGCGAGGACATGAGAAAGTTCTCGGGATCCTGCGATTGTGGACCGCAAGGAGGGCTGCTATCACTATAGCGAAATGGGTCATATTAAGAGGAAATGCATGAAGCTCAAAGCTGAGAAGGCCAAAGACAAGGATGATCAGGAAGAAGGCCAAAGACAAGGATGATCAGGAGGATCTCACGGTGTTTGGAGATATCATCATCGCAGCGACCGACGCAGAGGAACCTTGTGGCATGTGTCATGATGGCGACTGGGTCATGGACACGGGGGTGTCGTACCATGCCACTCCACATAGGAAGATCTTCACGTCATACCGCGACGACAGGTTTGGACGTGTGAAGATGGGCGACAAGGGGATGGGTGCAGTTGTAGGCATCGGTAATGTGCACTTGTCGACGGAGTTTGGTGAGAAACTCGTCCTCAGGGGTGTGCGACATGTACCGAGTTTGCGCTACAACTTGGTTTCGATAAGGAGGCTGGCAGATGATAGCTGTCGCATTCTGTTTGGGGACAAAGATTGGATGCTTGCGAAGGGTTTCCAACATCTAGCTCGGAGAGATTTGTGTTGTGGCATGTACAAGCTCAAGCCGTTGAGCTGTACAGGCAGACCACAGACACCGGATGGAGGCTCGAGGTGTGTTCGACATGAGGTGGATCGTTGAGAACTTGCTGAGGCGAGATTTCTAGATGCTTTGAGGGATACAGAGGATTCGGTTCGTCGAGACAGTGACGGATGGTGATGCGTCAAAGATTGAGGGTCAGTTTGTCGGTCCCATGACAGCTGGTCGGTCTCCAGGTGGGGGTTGCTCTACGGATCCAGTTTTGGCGACGTGGTTTGCCAAAGCTTCACGGAGCAACATCGGTTTCAGCAGTTCGAAGCCAGAGAGGAGATCAAGGTTTGCAGCAAACTCAATCTGCGACGGAAGCATCATCATTCACACAGTCCAGGAGGAGCCGTGGGTCATCGACGGCATGCACAACGCATGATGTTCTGCTTGAAGACGCATGTGTATGGGGGAGCTTTAAGTTCGGACACGAAGGTGGGTAGGTTCAGGAGTTCGAATCTCGGAAGAACCGCACCGTCTGCTTGGTTGGGCCAGCCAAGGGTGAAGAAGCTCGTCGGAAAGTTAACACTTTCCGGTGGAAGACGGAAGTCGGGGACAGGCGGTCGAGGCTTACGGTGAGGCTGATCGTCAGAGACTTCGGTCTTGGTCGTGTCATTGATATCGGCAAGATCCTAGTGGTGCAGGAGGTGCTATGCATGGCAGCTAGCGTCGACGTGACGGTCGAGGAGCTGGAGACGAAAGAAGATGCAAAGTAACTCGGAGGATCGGAGATCAGTGGCATGGGAGAGCAGGTATTCTGTCGTGGGACGACATGCATGGAGTCCAGTTGAGAACCCATAGAGTCAATACCCTCTCATCAGACTGGTGGGCGAGATTGTTGAAGTCCAGTCTGGATTTGGTAACATATTTGTGGAATCCAAATCTAATTAAATATTTGATTTGATTAGATTTGGATGTCCATAATTGGTATTGTGCTATTTTAGATATAATAGGATTCTTATTTTAGAAAATTCTATTATGATCTAAAGTAGGATATTGATGGTCTATTTTAGGTGTAATAAGATTTTTATTTGAGGGCTTTCTATTTAAGAAATTATATTATGACCTAAAATATGATTTTCTCATATATATATATATATATATATATATATATATATATATATATATATATGGGGTGAGGGTGGAGGCACAAAGCACAGCACAAAAGTGGAGATTCAGGGTGCTCGTCCACAAGAAAATCTAAGAGAAAGTCCGTACTTTGCTCTTAGGACTTCGCTATCCAAGACAGAAGGAAGAAGAAGATCTAATCAAGGAGTCGTCAACTTCGGTTAGGGAGATTGCTACGGGTTGGTGAGTGATCTCAATTGTAGTCTTTTAATTTTCTGCTTGAGAGTGGTGAGGGAGTTGAACCTATTATGGCAAAGGGTTTAACGTGAGTTATGTCAATCTTGTAATTTCATCTGAGTTATTAAAGGTTAGGATTTGTCTAAGTGACGTACGTCACCGTCATATACTTGTCTTCATCTTGTACTTGGTGTCCGTTAGACGGGAGTTGGTTTTGATCAGATGGGTTGGCAAACGCTTCCGCACGCGCCCAACAATTGGTATCAGAGAGAGGTTCGTTCTGGTCTGACACCCAACACCTCGCCATACTGCTAAAATTTATAGGACTAGCCAATATAGGATAAGAGATAGTAAGCGGTAATCCTTTGCCTTTAGCCTTCCAAGTTTGCTGCGACTTACTAGATGTCTGTTGGCGGACTCCATGACCTGGCTGATCACCACCTGTCGATTACATAAAATCTTTGTAGTGTCACCCTCATCTATAGCCTGATAATCAACCTGGCCAACTGCATGCCCCTCCTCTACCGCATCCATCTCCACTCCTGTCGGGTTCGCCGAAGCACCTTCGTCCGCCCGAGTCCCCGCCCCCGGGGACACTTGTATCTCGTGTCGCCGAAATAGCTACACAACTTGAAAACCGGAGGGATCGAGTCGTAATCAACTCATTGCACATACACCTCTCCCGAGGGAACTTCATACTCCAGCTGAGAGGGGAGCACGTTATTTGCCTAAATCTCCACAATAACTCGGACATGCATAAGCCTATCTCTCCTTAGCGTAGCCTCATCAGCTTTAACCGACTTACGAATGAGGCTGGCCAGCTTCATTAATATAGACAAGCTCTAATAGTTAGGCGATGACCCCGAAAAGCTGACCCAGATAGGAACAGTATGAAGTACTTCCCGCTCGCACAACGATTCAGGCGTCTATTCCTTCAGAATGATTAAACGACCGTCAAAAGTCCAGGGGCCACCTTGCAGAATGTGTTCAACGTCCTCTTAAAGGCCAAATTTCACAAAATAGAACCCGTTTTCCCGGCCATACAACTCCACCGTGCCCTTTGGCCTCCACACACGGTGAATAAATGCCCGAATCTGACTATAAACGGGTTTATCGCCAAGAACATAAAGAATAAGAGTGTTGCGCTAATACTCCAAAGTCTCCTCAAGTTCCACCTTTGTGAAAGACGCCCGAAACCTACCTTCCACCCTTTTGGGAGCCGCCCCATCCCCTTGATAGCCTCCAGACCAACATGTGTCCGTATAAGTTTTACTACTGCCAACCCCCGTACCCTGGATTCCACCGGGGTTAGGTCGCACACGCGGCAGAGCATGTCCTCCAGTTCTGGGCACAGATCCATCCAAATGTCAGGTGCCACCCCCCTGCGCCGGATAGTACGTGGTACATAACACCTATCCGCCCCTATCCTATTCGGTCGTCGTCCATACCCCACACCCGTCACTGGAGGACGTTACCCCTATAGAGGATGTTACCCCTATAGTCTAGGCTAGTTAGCTAGACTTTTATCTTATTTTGTTGTCTTGTCTTTATTTGACATTTGAGATGTATATACTCTGGATGTTGTTGTTGAGATGTTATGTCTTAGACACTTAGACTTCTTCTCCTGTTTGTATTTCATTTGATGATATCTTATCTATCATATCGTACTTCTACCTTAGTTGTGATTGAGTTGTATCCTTCTGTGATTGTCCTCTGTTTGGAGAGTATATCATACTGTGTTTAGTTGTGATTGTGACCTAGAACAACGTTCTACCGCCGACACTGCGGCGTAGGCTGGACGTACCAACTTCTCGTGCCCTTACACTGGGTGCGGGTCGTGACACCTCCTCCCTTGGCCGCCGTTGACCTCGCCCCCATTCCGGGTAACCTCGCCTGGGCACCCAACTTTGCACTCGCCGCGCCAGAAATCCGCGCGGCTGGGCGACACGCTAGCGGGAGGCCAGCCACCGTCGCCGCCGACCCCGTTGCCCCTCCAGTCCCCCCTGCTGAGATCGGGTCCCAAGCGAATACCGGGGACCCAAACCCTAGGTGCCCTCTGGGCAGCTGCCGAGCCCGCCACCTCCACCGAGTCTATCAACGTGGCTGTCGGCGTCGTGAAGGCCACCGACGCCGTGAGGGCCGCCAGTGTCGTGATGGCCGTCGTCGCCGTGAGGGCGGGTACCGTCCGTGTGGTCCATATTCCCCTCCCCCATACCGGGGGGGGGGGGGGGGCAGCCGCAAACCCTAGCAGAGCAAATATTCTCCATATATATATATATTGTATGATTGTTATATACATGTATTGTATATATATGGATATGGTCATTTTTGTACATGTATATGGTTGTACACACACATGGCAGGCGGCCAGTTGCTGCCGGCCCCGTTGCCCCTCCGGTCCCCTATGCCGAGCCCGGGTCCTAAGCGAATACCGGGGACCCAAACCCTAGGTGCCCTCTGGGTAGCCGCCGAGCCCGCCACCTCCACCGTGATCCCCACCGAGTCTATTAGCGTGGCCGTCGGCGTTGTGAAGGCCGCCGACGCCGTGAGGGCCACCGACGTCGTGATGGCCGTCGTCGTCGTGAGGGCGGGCACCGTCCGCGTGGTCTAGATCCCCCCCACCCACACGCGGGGGAGGGGGGGGGGGGGTTTCAGCCGCAAACCCTAGCAGAGCAAATATTTTCCATATATATTTATATTGTATGATTGTTATATACATGTATTGTATATATATGGATATGGTCATTTTTGTACATGTATATGGTTGTACACACACAAAGTATATATATATATATATATATATATATATATATATATATACACATATTTATTTTGAAATATACATATTTATTTTGAAAAAGGTAAAAAATATATATATATACATATTTATTTTGAAAAAGGTAAATTTCATATTAATCAAAATGTCAAGTACAACTTCTACACTTTCAAGGCTCAATAGGCCTCTTCAAAGTAGATACGTCAAAATCAATATTGTGTAAATTTCTTATAGTGGGGGTAGTTAGTCCCTCAAAAATTCGCATGTTTTGCTCTCTCAACACATGCCAAACTGACGCAACAAGTCTGATCCGTTCTTTCATATACCACATCCTACCTCGATTTTTCGTACCCTAATCCAAGCAATAATGTCGCAAACTCTACTCGAATCAGTACAACCACCCAATCATCTTCTACTCTGTGCCTGCCATATGGACCAAGACGCCATGCATTCAAAGAATAGATGACGAATCGATTCATCCTGTTAGTTGCATAGGACACACCTTTGTGAATTGAGTTGAACTCCAAACCGAACAAGTCTATCCATGGTCAGAAGCCGTCCCAATAGCATTATACATGCACAATTGCATTTTCCGGGTCAATACGTTATATATATATATATATATATATATATATATATATATATGCACAATTGCATTTTCCGGGCCAATACGTTATATATATATGTATATATATATATATATATATATGTATATATTTATATATATAGGAGGAGAATCCTACATATATAGGAGGATTCTTCTCCTATATATATTTTTATATATATAGGAGGAAAAAAAATATAGGAGGTGAATCCTCCTAATACAACTCTATACAGTGTGTGACTAAAGTAGACTACATAGACTCACTAAATCTACACTTTCTTCAAGTTAGAGCACGTAAAACATATCCAACTTGTTACATAAATTGGAAAAGAAAACACTACTCGAGCTAAAACAACAATTAACATCAGCAGAAAATAGAAACAATAGCATCAACATAGTTACCATTATGAGTAGAAACGACATCATCAACAAACGATAATATCAGTGGTCGACCCACGACTCATGAAGGTAGCAAAGTAGACAATGGTAGACGTCGGCGCGGCGCACAACCATAAAAAGCAGTCATCGATCATGAGTAGAAACAATAGTCGACCCTGAGTTCGTGGAGACCTGGGGCGAACTTTCAAAATAGGACCCCATACGTAATGTAAAATATATATTAAAATACTAAAATAAAAGTAAATTAAGAAAAAGGTTACCACCAAGAATTGAACTAAAGACCTTTAGTATGTAAGTCTAACGTACTAGCCACTACACTACAATAGCTTTGTGCCAAGGAGGGCCCATGGTACATACTAGTTCTATTTTAGGTACAATTATTAACATATTTATCTTTAAACTACTTTTTGGCGCTCATGATCCATAGGCCCTGGCGGGTCGCCCTGGGCCAGGGTCGGCCCTGGAATAGTATTTACAAGCAACAATATCAAAGGTCCATATACGACTAGAGAGACCAACAAAGGTAGGCAGTGGTCGATGCACCACCATACATAGAAGAGATCGGCACAAGTGGACCCATATGGATCTGCAGTGTGTGGGTGCTTGGATTTTTTTGGGGACAATTTTGGTTTTTCTGGATAAGGAATCTTGACCGCTTGTAGCAATCTCAACAATTGAGACTGGAGAAGAGTTATTTCCTTTGCCAGGTCCTTGGAGGAGTGAATCTAAATCATGACATCTCATTTGATTACTTGATTGTAGGTTTTGAGATGCGTGTTTCTTTAGAGAAAATGCTATGTTCGAAATATCGGTTATACCGGACAATACACCTTTTTCTAAGGAGGTACAAATATGATATTTGGACCGCAACCGATGGAGCATTACGTCGAGAAGGTCCACATAATTCGAAAATTTTTGTATTGCTAAAAGTTGTCAGAAGAGTTATGCTAATATTCATCGAGGCCGTTGGAATCTATGGCATGAGACCGTGTGTTTTTAAAGGTGACAACTATGCGAAGTGTTATGCGATTTGGTGTCAAAGTGTCACGACCCGCACCCGGAAGTTCGGGCACGAATACGTGAAATACGTCCAGCCTATGCCACAGAGTCGGCGGTAGTGAGCTGTCAATCCTCAGGTATATCCAAATCTCAATCTAACAATAACGTAAACAATAATCTAACTCAATCACAAGTACTAGCAGGTAGGTATGAAATGGAAAGGATAAATCCACAGAGTACAAATCAGATAGTCAAGTACAGTCATCCTCAGAATTACTACAACTCAACCAAATGTTCTAGTAATGGAAATCTAATCAACAGAAATTAAATGCTAACTAAACCAAGCAACCTCCAATGGTAAGTCTGCTACAGTATCCTCTGCATCTTCAGGTAAACTGTGATCAGCCTCAGGTGTGCAATAGAAAGTGGGATACCAGTCCATTAAGTCGTCGCCTAAAAATATGGTTATCCAGTCAGGATTTTGGAGCAAGTTCATACTTTGAAATACTATTCATAACATGATAGAAATATATATAACAAGAAATAGATAGAAAAATGCAAAAAAATATATGTCGAATTGTAGTCATGGTAAGACAGTAAGATAAACAGGTAAAACAGGAGAATCATGACAGGAGATATCATGGCACGTGGAAAAATCAATATGATATGCAAAAGTCATATCTACACTACGTATGTTTGAAATACGTTCTAAATGTGATCGGCTGAGGGATCTACTTGGTACGACTCAATCATACGTGAAGTGTATGATTAGCTATTAGGCACGGTCAGGCTCAATCATACGTGTAAGGTATGATTAGCTAGCAGGTACGGAACACGGAGTACGGAATTTTGATCACATATATACTAAAGTATTTCGTGGCAAACTATTAATCATTGATTCAATGTACAACACGAAATATGATCACGATAAACACGACAAGCATGGAAACACGGTAAACATGAAATATAATCCATAACACTAATCTCGTGTGAAAATCGTGACAATAATCATGGCATGCACATCTAGATCGTGAAATACAGTAACTATCATGAAATGAAAGCAATCGTTGTAAGTACTTGTCTCGGGTATCTGAAGTTGACGTGCGTGACACGAACGTGTCGACACAGAAAGTATCACAGTCTAAAACTCCAGAATATAATAATCCCCAAGATAGTATCATCCCGAAATCATAGTCGTAAAGGTCATAACGTCCAAATATAGCCCGAGATCGATAATCCAAAGTTCGTCGATAGGGTCGTAGAGTTTGAGTACAAGTCACCAAAATAGGAAAATACACGATTAGAATGTGATTAAACAAATTGAAAGAGAAGGACGTAAATGTTTAGTCAAGTTTGATTTAGATTATTTAGGAAAGTTTAATAGGCTAAATAATATAAATATTTAGAAATTAATATTAACATTTATTAAGGACTTATTAATATAAACAAATACTCTTCAGAAAATATTACTATTATTTTGGAAAAGTTTTTAAAATATTTACTTACTATTTTTAGAAGTTATTAATCAAACAGCTTTCTATAACAAATTTAGATATGATTTTAGAAATACTCAAGACATGTAATAATTGAAGTCATCTATAGATAAATGTATATGAAAATTAATTTAGAAATTATGTTTTAAATAGGTAAAATACATTTTAAATTCTCTAATTATAATCTAAGCCAACTAGGCTTAAAATCTATTTGAAAATTTTATAGAAATATTAACAATATAAAATACATGTGTTTGTATTAATAAATTATACTTAAACATATTATATGGGCCTGGCCCGAGATAAAATAAAAATATATAATTACAAATATAAGTAAATTTCTGGACTCTGAGCCCAGCCAACCCAAAATCTATTTATCAAAATAATTAACCCAGCTACTGGGCTGTCCAGCCCAGCCCAGAATCTAATAATTATAATCAACATAAAAGATACATGAGCTTGAAGCCCAACCCAAATCCATAAGTTAGGTTAAAACCCTAACTCTGAGGCAGTAAAAGAGAGAAGCAGTAGTAGTTGCAGAAGAAGGAGAGGCGAAGAGAAAGAGTGAGGGGGAGAGGAGGGAGGAAAGAGTGAGAACAAGAGAGAGGAGGGTTTGAGAAGACTTCGGCTTACCCAGATCTGCGGGCGGCGGAGAGCTCGTCGGCGGGATGGAGCGCCACCGGGGGATGCAGTGGCGGGCAAGGCACGGCGCACAGCAACTCGTCAGATCTGCACGACCGCAGTACTGGGTTGCGCTGCAGCGGAGCTCGGATCTGCGGAGATGGTCGTCGCGGCGTAGATAGCAGGATCGACAGCAATTCGAGGTGAGTTGTGGGGGTTGATGATGGAAGTGGTGGTGAATCTGGTGCTCGTCGAAGTTGGGAGGTGGTGAAGGTTGGACGGGGCCGAGGGACGGTGGCCGGGTTGAGTGGTGGAGAGTGGTCGAGGTGGTGAGGAATGGGGTTCGTCGGAGTAGATCTGGAGGAGTTGTGGCGGTGGCGTGGGTTGGCTTTAGGGATGGTGGTGACGCACGGTGTGGAGTGCTGGTGTAGTGGTGGGCGGTTAGTGTGGTTGTGCTGTCGATGATGGGTGTGGCTGCGGTGAAGGTGGTGACAGTAGTGAGCGTGTGGGTAATCCGGCGAGGTGGAGAGGGAGATCGGGATCGGCGGAGTGGGTGAACTGGTGAGGTGGAGAGGGAGATCGGGATCAGCGGAGTGGGTGAACTGGTGATGGAGATCTGGAGAAGGACAGCTAGGTGGTGGTCGTGAGTGTTTGGAGATGGCGGCGGTGGTGGCCGGAGATGGGTGGCCAGATCTGATACGAGGAGGAGGAGCAGGAGTCAGGGATGAAGCCGAAGGGAGGAAATTCATGGCAGGTGGTGATGGTCGGAATTGGCAGAGAAGGGGAAGAGAGGAGGTGGATGGAGGCAGAGCTTGTCGGAGCTCGGCCAGCTGCGGTGGTCCGGTGAACTGACGAGGCTGAGTTCAGTGAACAGTGAAAATTTTAGCGTAGGATATTTGTTGTATTAAAATATTGGAAAGTCTCCAATATTTAAATAGGAGAAAATTGAGTGCTTTCCAAGCCTTATTGGCACCAATGTAAATTGTAATAGATCTAAGGACAATTAGTAAAAAATCCAACTAACCACTAACTAACACTTACACTAACTAATTGATAATTAGTTACAACCACACAATTAATTTGAGCATTAGCTAAATAACAACTTAATCATAAATTATTCTCTTTAAAACTAAATTCTTTTCCAAAATAAATCTATTTTTATAATTCAAAACTATTAAGAATTTTAGAAAAAGAAAAATCATAACTAAATAGTAATTAGTTTAAAACTAATAATCATCATTAATTATTAAAAAGAAATAATTTCTCAATAACATAACCTGTTAGTTATTAATTAGAAAATCAAAGAAAAGAATTCATAATTCATTTGAAAAATTTAGGAAAATTTTAGAAATTCTAGAAAAAGAAAATTCGTTTAAAATACATTTTAAATTCTCTAATTATAATCAAACCAACTAGGTTTAAAATCTGTTTGAAATTTTTATAGAAATCTTAACAGTATAAAATACATGTGTTTGTATTAATAAATTATATTTAAACATATTATATGGGCCTGGCCCGAGATAAAAAAAATATAATTACAAATATAAGTAAACTGTTGGGCTCTTAGCCCAGCCCAACCTAAAATCTATTTATCAAAATAATTAACCCAGCTACTGGGATGTCCAGCCCAGCCTAGAATATAATAATTATAATCAAAATAAAAAGATACATGGGCTTCAAGCCCAACCCAAATCCATAAGTTAGGTTAAAACCCTAACTCTGAGAGAGTAAGAGAGAGAAGTAGTTGCAGAAGAAGGAGAGGTAAAGAGAAAGAGTGAGGGGGAGAGGAGGAGGGAGGAAAGTCATGGCAGGTGAAGGTGGTGACGGTGGTGGGCATGAGGGTGATCCGGCGAGGTGGAGAGGGAGATCAGGATCGGCGGAGTGGGTGAACTAGCAAGGTGGAAAGGGAGATCGGGATCGGCGGAGTGGGTGAACTGGTGATGGAGATCTGGAGAAGGACAGCCAGGTGGTGGTCGTGAGTGTTTGAAGACAGCGGCGGTGGTGGCCAGAGATGGGTGGCCAGATCTGATACAAGGAGGAGGAGCAGGGGTCAGGGATGTGGCCGAAGGGTGGAAAGTCATGGCAGGTGGCGATGGTCGGAATTGGCAGAGAAGGGGAAAAGAGGAGGTGGATGGAGGCAGAGCTCGCCGGAGCTCGGCCAGCTGCGGTGGTCCGGTGAACTGACGAAGCTGGGCTCAGTGAACAGTAGAAATTTTAGAGTAGAAAATTTGTTGTATTAAAATATTGGAGAGTATCTAATATTTAAATAGGAGAAAATTGAGTGCTCTCCAAGTCTTAGTGGCACCAATGTAAATTATAATAGATCTAAGAACAATTAGTAAAAAATCCAACTAACCACTAACTAACTAACAATTACACTAACTAATTGATAATTGGTTACAACCACACAATTTGGGCATTAGCTAATTAACAACTTAATCATAAATTCTTCTCTTTAAAACTAAATTCTTTTCCAAAATAAATCTATTTTTATTATTCAAAACTATTAAGAATTTTAGAAAAAGAAAATCCATAACTAAATAGTAATTAGTTTAAAACTAATAATCATCATTAATTATTAAAAAGAAATAATTTTTCAGTAACATAACCTGTTAGCTATTAATTAGAAAATCAAAGAAAAGAATTCATAATGAAAAATTTAGGAAAATTTTAGAAATTCAAGAAAAAGAAAATTTGATTTTAAGGAGTTACACAAAGACAAGCTAAGTCTGAGATTTGTTGGTCCTTTTGAGATCCTTGAGAGGGTGACACCTGTAGCTTATCGGATTGCACTACTACCAGTATTGGCTGAACTACATGATATTTTTCATGTGTCTCAACTTTGAAGATACATGCATGATCTAAGTCATGTGGTGAGTTTCGATCAGCTAGAGCTGCGTGTAGACTTATCATATTCAAAGAAACCTATTCAGATCCTAGACATGAAGAAAAACGTTTTACGGAACCAATCTATGACTTGGTCGCGAGCTATGGTGGAACTATTCTATCGAAGAGTCGACATTGGAGCTTGAGGCGGAGATAAGGGAGAAATACCTTTCCTTGTTTGTTTTGAGGTAGGATTTTTTTTTTTAAAGTTTCAAGGACGAAACTTTTTCTTACAGGTATATGTAATGTCCCACTCCGGACGACAACACTATGTGTAGGCTTGTGGCTAGTTTGGCTCAGTTGGAACTGAGTATTGGGAAAATCTTTCGGCATCTAATCGATCTGGACGAATACATTAAGAACCTTCCTAATTTATGGATTGACTTATGTTAGAATGAGTCCTAAATGTAGTGAATTGTGTCTTGCTGGATGAACACTATATAAGAGTCTCTTCCCGTGCCTTTTTTATTGTAGCTTTCTTTGGACGTTTTTGTTGCTTGGTTTTGATTAATGCGCTTTCGTGTTGTTTTCAATGATTGTTTTTATTTTCAACTTTTATCGACTTCTGCATTCATTTCTGAGAATTTTGAGAGGAAGGATATAAGAAGGATACTGATACAACGTTGCCTTTATTGCAGGAGGACGCGTAACTGATGTTTGACCGTTGTGAAGTGATTTTTCTTCTTTCGACGAATTATTTACTCGGTGGGTGGTTCTGACCTTTCTTTTCTACTCCTTCACGTAAATGAATTCTTGTTGTATTACAACATCCTTAGATCGATGATGCATTATAAAATGTAACTGATCAAAGAAAACAACATCCATATTGTAATACTAAGAAAGAGATCACTGAATGACTGTAACTGTTAGGTGTATCTATTTACGAAATGTGTGTAGTATGGGCTTCATACGAGAAGCAAACAGTTGTGGTATGGTACCACAGAATTGTTGGTATGTTGTTTGGTACCACGAGATGGTCGGAATGTTTGGGACCAAGGGTCGCCAATCAGAACAACGTTGAATAGAGAATAAAATGATGTGTCAACTTTCATCGATTTCTACATTCATTTCTAAGAATTCTGAGAGAGAAAGGATAGAAGAAGGATACTACTACAATGTTGGTGCCATTGCATGAGGACGTGTAACTGCATTTGACCGTTGTGAAGCAATTCTCCTTCTTTCGACGGATTCTCTACTCGATAGGTGGTTCTGAGCCTTCTTTTCTACTCCGCCATGCGAATCAATTCTTGTTGTCTTGTAACATCTTTAGATCGATGATGCCTTGTAAAATGTATCTGATAAAAGAAAACCATATCCATGTTGTAACACTAAGAAAGGGATCACTGAATGACTGTAACTGTTAGATGTATCTATGCATGAAATGTGTGTAGTATGTGCTTCATATGAGAAGCTGACAGTTGTGGTACGGTACTACAAAACTGTTGGTACGTGGTTTGGTACCACGGGATAGTCGGAATATTTGGGACCAATGGGGTCGTCAATCGGAACAATACTGAATATAAAGAATGAACTGATGTACAGGTAGAGATTTATATTTATGTTCCATGCATATGTTTTGTAGTTATGTTCACGCATTTGCATGGTCATAGATAACTTGTACACAATGTTTGACTTTTCTCGAAATGATATCCGAGGCATTGGAACCGAATCAATTTATGAAAAAATATGTGAAACGTGCTTTACGTACGAGGTATTGCGGGACCTTCAGTAAGGCTAGCTACCCGGACTGGAAAGATGCATCGTAATACTATGTAATAGTCTCTCATGGTGTCTGATTCACTAATGACCTTATATAGGCAAGCTGCATGCTAATTATGTCTTATGCAGGGACGATAAGTATTTATTTTTGTTTTATGTAGGAACGGAATGTAGTAAGAATTCACTGATAAGTGATATGATTACAATGTTTACTACTTTACTTATGCTATGGATATGAATTGTCAATCAATCCTAGTTCTAAATAACAAGATCACTTATAATTGTTTATTTCACTTAATAGTAGTGTTGGTTTAGGCAAGTGGGTTAGTTCTGCTCACTAGTGCATTTTTCGATGTGCTGACCTCCAACTCTCACAGGTGTCAGGAACCATAAGGGTGCATAAAGCTAGTTGAAGTTTCGGAGAAGCGACTTGAATCTCTTCCTATTTTGAAGTACTTTGAAGGCATTTTGGCTTCAATGTATAAAGAGACGTAATGTATGGAACGACAAATATTATTTCATGGCAGCTTGTTAGTATTTTGTTATTTCATTAGTGTAGCCGAGACGACATTTCGAATGTATTCAGATCTTGTACTCCGTTGCATGTTATTAATGAATAACTATTTTCTTCCTATACTGTGTATTCAACTTTCTGCTGCTATATGATTTCAACATATTGTTCAAAAGAATTATCACTCGTGCACATTCTTGCCTTGTACAAGTGTAATTTAGACTTGTATGTCATCACGTCCGATGGTTACTTAGCGATTCAGCGGAATCGGGAAGTGACATTTGGTATTTCTTATATTTTGTTGGAGAGCAAGTTACATTATTTCCTCTCAACCAAAGAACATAGGAAGCAAGAACACTTTGAAATTATGAGCAATGTCGTGTCAGACGCATATTAAACACAATCCAGGCACTCCAAAATATAGTAGGACACACCAAGTAGGTGTCGTGTCCTTAGTGGGACGTGTCATATCTGTGTCCACGTAACCTTATAAGCAGCCCTTATTCGTTACATTTACACATGTAAACCAAGTCTATCATTTAGAAAATTTGATTGATCTTAGATGCATATTCTACTTGTCTGTAACTAAGTTACACCCAGTAGATAAGCCTTTGGATTATACTAGGTCCATTGTGGTGAACAACAAAATTTGGTGCAAATAAGTGTGTTAGGGGTTTTGAATCTCTCTGGCCACACTATCCCCATAATTTTAAAGGAGGGATGAACCAAGATATCCATGTAGTTGCTGATTAAGAGCTGAAGTTGGATGAGCTGTTTAGTTGGGTAGAGAAACATACAATGAAAATTAGCCCTAGTGGAACGTGTTGTGGAGGTCGGCCTCGGTTGTGGATTGTGTCCGTTGGAGATCAACCCAATTGGTGGATCGAGGAATAAAATATGCAAGAGAGAGATAATTGAGGATTGACATGCAAAGAACCAGACACAAGTCCTGGCCAGGAAGATTGTAATAGGAGCCAGGGATAGCCCGGGGAGTAGGATGTAATATATATATAGTCCGCTATATGCAGGATTATGAAAGATGGGGCGAACACTGATCTCTGGCTAGACCCGTGGATGGGTAATGGTTCCCTTCTGGAGATCTTGGGTGCACATATGGACAGAGAGGCGAGCAGGGGGGTGAAATGTAGTCGGATCATCAGGGATGGGAGCTGGAGGCCTGAGGAGTATCCATTCACGGCTCAGTTTGGAGAGGCGATTCGTCAGATCACTATTGATACTAGCCAGCCTGCGGACTCCTGGAGATGGGTTGACCCTGGTTCGGTTGGAGGGTCAGGGATATTCAGTTTTAAAAGTTGCTACAATTTGGTTCGGACTCCACACGACAGGATTGCGGAGTATGACTTTATCTGGGGAAAGGGGATTGCTCGCAAAATGCAGCTTTGTTCATACAGACTCCTTCTAGGCAGGTTGATGACGCGAGACAGACTTCTCAGGTTTGGGATGCAGATTCTAGACCCGAAGTGTGTACTCTGTACGGGTGACGCGGAATCTATGGGCCACCTATTCTTTGAGTGTCCGATGACTTGGCATATCTGGTCTGAGCAGTGCATGCGATCGATGGATGGAGTTGGCAGTGCCAGAGATATACGGGGGATCCTCAGCTGGATCAGAGATCGCCGATGCATGGACTCTGGTTGGGCCAAGATTGTGTTGTGAATCGACTCAATCGGTTCACCAATCCCAACAATTAATTAAGAGGAATAGAAATAGAATGATCTTTTATATAGGAAAAGAACAAAACTCCCAACTTTGATTGAACGGAACAAAGTAATAAACTCCTTCTTCAATGACACTTGCGAGAGTTTTCTCAATACAAGCATAAAAACTAATGACGGCTAGCCCTAGCTATAAATAGAAAAGAGAAACAAAATCCTAGGAGGGTTATTGTGGTGAAAGACCACAATACCCCTTTATGCCTAAATAACTGAAAGGCCTAAACAGTGGGCCTGGGCCTAAATAGCTACACGTCTCCTACGACGTGTGTAGGTGATGATGGGTGGGCCCACATCAATACCGCCTCCTAAAAGAGCCACCTTGTCCTCAAGGTGGAAATCTGGAAACTGCGTCTGGAAGCTCGCATAATCCTCCCAGGTCGCGTCACAGTCTGGTAGGCCGACCCAATGAATCAGGACCTCCCTCGTCTGACCTGGTCCTCGTCGAATCGCTTGTACCGCCAAGGGCTCTAACTGTACCTCCATGTCCTCCGTGAGCGTCGGAGGAAGAGTGGGTGACACTGCCAGATCCCCAATCGCCTTTCTCAACTGAGATACGTGGAAGACGGGATGAATCGATGATGTGTCTGGTAGCCCCAAACGATAAGCCACCAGCCCAACCCTAGCCACCACTGGATAAGGACCAAAGTATCGAGCCGCCAACTTCTCATTCGGCCTCCTCGCCATCGAGCGCTGTCGATAGGGACGTAGTTTGAGATAAACCATGTCCCCTACCTGAAAACTGACGTCCCGCCGATGCTTGTCTGCCTGGGCCCGCATCACCTGCTGTGCCCGCAACAGATGCTTCCGCAGCTCCTCCAAGACCCTGTCTCGGGTCAACATATACTCCACCTGTCCCACCGGTGTCTGGGCGTCTCCGAACCGGACCAAGGGGGGAGGGTCCCGGCCATACAGCACCCGGAAAGGTGTTGTTCCCGCCCGTGAATGGTACGAAGTATTGTACCAGTATTCTGCCCACGCCAGCCAACTGTGCCACTGTCGAGGAGAATCAGATGCGAAGCACCGTAAGTAGGTCTCGACGCTGCGGTTGACGACCTCCGTCTGGCCGTCCGTCTGGGGATGATATGCGGTACTCCTCTTCAGGACCGTACCGTGAACCCGAAATAACTCCCGCCAAAAGAGACTCATGAATACCTTGTCCCTGTCAGAGACAATGGATGCGGGTACCCCATGTAGCCTGATCACCTCTCGAAGAAACGCCGTCGCAACAGTAACGGCCGTGTAAGGATGCTTCAGGGGAATGAAGTGAGCATACTTACTCTGCCTGTCTACCACCACCATGATCACCGTGTACCCCTCTGAACGTGGTAGCCCATCGATGAAGTCCATGGTGATATCCTCCCAAACTCGCTCCGGTAAGGCCAGTGGCTGCAATAATCCGGCTGGAGCCATAGCCATATATTTGTGACGTTGGCAGACGTCACAAGCGGCCACCAATCGTGCGATGGATCGTCGCATCCCGGGCCAAAACACCTCCCTGGCCATCCGCTGATAAGTCTGCTGAACCTCTGAATGGCCTCCCGTCGCGGAACTGTGGAACTCCTGGAATAATACGGGAATAAAGGCCGAAGTCTTCGGCAGCACCATCCTCCCTTGGTAGAGCAGACGGCGATCCGCTAGAGTGTAGCCTGCTGGAGCGTCAACGCTGCTCTCTATCTGCTGCCGTATCTGCTGCAGCTCTCTGTCCTGCTCCGCCTCCTGCAACATCGGCTCCCAATCCCGCCATATAGGTCGTGATAGGGCGCCTAGATCGGCCACCTCCTCCCGCCGGGATAAAGCGTCAGCCGCCTTGTTCTCCAGCCCTGGACGGTACTCGATCGTGAATCGATACCCGACCAGCTTGGACAACCAATGCTGATGCTCCTCAGTCACAAGCCGCTACTCGAGGAGATACTTGAGGCTCCTCTGATCGGTCCGGATCACAAACTCCCTTCCCAGCAGGTAAGGCCGCCACTTCAGCATCGCCAGAACAATCGCCATCAGCTCCCTCTCATAGACCGATTTTAGTCGGGCTCTAGCAGAGAGTACCTGACTAAAGTAGGCTATGGGCCGCCCCTCCTGCATGAGTACCGCCCCGAGGCCATATCCCGATGCGTCCGTCTCCACCACAAACGCTCTGCTGAAGTCGGGTAATGCTAGCACGGGTGCTGTCGTCATAGCGACCTTCAACGCCTCAAAGGCCTTAGTGGCCTCCTCTCCCCAATGGAAACCCTCCTTCTTCAGCTGCTCCGTAAGGCCCCGAGCGATAGTGCCGTACCCCTTGACGAACTTCCTGTAGTAGCCCGTCAACCCCAGGAAGCCGCGTAATGCCCGTAGTCTAGTGGGCACGGGCCAATCTAACATGGATGCTATCTTCGTCCTGTCCGCTGCTACCCCCTCAGCCGACACCACGTGCCCCAGATACTCCACCTGTGCCAAACCGAAGCTGCACTTCTTTCGGTTGGCGTATAGCTGATGCGTCAGCAGCTCCCGAAACACTATCGCCAAGTGGTCAGTATTCTCCCCCATGCTTCGGCTATAGATGAGGATGTCGTCGAAGAATACCAAGATGAACCTGCGAAGGTAGGGTTGGAATACCTTATTCATCAATGCCTGGAAGTTTGAATGAGCGTTGGTCAGCCCAAACGGCATAACCAGAAACTCATAATGTCCCTCGTGAGTTCGGAACGCCGTCTTCGAAACATCCTCTGGCCGCATCCGGATCTGGTGGTATCCTGCGCGAAGATCGATTTTCGAAAAGACAACCGCCCCATGCAGTTCGTCTAGCAGCTCGTCGATCACCGGGATAGGGAACTTGTCCGCGACCGTCTCCTTATTCAACGTCCGGTAGTCGACGCAGAATCTCCAGCTCCCGTCCTTCTTCTTCACCAACAGCACTGGTGATGAAAAAGGACTCACACTCGGCTGGATTATCCCCGCCTGCAGCATCTCCCGCACCATCCGCTCTATCTCGTCCTTCTGCAGATGCGGGTATCTGTAGGGACGCACGCTCACCGGTGCCCCCTCCCCCCGTAGTACGATCGAGTGCTCGTGTCCTCTGATCGGAGGTAGCCCTTGCGGGCTCTGGAAGACCTCTGAATACTGCTCCAGCACCGCCTCTACCTCCCTTGGTGTCTCCCCCCGAGTTGCCTCCTCGCCAGAAAACCCTTGGAACTCGACCAGGTACCCCTCTCCTCCTGTCCGCAACGCCCGAGTAATGGCGCTGAAAGCCACCATAGAGAAACAGAGAGTCGGGTCCCCCTTCAGCACCACCGTCTTGTCTTCCTCCCGAAACTCCATCCGTAGAAGCTTCCAGTCCACCTTCATCTCCCCAAGCGTCTTCAGCCACTGGACCCCCAATATGATGTCTACATTGCCCAGCTCCAATGGTAGGAAGTCCTCCGTCAGCTGATATCCCTGCAGTGAGAGCGATACCCCCTTGCAGAGGCCCTTGCTCTCCTCCATCTTCCCGGTGCCCAGCAACACCGTGAACTTCTCCACCGTACTCAACTCTAGACCAAGCCGACCGACCAGTCGTCGCGAGATGAAGTTGTGGGTGGCCCCACTGTCGATCAGCACTGTCACCGTTTGCTCTCCCAGCTCCCCTGCCAACTTCATGGTATGGTTCGGGGTGAACCCTACCACGGAGTTGAGGGTCACCTCAGCAACATCCATATGTACGTGCTCCTGCTCCTCCCCAGCCTCCGGAGCGACAGCGGTCTCTACCTCCTCTGCGTCCTCCTCCTCGTCCGGTAAAATCACGATTTGCAGCAACTTGCTCGCGCATCGATGACCGGGGGTGAATCTCTCGTCGCATCGGAAACATAGGCCAGCCGCCCTTCTCGCCTTCATGTCGGCATCGGATAGGCGTCTTCCTGGCACTGCGGCTCCTCCTGTTCCGCCCGTGGGTCTAGGCGGTACTGGTGTTGGTGCTCCTGCCGCTGGTCGGGGAAGTACTGGCCCTACCTGACTGCGCTGTCCCGCCGTCCCCCAAGCGCCTTTAAGGCGCTTTTCTTCCGCCAATTTCTCCTCTGCCTTGTGGGCCAGGCGGAGGAGATCTTCTAAGCACCGCGGACTCTGCAGCCTGAGCTCCGCTCGTATGGAGGGCTTCAACCCCTTCATAAACATACCTATCTGTAACTCGTCCGACACCCCTCGAACGCGTCCAGATAGTAGTTCGAACTTCGCGACGAAGTCTCGAACCGTCCCCTCCTGTCGTAGCGACGACCACTGCTCGTAGAAATCACCCGAAGCCGTCTCCTGGAAGCGGTCTAAAATGTATCCCGTCAGCTCCGCCCAGCTGCGGAAAGGGGTCCTCGCCGATCTCCACCGATACCACGCCAGGTCCGGGCCCTCGAAATAGATTCCGATGCATCTGAGGACCTCTGCTTCGGTCAGCTCCATGATATCGAAATAGCGCTCTGCCCGAAAAATCCACTCGTCCGGGTTCTCGCCCTCGAACGTGGGTAGCTTCAGTTTCTTCAGCCGGCGATCCGCGCTAAGGTCACCGTGCTGCATATCATCCCTGCCACGTCCTCCTTCCCAGCGGTGTGTATCTCTCCGCTGGGTCTCGTACGGGCCTCTGTCATCCTCCCCATACCGCTCGTCAGCCCCAGACATGCTCACCCCACTCCTCCACCGGACCCCTGTAGTCACCGACTGCCCTCGCCCGTGGTGGTCGTCGTGGGGGTAGGTCCCCTCTCTGGAAGTTGGCGGGATCCGCCGTTCCCCCAAAGAAATTGCTGCCTCCGGCGTGCCTCGCTCCTCCTGGCGGTTCCGCTCCTCCCGTCCAAGCCGGAACTCCCGCCAAGCCCCTTCCCGGGCCCGCGAACCTATCTCCGTAGTTCGCGGTCATCGTCCGACCCCCGTGGAGGGCCCCAAGCCCTAGGGCTTCTCCCGGATGTGGAGCCGGTCCGCCGGGACCGTACGGGTACACGCGTCCGGCCACGGCCGCTCGCCGGCGGCTCCTCTGGCGCCGACCGGCCACGGGTGGCGGTCGGGGGCCGGCCAGTGACCGCCCACAGCAGCCGCGGCCCCGCCCGGGCTCGCGCGGTCGGCGGCGATGCTCCCGCGGCCTTCGGCCGCTGTCCGGCGAGGGTCGTCGGCCGCCAGGGCCCCGCCCGACGGTGCGGCGGCGGCGGCTGGTGCGGGCCAGCGCCCGTCGGCCTGTTCTCCGTGATCTTCGGTCGCCTCCCCCTCCGTATGAACAAACCCTAGTTGGTCGCCTAGGGTTTGGGTCGTTACCGCCTCCGCTTCGCCGCCATTGATCTTATTTGAGATGTTTTGCAAAAGCATCATGTTAGTCGTCGTCTCCTTCCGCATATCGCGCATCTCCGTGCGGATTTCTAGGTTCGTGGACGCTTGATCCTTCGCGGAGACCTCCATGGATTTCTTCAAGCTCTCGATCTCGGCGGTGAAGTCCTCCCGAAGACCTCGGATCTTCTCGTCGATCGTGGTTCTCGTTCCATCGGCCATGGCTCGTAGAAAGCTCTGATACGAAATGTTGTGAATCGACTCAATCGGTTCACCAATCCCAACAATTAATTAAGAGGAATAGAAATAGAATGATCTTTTATATAGGAAAAGAACAAAACTCCCAACTTTGATTGAACGGAACAAAGTAATAAACTCCTTCTTCAATGACACTTGCGAGAGTTTTCTCAATACAAGCATAAAAACTAATGACGGCTAGCCCTAGCTATAAATAGAAAAGAGAAACAAAACCCTAGGAGGGTTATTGTGGTGAAAGACTACAATACCCCTTTATGCCTAAATAACTGAAAGGCCTAAACAGTGGGCCTGGGCCTAAATAGCTACACGTCTCCTACGACGTGTGTAGGTGATGATGGGTGGGCCCACATCAGATTGCTAGAGTTAGACTTGCAGCATCAGTTTGGCATGTCTGGAGGGAGCGCAACATGCGTATCTTTGAGGGTCTGGCTACTCAGCCAGTAGAAATTCTACATAATATAGAATTCGATGTATCTGTAATGGCCCCTTAACTGGGGAGGGAGAGATGTGAGAATAGTGTATTGTAATACCTTTATTGCGATTTGCGTGGAATAAAATTTACCCTTATTCCAATATATATATATATATATATATATATATATATATATATATATATATATTTTTTTTTTTTTGGAAAAAGGGTAAATTTTATTCCATCATCTCAATAAGGTTACAACATAAAGATACAATCCCAACTCAGGGGGACATTACTAGTACATCCGACTCAATGTTATGGAGGATGCCCACCACTGGGGTGGAAAGTCCCTCATAAATGCGCCGGTTCCTCTCCCGCCAGACATGTCAAACTGACGCAGCAAGTCTCAATCGAGCACGCCTAGCCCAGCTCTGCTCCTTGCCCCTGCAATCACCAATCCACTTAAGGATTTCTCTGAAGTCCCGCTCCCTGCCAACCCCTCCCAAGTGTCTCCGGCACTGCTCTGCCCATATGCTCCACGCCATATGGCACTGGAAGAACAGGTGCCCAATCGATTCAGGCTCTGTCTCACACAAAACACACTTAGGGTCAGGGACAGAAACCCCGAACCGAAGCAATCTGTCCCGAGTGAGCAACCGGCCCAGCACCAGTTTGTATGCAGACAGTTGCATCTTCCTGGCAAGCCCCTTCCCCCAGACAAAGTCGTACTCCTCAATATCATCGAAGTGGGGGCGGACAAGGTCGTAGCAGCTGCTAAATCGGAACTCCCCAGCACCCTCCGAGCGGCCGGGAGGAGCCCACATCCATACATCAGACAATGCCGTAGGAGTGATCTGCACCTGTCTGATCTCCTCAACTAACGTAGCAGTGAACCGGTACTCCTCAGGCCTCCATACCCCACCACGGATGATGTGCCGACACGTCAGTCCTCTGTATGCCACGCCGTCCCTCTGGGGGCCCAGAATCTCCAGGAGAGACTGACCTGAGATCCACGGATCGAGCCAAAGATCCGTCTCCCCTCCCTCCCTCATCCTCCTCCGCAAAGCCGTCCGAAGAACAGGACGGGTCCTCAGGATATGCTTGAAAGACACAAAGAAGTTGTTGTCAATTTCACATACCCAGAAGTTTCTGCCCCGGAGATACCGACTAGTCATCCAGGCCGACCATAAAGAATCACCCTGAAGGAACCTCTATGCCAGCTTGATCCCCGCCGCCTCCCTGACAGAAACAAGTGATCGCAGACCCACACCTCCCTCTTTCCTAGGCCGACAGAGCTGCTCCCAGGAGATTGCATGTATCCCCCCATGCCAAATGAACTTGGCACAAATGCCCTCAATCTTTCTGATAGTAGCCAGAGGAACCATAATCGATTGGAGCCAGAACAGAGCAATAGCAGAAATGACGGAGCGGACCAGCTCAATACGCCCTCCAAATGATAGGCCAGCCGCCTGCCAGCCCTCAACCCTCCTCTGTGCAAAATCCACCAGACTCTGACAGTCACGATCCTTCGCGTAGTTGACGGAAAGGGGCACCCCCAGATATTTCACCGGGAGGTCCCCCTTTTCCACCCCAAGCTCCATGGCCCGCTCCTCCTTCAAAGTGCAAGAGTTGCTGAAGTAGACTTTGCTCTTGTCCCTGTTCAGCCGGAGGCCCGATAGCTGTCCGAACTCCTCCATCACTGCCGCAAGCTCCCTCATCCCTCGCATGGAAGGCCTCAACAGGACCAAAAGGTCATCTGCATAAATGAGATGAGAGACCACCGGAGAGACCCTGCTGTATATCGGTACAATCCTCTCCCGATGTACCGCGATGTCCATCAGACAAGTGAAATACTCCATCACAAGGGTGAATAGGTAGGGGGAAAGCGGGTCCCCCTGCCGAAGCCCCCTGCTGCTGCCGAAGAACCCGTAAGGGATACCCTGGATGAGGACTGAGAAAGTAGGAGAGGTGATGCACTCTCTGACTCTATCCACCCAAGCCTCGGAGAAGCCCATTGCACCCATCAAATGACAGAGGAAGTCCCTGTTGACGGTGTCGTAGGCTTTCCTCAGGTCGAGCTTCACACACGCCTTCATTCCGCCTGGCTTGTGGAACTCCCGAATCAGCTCATGAGCCAGCAGGCTATGCTCCGCAATAGACCGCCCCTTAATGAAGGCCGCCTGATTCCGAGACACCAGACCCTGCATAGCATCCTCCATCCTCCTGCACATAAGATGAGTAATTATTTTATACAAATAATTACAGCAAGCAATCGGTCGAAAGTCAGCAAGAGATGTCGCCCCCTCCTTCTTGGGCACTAGCGTCAGGAAGGTGTGGTTCAGCTCCTTCAGGAGCTTGCCCGTATCGAAGAACTCCTGTACAGCCGCAAGGACCGGGGCCTTAAGGAAATTCCAATGGCGTTTGTAGAAACCACTGGAGAACCCATCCGGCCCAGGAGCCTTGGAAGCATCAGCCTGCATCACAATCGTCTCCACCTCCGCCATCCGGATAGGGGCCATAAGAAGACTATTGCCGTACTCCGTAATCAACGTCTTCGTAATCAGCTGCGGGAAAACCGATGGATAATCCGTCTGATGATAGAGCTCAGAGTAGAACTGGATAGCCTCCTCCTGGATAGCAACCTGGTCAGTCACAAGGCGCCCGTCTCTGCCAATCAGTCTCTGGATACGGTTCCGGTGCTGCCGCGCCCGGATGACATCGTAGAAGAATTTGGTGCAACGGTCCCCATCCTTGAGCCAGGAGCATTTGGCCCGTTGGGCCGCACTAATCTCCTGCTGAAGCCTCAAGGTGTTGACCTCTGCAGCCAGACTCTTCTCTCTAGCCGCCAGCTCCCCACTCATCATGTCGCCCTGAAGCTCTGCCTGCAGGTCTCTCAACTCCTCCTCCTTCTCCTGTAGGGAGGTCCGGGGAAGTGCCCTCACCCAGTCTCGGATGGCGCGTTTGGCGTTTTTCAGCCTGTGGACCATACAAAACTGGGCAGTGCCGACCGTCTCCCGGCCAAGTCCTCCCACCACAGTCTCCTCATAGCCAGCCGAAAGGAACCAACTGTTGTCATACCGGAATGGACGGGCTCTCCTTCTGGGACTCTCCGCGAAGCGCACCAGGATCGGCGAGTGGTCGCTGGTCCCCGCAGGGAGCCCCTCAGCCACAGAAGAGGGGAAAAGGCGAAACCAATCACTGTTTCCCAGAGCCCGATCCAGCTGGCATGCCACCCTGCTCACCTCCGCCTTGTTGTGCCAAGTCCATATGTGTCCTATCCTCTCCAGGTCCCTGAGCCCAGACTGGAGAAGGCAAGACTGAAAATCGGAGAGAATCTGGTCCGGTACCGGCCTCCCCCCCAGCTTCTCTCCCCGGTATAGCGTAGCATTGAAGTCTCCCATAATAAGAAGGGGGAGGTGCCGATGCCTCGCAAATGAACTCAGCCTGATGATGTCCTGCCACAAGATCTCACGACGCCTCCTGTCATTGTGCCCATAGACGGCACCCAGTAGGAAGTGGAACCCCCCCTTGTTGGTGAAGGAGATAGCCACCAGCTGGTCAGACATGAAGACCTCCTCACCCTCCCAACTAGTTCCCTTCCATCTGACCCAGATCCTCGCCATATCACAGAGACCAAGGTTGTGAAGCTGGACCCAGTCCGTAGGGGTTCTACGGGACAGAGTTTTCGCCCCCCTGATCTTAGTCTCAAGTAATATCGAGATTTCACACTGTTCCTTTCTCAGCACCTCACTAATCTCCCTCCATCTCCCCAGAGAACACCCCCCCCGGACATTCCAGGCAAGGGCCGACATCTAAACCACAGGTGGGGTCCCCTGAACATCCTCAGAAGGAGCACCCGGGGAGAGTGCAACCTCCATATCTCTGGTACCCTCGTCTCTATCCCCCTGTAGAAGGAGGGGGGCCGTGGCCCCGTGTGGGTCCCCCTGTGGGGGAGGCTGTGCTAGTACTGCCACCCATTTAGGGTTGACCTGCCACACTCTCTCTGTCCCACCCTGTCCGCTGTTCTCACCATGTGCCTCCGTAGCCTGGCGCTTCCGACTGTACACCTGAAGAGCAAGCGCGTCTTTATCTCCCTGTCGTCTGTCCTCCTGCCCCATACTCCTGGTGGTCATGGTCCTCGTCCCCACATACTCAACCAACGCCCCAGCAAGATCCTCCGTCGGGGGCCCCTCACCTTCACCCGAGATGGGAGAAGAGTCTGCCTCCATATCATCCTCCATCACGCCCACCTGGTCCACAACGGTGGAGTCAACTGCAACACCGGCCACCTGCACAGCCTCCTCCGGCACCACCTCAGAAGCTCTCCCACGTCTACACGCACTCGGGAGATGCCCGAAGCAGGCACATGCCGGACATCTGGGGGGGACCCACTCATACTCCACCCTCTGCATAGCAAACTGGCCAGAAGGTGTCCTGTGCTTCTTGCGTCCTCATAATTGAGCAGAAAAGCATGCGCATCACATTCCTATAAGATGCAAGCGTTAGTAATAAGTTTCCACTACATGTTATAGTTGAGAATTACTTCTAATATTTGACTAAGACAACAAATGCATTACTATTTCTCTAGTATATTCAGTCCTTTCCTTTTGGCTTTAGGTTCTCATAAGTATACTTTTGAGCCTATCACAAGGCTATCATATATCACTCTATGCATAGTGTTTAATAGTCTGTAAGCCATCCTTTATCTATCTTTTGCACAAAGGTTGCATAAGATTGACATTGGACCAATCTGGATAAATGATGACCACAGAGCCGTCTACCAAATTCTTTATCTTAAGAGACAGAAACCAGTTTCTTTCTGATACTCTATTCTTTAGATTTGTCATGTTCTCAACTTTGCATAGATGGCAATCACGGTATCTAATGAAAAATTCATAGAACAGTAAATATTGATCAATAATGATGAAGTGCACATTCTGTTTGCAGCTTTATATGAAGATCGATACGGTAGATGTTACTTGTATCAAACAAATATCTAGAAAGCTATGTACCCTTATATTCATACCAGAAATAGATACTTCTATATTTCTGTACTTATGAAATAGTGGCGTGTCATAGATTTTAGGTAGATTTTCTTGTCCGACTTTCCTGTAATCGTGGACAGTTGATATCCATGCTCTGTAACCAATGCTGGCAACATCAAAGAAATAGGAATTTTCCTTAGGTAGCCTCATAATAATAGGACACTTTTTGGGTACTTTTTGGGTCTAAATTCCCAACACCAGAATTCGGCAGGCCGAAAAGGCCATTTTAGTATGCTGATGACTTTTGTCAAGGGGGTATTGCTGCACAGAGGTAGTAGGATTCTTTGATGAGAAACAGCGTTGGTAGAATAGTTATTCATAACTCACTTTTAACCTCCAGATATCGTACCTCTTACGCAATCCTAGATTTACATCAGAACAATATACTAATACACCTTATTTCCACCATTTAAATAACTGTCATATGACAAACCTGTCTGTATTTGCTTGATAACTTGAAATAATTAAACATTCTGCAGATCTTGAATAACATTCTCAAGTTCTTTGTTTCTCAATATAGCATTAGTAGTATGCACTTGTTGCTATGCCAGCATACAGTTACTGATTTTTGTTTGAGCAAACAAAAAGAAAACATTAACATGTACTTCTTGTATAAATTCAAGCATTTCCCCTACAATATGTTACCTTATATTCTCTTCTTGGGAACCATCTTGGGTACTGTGTAGACTATGTATAAAGTATATTATGTGTAGGTTTCAGTTGTAAAATTTATACATTTTTAAATAGTTTCTCACTTCAATCATAGGGCTTTTTTGTCTGTATGCATATCAAGAGCTTATTTATTTCTTTATACGTACCAGTTATTTTTGTTTAGATACCTTGGGTCTTCTTAAGCTGAAATTTTATCACTATAGGGTCAATGTCACTCAATGTTTTCATTTTTAACAGCCTGTACTTGATAATGCAATATATCCTGAGCAAACTAGCATGCAAGTCCTCGTCAAGTAAGTTCTACTCCTGCTATTCAGTTGAAGTTTCATTCGTCAAAATACTCCATCAGTGTTAACACTTTTAAATGGCTTGTATGTAGGGATGTTATAACTTGAACTCAGTTAAATCATTTAAGATCAGCCGGTTCAAACCTTATTTGTAGGGATTTTATATGTGGCTTTCCTTGATGTTATATAGTTTATATAATCATTGAGCAAATATATATTCTTCAATATTAATATATATACACTTTATTAGGAAACAAATTGCCATCCTTATTGCAAACACCTTCCATTTGATTTAGATTGCAAAGTCAAATTTGAGGTTATTATAAGTGTTTTCGGTAGTTGGTTGCATTTACGAGTCACATTTAAATTACGGTGAGTTGTCTTTATGAAAACAAAAGCTTTGAAATCCAATTATGAGGAGGAACCTCAACTTGAGAGCTTCAAAAGTATGCCTATTTGTTCGTGCACATAAGCGACCTTGTTACACTACAGCGTATACTGCTATCTTGCCTCATTAAAATTCTTTCTTCAAGCTTATGTTTTACTGTATAATGAATATCCGAGTAATATAATGAGCTATATTTGCAAATTCATCACAACACTAGCGATATTCTTAGTATAAACTTTCTCCCAGTAAAAGTTAAAATAGAGTAAATAACAAATCTTGCAACCTCTTTGGCCTTGTTTGGTTCGAGGAATCATGGGGTTGGGAAAGGAAAGTCATTACTTTCCTATGTTTGGGTGCCAAAAGAAATTGAGGAAAGTGATTCCCAATGGAAAGGAAATTAGGGGGGAAATGATTCAATCCATCCAAGTAAGGATTCACTTTCCCACCTTAAAGTATTCGCTTTCCCTTCCAATTTTCTTGGCATTTCCACACACTGGAAATGAAAATCGATAGGAATTGTAATTTCCCAAAGGAAAGGAAATACCAAGGATTTGATTTCCTTTCCTTTCCTTTCTGCGAATCAAACGAGGCCTTTGTCCATGGATTTCAATAGTAGTTAATTCACAGTAGAAGCTTGAATGAACAAGAAATGAAGTTAAGGGTGTGATTGGTACACAATTTTTTAGTTCTCTGGAAATTTAGGATAGGAAACTAGTTACCATGTTTTGTTTGGATTATAAAGTATATTTCCAAGAAAAATTGGAAGACTGGAAAAACAAATTTTCCACAAATCAAGGGAAACCTATTCCCCAAACTATAGGTGGATATATTTCTCCCATGAGAATAATAGTGATAGTGCATGGTCATACTCAGTCGGATCTGGTTCAAGTTTGGGATAGTCATTTCCGAGCCAGTTAGGTCGAGTTTGAGTCGGGTTCGGAGCCCAATCAGGTTTGGGTTGGATCTAGATTTGGGTCGGGTCAGGTTCGGGTCTGAGTCGGATTCGAGTTGCTTCCAGGTTGACTCGAGTTGGGTTAGGTTCGAGTCCAGGTTAGATCCAGGTCAGTTTGAGGTCGTGTCCCGTCTGGTGTGAGTGCAGGTCGGCTCTGGTTTATGCTGAATCTAGTTCGAATGCGGGTCCGGGTCTTGTAGGATTTATATCAGGTCTAGTTCTAGTGCGGGGCCGGGTATGGCAAGTTGGGGTCTGGTTGTGTTTGGGTAGGATTCCATTACGGGTCCTGGTCTGGTTGTATTCGGGTAGGGTCTAGTTCCAGTGCAGGTCCAGATATGGTTGGGTTCGAGTCGAGACTCTTGTTGGGTGGGTCAAGTCGACATGATCCAATAAGGGTCTGGTCTGTCATGTTTGGGCTGTGTAAGTAAGAATTCATTTATGTAATAAAACATGTTAATAAAATTGTTCACATGAATTTGATTCTCTCGAATTTTATTCCTAGGAATATGAAATTCTCGGTAGTATTCCAAACCTTGTACGGTTGTACCAAATACTAGGAGTGAGCATTATTCGGTTTTGAACCGAAAACCGAACCTAACCGAACCGAATCTTGAAAAAAATTCGGTTCGGTTTCGGTTTTGAAATACTAAAATTCCTATTCGGTTTCGGTTTCGGTCCAAAACCGAAACCGAATAAGACTTATACAATTATGTAAATACTCTCAATTTTATGCATATTTTGTGATTAAAAATTGTATATTTTGAAAGCAACAATCCTTATGTTTTGAAATCCAACTTTGATAATTTAACAACTAGTCCAATTTTTGGCACAACTTTAAAATATAACAAATGTGTCTACAAAATTATATTTTTTAAAATAATCAACTTTGGACCCAACCCATTAAACAATATAAATATTCCAACCGAACAAACAGAATATACCAAATTGTTATTCGGTTCGGTTTCGATTTTGGCTAATTTTGGTTCGGTTTTGGATTTTTAGAATTTCGGTTTATTCGGTTTTGACTATTTCGGTTCGGTTGAAACCATTGAATTAAAAAGCGCGCCTAGGCGCAAGGCGCAGCGATGCGCAGGGACAACGCCTAGGAACAAGCCAGGCGCACCACCTTAAAAAAACGCGCACCTAGTGTAGAAAGGTGCAGGCTCCAGGCGCTCAACAAGGCGCGCCTAGACGTAAAGTTACTTTTATATATATATATATATATATATATATATATATTCCAACCTTCTATATATATGTTATATAGTTTATGGACTTTATTGGAGAGTATAGAAATTATTGTCATTAATATTATTGTGGGTTTTAGATTGTTTTCTAAATTAGAATGTACTTCTATATTTAAAGGCTTATATATATATGGTTTGAATATTATATGTATATAGTTTGGGTTATTTATATCTAATGGGCTTTTAGATTGTTTTTATATATATATATATATATATATATATATATATATATATATATATATATATATATATAAAGAATAATTTTGTGCCTATAATTAGTGATATTTTCAAGGAATTTGGACTTCTATGTAGCTAAGTTTTTAAATGTAGATATTTTTTTACATATAAAGAAAAAAATGCGCCTAGCTTTCAAAATGCGCGCCTTGAGCCTTGCGCCTAGCGCCTCAGGCTCCAGGAACCTTTGCGCATTGGTGCGCCTTTCGCCTTTTAAAACTATGGTTGAAACCAAATAAATCGAATGCTCACCCCTGCCAAATGCTACCTAAAAGGCCTTTTTGGCTAATGAAAACTTTTAGAAGCTAAGAAACACGGTTTCTATTGGTTCAGAGAAACATAAGGAAACTAGGTTTCTAACTTAAAATGTTGTTTGTTCGGTGGAAACTATAAGATAGAAACTTCTAATTAGTAATGACATGGTAATAATAAAAATTTAGTGTAGGCGGTTAAAGTGGGTGTTTGCTTTTAAAAAATAAATGGTACTAAATAAACTATTATTGCTTCTCATGACTTTCCATTTATTTGGATGAAAACTAGAATAACTAGTACTTTCCACTTTGGTGGTGGGTTCTACAACTTTCCTAACTTAGTTTCCAACAACAAAACATGCAATCAAATGGAAACTAGCTCTACTTTCCACTTTCCTACTTTCTGTTTTACTTTCCATTTGTCAAACAGGATCAAAGAGAAACTCTCTCCCAGTAAAAGTTAAATAGAGTAAATAACATTCCTGCTATCTTCGTGTTCATGGATTTCAATACTAGTTAATTCATATGCACTCTACGCAATCTGGAAAAGCACAATAACGACACAACAAAGGCTTTTTCACAAATTAACTTCATCTCGAAGTATATAAAATTATAAGTATATACCTTTTCCTTTAAGATTGTAGATTGATTCTTCGTGGGCAGATGGAAATTAGGCCGAGCTGGTCCGTCTGATCCTTGAAATACTGTTTAATGTGATGCTGCCCACTTTTGGGTGATCATGCGCTGGATGCTCCTCCATTGCCACCGACGTCCAATCCTGCACCAACATTGTTCTGTCGTTTCCTTCCTGACATGTCCTTCGAGTGTCGTGTCATATAATGAAGAAAAGAAAAAGGGTTGTGATTAAAAATGTGTATATTTTGAAAGCAACAATCCTTATGTTTTGAAATCCAACTTTGTTAATTTAACAACTAGTCCAATTTTTGGCACAACTTTAAAATATAACAAATGAGTCTACAAAATTATATTTTTTAAAATAATCAACTTTGGACCCGACCCATTAAACAATGTAAATATTCCAACCGAACAAACAGAATATACCAAATTGTTATTTGGTTCGGCTCGGTTTTGATTTTGGCTAATTTTGGTTCGGTTTTGGATTTTTAGAATTTCGGTTTATTCGGTTTTGACTATTTCGATTCGGTTGAAACCGAATAAACCGAATGCTCACCCCTACCAAATGCTACCTAAAAGGCCTTTTTGGCTAATGAAAACTTTTAGAAGCTAAGAAACTCAGTTTCCATTGATTCAGAGAAACATAAGGAAACTAGGTTTCTAACTTAAAATGTTGTTTGTTTGGTGGAAACTATAAGATAGACACTACTAATTAGTAATGACATGGTAATAATAAAAATTTAGTGTAGGCGGTTAAAGTGGGTGTTTGCTTTTGAAAAATAAATGGTACTTGTTAAGTGTTATATTAGAGTTATGAGTTAATGGACTTTAGTCCCACATTGCTTAGAATAATAGGAGAGGAGGCTAGCCTCTCCTATATATATGTAGTCTCTCATCAATAATAATCATCTTATTATTTCCATTCTACATGGTATCAGAGCCAAAATCCTAGCCGTCACCCACCACTCTCCCTCTCTCCACAAAACCCTAATCTCCACAAAAAAAAACCTAGCCGTCACCCCGCCCCCCTTCCCTGCCCCGCCCCCTTTCCCGGACCTGCTGCTCCCCCCTTCCCGGACCTGTTGCCACCCCCTCCCCGACCTGCTGCCCCCCCTCCCCGACCTGCTGCTCCCCCCTCCCCACCGCCCCCTGTCAGCCCCCTCCGATGTCTCCAATCCCTAACCCTAACCCTCTCCTTCCATCAGTCGCCACCCACTCCCTCCAAACCCTAGTTTAGTTTCTAAAAAAATGTTGTTGGAATTCTCAGAGGGGAAACATTTGTTGGAACCTCTGCCTATCAATGTTGAAAATTTAACAAAGAGCACACATATGGTTTCTTGTGCATGAATCTTTGTTTCTTTCCTTTGATCATCACACCATGATCTATCAGAGGTTACCATGGGTTATCTCTTTGTCTTGGCTTCTGATCCACACTCTCTGCTTTCTATGCGCGTATGTGTTGAGACTTGAAGTGATTTTATTGAATGGAGTAACAACATATATATAGGAGAGGCTAGCCTCCTCTCCTATCATTCTAGCCAATGTGGGACTAAAGCCCAATAACACTATATATATATATATCAACACTCCCCCTCAAGATGGGCGAAAGATATTCACTAAGCCCATCTTGTCACATCCTCTCATCATGTTGATAGAACTAAGCCCCTTTGTCAGTCCGTCTGCTACCTGATCTTTGGTTGGAACATAGCCCAGCTCTAGTTCTCCTTTATCCAGTTTCTCTTTGATGAAGAATATGTCAATCTCAATATGTTTGGTCCTGTCATGCTGCACTGGATTGTTGGCAATATTAATAGCTGACTGGTTGTCACACCATAGCTTCATCTTTGTTCCCTGGTCCAGCTTTAGCTCCGTCAGCATATTCTTCAACCACAATAGTTCTGTGACTCCCAAGGCCATCGCTCTATACTCTGCTTCAGCTGTTGATCTGGCCACTACTGACTGCTTCTTACTCCTCCAAGAGACCAAGTTGCCTCCTACAAATATGCAGTATCCCGATGTGGATCTCCTGTCGTCAGCACAGCTAGCCCAGTCAGAATCACAATAGCCCTCAATGCCTACATGATTATTTCTTCTAAAGATCAGTCCCTTCCCGGGGGCTCCCTTCAAGTACCTCAGAATCTGGTACACTGCGTCCATGTGACCCTTCCGGGGGTCATGCATGTAGCGGCTTACTACACTTACCGCAAAGCTGATATCAGGTCGAGTGTGGCTTAAGTAGATTAACTTGCCCACCAATCTCTGATATCTATCCCGGTCAACTGGTTCTCCAGCTTCAGCATCCAGTTTAAACTTCTGGTCTATCGGTGTCGTAGCTGGTTTACATCCCATCATCCCTGTTTCCGTAAGCAGGTCCAGTGCGTACTTCCTTTGAGAAAGAACGATTCCCTCATTATCTCGAGCAATCTCAATCCCAAGGAAGTATCGAAGGGGGCCAAGATCTTTCACCTCGAACTCCTTGCCAAGTTTTACTTTGAGTTGGGCGATCTCCTGCTCATCATTGCCTGTGATAATCATATCATCTACATATACTGCAAGCATGGTGATATGGCCTCCACTCCGTCTGAAGAAGACAGTGTGATCAGCATTGATCTGCTGATATCCCATCCCTATCATTGCTCTTCTGAACCTGTCAAACCATGCCCGAGGAGACTGCTTCAGTCCATAGAGAGACTTCTTCAGTCTGCAGACCTTGCCTTCTGTCTGTTTTGTGCCGAATCCTGGTGGTATCTCCATGTACACCTCCTCTACTAGATCTCCATGAAGAAATGCATTCTTCACATCCAGTTGGTGTAGCTTCCACCCTCCATTGGCTGCCAGGGAGATCAAGGTCCTGACAGTGCTCATCTTCGCCACTGGTGCAAAGGTCTCGTCATAGTCGATGCCGTACGTCTGACTGTATCCTTTTGCCACCAGTCGAGCTTTATAGCGCTCAACCTGTCCATCTGGGTTCTGTTTCACAGTAAAAACCCATTTACATCCAACTGCTCTTTTCCCTTCTGGCAGTCTCACCAGCTCCCAAGTGTGGTTCTTCTCAAGAGCTCCCAACTCCTCGTGCATTGCCGCTTTCCACTTTGGATCGTTCTTGGCAACCTGCCAATTGTTAGGTACAGTAATACTATCCAAAGATGCTATAAATGCTCCATGAGAAGAAGATATATGATCATAAGAAACAAACTTAGCAAGATCCCAACCATATCTGTCCGGAGGATTTCCCGCATTGCTGCGAGTAGTCCTTCGTGTAGGTAGTGGTATGGGAGGAACGATATCACCTGAGGAGGGTGGTGGTGTAGATGAGGAGGATGGTGGTGTAGATGAGGAGGATGGTGGTATAGGTGTCTCAGGAGTTGGGACAGGCGCAGGCAAGGGACTTGGCACTGACACTGTAGGTACTGGTCCTGTAGTCTGCTTGTTGTTTCTCCTGTTGTAGGTCAGTAACTCCCCCTGAGCCGTAGGTGTAACACTTCTCGTCTCCTCCCTCTGTTCCGCTTCACCTTCATGTTCCTCCTCAACCGTGTCTCTATGCCAAACTTCTAAATCGGTTACCACCAGGTTCTCCAAGTTCTCTATCTCCCCCTCTCGCCTTATACTTGTAGTATGAGGCGTGTTATACGAAGTTCCATCCTGGCGGTAATATGGCTCATGCTCCCGGAAGTGGACGTCCATACTAACAAATTTCTTCTTCTCTACTGGACTCCAGCATACATACCCCTTCTGAGTTGCTGAGTAGCCCACGAAGATGCACTTGACTGCTCTAGGGTCAAGTTTTCCAACGAATGGTCTGTTGTCCTTCACAAAACACACACATCCAAACACCTTTAGTGGAAGTATTCCACTATTATTATCTTGTAATACTTCACATGGAGACTTCCATCCCAGGACTTTTGAAGGCATCCTGTTTATAAGTTGAGTTGCTGTCAACACCGCATATCCCCATAGGTGTTGTGGGACATTCATGTCGATCATCATACTTCTTGCGGTCTCCAGAAGATGTCGGTTCTTCCTTTCTGCTACTCCATTTTGTGCTGGTGTATATGCACAAGAGGTCTGATGCTGTATTCCATGTGCTGACAAGTACTCTGCAAGTGTCCTATTGGTATACTCCGTCCCATTGTCAGATCTCAGTATCTTCACCACTGCATTATACTGAGTCTGGACATATTTATGAAAGTCCCGAAAACAAGCAAATACATCACTTTTGTTCTTCATCAAATACAGCCAGGTGACACGAGATGCACAATCGATAAACGAAACAAAATACTTATACCCATTCATAGTGTTAGTAGCACATGGGCCCCAAACATCAGAATGAACTACCTCAAAGACTGAAGAACTCTTATGACCATTTCCAACATATGAACTCCTAGTAAGTTTTCCTAACTCACATGCATCACATACTAATTTCCTTTTATTTGATTTTGCATACATATCTGGATACAACTTATTTAGAGTATCAAAGGAAGAATGCCCCATCCTCCTATGATGAAGTATCAAAGTGTCTTCAGTCTTCTGCTGCAGCTCCTCCATTCCAGCCTTCTCTGCCATAGACACCAATGCTGAGTCCAGTCCGTCTTGATCTAGGTACCACAGTCCATCATGCCAAGTGCCAGTCCCAAGTCTTCGTCCCGTCCCTTTCTCCTGGAAGATCACCTTAGGAATATCAAAAGAAACAATGCATTTTAGTTGGAGAATTATAGAACTAATAGACAAGAGACTGACTGGGAAGGATGGAGCATGCAAAACATTGGATAACCTTACTGAACCCGTACAATTAACAGTACCCTTACCGACCACTGGTTGGAAAGTACCATCCGCAGTCTGAATGGTGTCTGTCGATGCTAGGTGAGTGTACGAGGAAAACTTACTAGCATTTTCGGTCACATGCCGAGATGCTCCTGAGTCGATAATCCAGTCTGACATTTTAAGGGAAGACATAGATGCAAGAGCGTGAGACTCGTCAGTACCTTCTGATGGATGGGCATACATAGCGGCGTTGAAGAATGGAGTGGATGCCTCCTCTGCTACGCTCCTCCTGTCTCCTTCGATTGACGCTTTTTGCTTTCCCTCCAGCAGATCCAGTAGCGCCTGATCCTCCTCAGTAAAGGCGCCGCCAGCTCCTCCATTCCCATCTGCCACCAGCAGGTTTGCCCGATAGCCTCCTCGACCGCCTCGTCGGCCTCCTCGACCACGTCCACGTCCAGCATATCCTCGTCCACGTCCACCACCTGAGTCTCCCTCCTTAGGTGGTTTGGTACAAGCATATCGATGGTGGCCCATCTCCCCACAGTTGTAGCACTGCCGATTCTGTTGCCAGAGCTCTCCCTTGGATCCTGTATCCCCCGAACCGGTAGCTGCTAGTGCTGACTTCACTTCGGGTAAAGCACCTGTCGATGATGCGCCTGTCCCTGTCTGTAATCTGATCCGCGTCTCCTCCTGAATCATGGCTGAGATAGCCTCCTCGAGACTAGGGATCGCTGGCTGGGCGAGGAGTAAGGCTGTTCTCTGTGTGAATGCTGCAGTCAGTCCCTTAAGGAATTTCATCGTCCTCTCCTGCAGACACACCTGTCTCTCCTTGCACTTTGGGTCCCCGCAGCTTGCCCGTTTGGAATGGTGATCATAATCCAGCCAGAGGCGTTCCAACTCCGTAGCGTACTCCTGCACCGTCTTCTCGCCTTGTACGGTGTCGTCGATCTCCCCTTTTATCTGGAAGATCCGTAGATTGTTACCTATGCCATCATAGGTTCTTCTCAATTTCTCCCATACGTCTTTCACCATCTCAATGCCATCTACTGTGGAAGCAATAGACTGGACTAAGGAGTTGAGAAGCCAGATATAAATCACCATATGAGTGGATTTCCACTCGTCGCGTCCTGTCGAGCCCTCTTCCGGCTCTGTCTTCTCGCCTGTCAAGAATCCCTCCAGGTTCTTACCTGCAAGGGTTCTTCTCACCCGCCGTGACCAACTCAAATAGGTGGCTGGTCCATCCAACTTCAGATCGATGGAGGGTAGTTCTAACTTTGGCGGTGCTCGTGTCGTGCTTTCACCAGCCGACACCTTTATCAACTTCAGCAATGTCGCCACATCGTCAGCATCCAGCTTCTTGAGAATCTCCTCCATCGATGCTTCTTCTCGATCACTTCACACTTGCTCCACGACTCACGCTCGTCCTTGCCGTCCTCTCCTAAATCCGAATATGTCTGATTTCATCGGATCTAGGGATTATAGGCATCTCCTTGAGATTGATCTCAAGAACGAGCGTGAATCTTGTACCCGCAATAGCGGTACAATGAATCCTGCAGCCGTAAAAACGGTACAGAAACGAGCGTGAATCTTGTACCCGCAATAGCGGTACAATGAATCCTGCAGCCGTAAAAACGGCAGCAGCAGCAGCAGTTGCAGCCGCAACAGCGGCACAGCAACGGCAGCAGCGCGGCAGCGGCGGCGGTGGCGCGGCAGCTGCAGCAGCAGCGGGGCGGCGCTGCGGCGGCGGCGGCGCGGCAGCAGCTGCAGCGGCAGCGGGCGGCAGCAGCTGCAGCGGCAGCGGGCGGTAGCGGCGGCGTAGAAGGGGGATTAGGGTTAGGGTTTGTGTGGAGGAGGGGTCTCTAACGGTATGCTAAGCAATTTTAGGCTCTGATACCATGTTGAGACTTGAAGTGATTTTATTGAATGGAGTAACAACATATATATAGGAGAGGCTAGCCTCCTCTCCTATCATTCTAGCCAATGTGGGACTAAAGCCCAATAACACTATATATATATATATCAACAGTATGTCGGTTCTGGCTCCGTTTTTAGCGCATTGGCAGAGTTGCTGTGTTTATCAAGTGGAAAGAACAAATCAACAGCCGAATCTCTGATAAATGGCAGACTCTACGGCGAATAGCAGTGCCACATATACTAGTGTCAGCAACACACTAGCGGGCACTAGCACGACGATTTCCTCCATTCGACTTGTTGATCGACGGTTGGAAGGGCTAGAGGGTTACTCGACATGGAGAAAGAAGGTCGAGAAGACACTTTGAGGAATGCGATTGTCCAAACATCTGACTGACAACTCTCCAGCAGACGATGATCCCATCATTGAGCAATGGGAGACAGATGACAGTCGACTGTTTACACAGTTGATGAATTCCATGGAACCATCACCGAAAGACATGGTTCAAAATACGGACTCCGTGAAGGAGTTATGGAAAATGTTGGCAGCGACGTTTGATGTTAAACACGATTTGTCTCGTATCTATGACTCGGTCGTTGGTCTGTACCCAGCAAATCAAGGAGATAAATCTCATAAAGACCATTTCCGAGCCTTCAAGGCACGGATGAGATCGACCGCGTATTACCTCTTACCTCGGATATTAATGAAGCACGGGCTTAACGTGAGCAGCTTCATGTCATGGCTTATCTCGCCTCTCTCTATCCTGATGCAGACTCTGCTCGTTTTCAGATTATTACTAGATCTGATGTACCGTCCCTGTTGGAAGCACACTATCGTGTCCTTCGGGTTGCCAAAGTCGTTGAGACCACTCCGGGTGATACTCCTGCTGATCGTTCTGCTCTCGGGACCGCTCGTACAGGATTTCGTGGTGGTCGTGGCGGCCGATGGGGTGGCCATAATACTGGTCGTGATGGAGGACGGGGCAATGGCGGTCGTGATGGAGGAAGACCGCGCACATGCTTTAACTGTGGTCAGCTTGGCCATTTCTATTGGCAATGCACTAAATCACCTGCTGCTAATATCACCACTGATGCCCCTGATGATGGTGTCCGATCTATTCAGATGACTTCGGACTCATATACAGAGTTCCTTGATTTCCAGGCTCAACGTCGTGGTGAAGCATCCACGTCTAGTTCCACAGCCGGATACTCAGCCGCGTGCATAGTGAAACCCAAGCAATGGGTAATTGACTCTGGTGCATCCTCTCATATGACTGGTGACGCAGGTATGATACATGATTATGTACCTGTACGTCGTATTTCTGGCATTACTGTTGCCAATGGCGGTTCCCTGACAGTCCGAGGCCGTGGAAGTGCCAATCTTTCTTTCGGACTGTCACTCAATTCTGTACTGCTTACTCCTGGGAACCCGTTCAGTTTAATTTCTATTAGTCAAATTACTCGTGAACTACATTGCTTGGTAACATTTTTTCCTGATGGTTGTGTTTTTCAAGACCTGAAAACTGGAAAGACTATCAGTAAGGGGCATGTGGCCGAAGGCTTGTACCTGTTTGACGTAACTCCTTCTGTTGTCTGTGCCGGCATGAAACTTGATCTTGTCGAGTTACATTGTTGGTTAGGCCATCCATCGTCCTAAGCTCTCTAGAAAATGTATCCATCTTTAGATATTTCCTCTTCTTTTCATTGTGAGCCATGTAGTTTTGCTAAGCATCATCGGGTTCCTTATCCGGTGAGTCCAAATAAAATTGCTTCCGCTCTTTTTGAGTTGGTGCATTCTGATATATGGGGACCCTATCCGACTGACTCTGTAATGGATTTTAAGTACTTTGTTACTTTTGTCGATGATTACTCACGTGTCACTTTTGTTTATTTGATGAAAAATCGCTCTGAATTATTTAACATCTGGTGCAACTTTCATGCTGAAATAAAAACACAATTTGGTCTTCCAATCAAAATTTTTCGGAGTGACAATGGCCGTGAGTATTTATCTCGTGATCTCGATAAACATCTGGCCCTCAATGGCATCATCCACCAAACCTCTTGTGCGTACAAACCACAACAAAATGGTGTAGCCGAACACAAGAATCGCCATTTATTGGAAACAACACGTGCTCTTATGTTTCAAGTACGTACTCCCAAGCGTTTTTGGTCGGATGCGGTTCTTACTGCTTGTTATCTTATTAACCGCATGCCATCGTATGTTTTCAATGGTAGCTCTCCCTTTTCTAGGCTTTTTCTTGGACGAGAACCATTTCCTCTGCCTCCCCGCATCTTTGGCTGCTTATGCTATATTCGGGATACCCGACCAACCCTTTCTAAATTAGATCTTAAGGCAATACAATGTATTTTTCTTGGGTATCTTAAAGATCAGAAAGGGTATCGGTGTTTCTTCCATGTCTTAAAGCGATATTTTTTCACTCGGAATGTTACCTTTGTAGAAACAGAATTTCCACCATTCCCACAATCAACGGGTCCGGCTCCTCTAGTCTATCCAGAAGAGGATTTTTTGTTATTTCCTACTCAAACACAACAGCTTTTCGTACGGGTGCCCTCTCTTACCTAGCCAGTCTCCCAGGCAGATGGTCCACATACACCGATTCAGCCATTGCCGAAATCGTCCACAGAATCCTCCTCCTCTGGTTCTACCAGCAGCTCCAGCTCCAGCTTCAATGAGTTGCCTCCATCTGTTCCACCAGCAGCTCCACCAGTTCCGCCAGTAGCTCCGGCGGTTCCGCCTCCAGAACTTCCTCGTCGTGCCTGTCGTGATCATCTCTTGTATGTTGACAGCTACAAAGGACTTACCGGTCACACTCAGTCTCTGGTGGCTACTATTAATGGGATTCAGATCCCCAATACCGCCGAGGAGGGTCTTCGACATCCTGGTTGGCGTGCTGCTATGAACGAGGAGATGAAAGCTCTTCCGGAGAATCATACTTGGGACTTAGTCGACTTACCTACTGGTAAACATGCAGTCGGCTGCAAATGGGTGTTCACGATTAAGGTAAATCCGGATGGCACTCTTGATCGACTGAAGGCTCGTCCGGTGGCCCTCTCAAACATATGATGAGGATTACTTCGAGACATTCTCTCCTGTGGCCAAAATGACATCCGTTCGTGTCCTCATGGCCTTGGCCATTCGATATGACTGACCGTTACTTCAGCTAGATATAAAGAATATTTTTCTCCACGGGGATCTTGATGAAGAGGTATATGTGATGCAACCTCCCGAGTTCGTTGCAAGGGAGGGTAAAGTGTGTCATCTGAGGAAGGCCCTTTATGGTCTGAAACAATCACCTCGTGCATGGTTTGGTCGATTTACACATGTTACTCAAATTGGTATGTGTCAATCAAAGAAGTAACATTCAATCTTCTATCGACGCACATCTGCTGGAAGAATACTCCTTGGTGTCTACGTTGATGATATTGTAATTACGGGAGATGACAACCAGGGTATTGCAAGTCTCAAGAAGTTTCTTGGAGAACAATTTCAAACAAAGGATATGGGATCCTTGAACTATTTTTTGGGCATTGAGGTCACACGGGGTAAGCGGGACATTGTAATGTCTCAAAGAAAGTATGTGCTGGACATACTAAATGATGCAGGCATGATGCAAGCAAAGGGAGCAACCTTACCTATAGATCCAGGGGCGAAGTTACTTCCAGACGAAGGGTTCCTGATGACCAATTCAGATCAGTATCGTTGAGTAGTTGGAAAACTCAACTACTTGGCGGTTATGACGCGTCCGGATATTTCTTTTGCAGTGATTGTTGCAAGTAGATTTATGGCTTCTCCAAAAATTCCATACTGGCAGGCAGTTCTCAGAATTTTGTGTTATCTAGTAAAGAATCCAGGAAAATGAATTCGAATGGAGAATAATGGACACACTCGCATTGAGTGTTTTACTGATGCTGACTGGGGATCAAGCCTGACAGATAGACGGTCTACATCTGGCTATTCAGTATTTATTGACGGAAATCTAGTGTCATAGAAGAGCAAGAAACAAAGTGTGATAGCACACTCAAGCTCAGAAACAGAATATCGAACTATTGCTCATGGTACGTCAGAGATATTATATATGAAGCATCTCCTACAAGAACTGGGAGAAGACGCAGGGTCTCAAGTGGCAGATCTATGATGTGATAACCAGTTTGCTATTTACATTGCCACCAACCCAGTATTTCATGAACGGACGAAGCATATTGAAATTGACATTCATTTTGTTCGTGATGAATATACAAAGGGAGTGATAAAGTTTCAACATGTGAGGACCGGCGACCAGATAGCTGATATCTTCACAAAGCCTCTTCTGGGTCCTCGGGTTCAATTTTTATGTAACAAGCTGGACATGATTGACATCTATGCTCCAGCTTGAGGGAGAGTGTTCAGTGTTATATTAGAGTTATGAGTTAATGGGCTTTAGTCCCACATTGCTTAGAATAATAGGAGAGAAGGCTAGCCTCTCCTATATATATGTAGTCTCTCATCAATAATAATCATCTCATTATTTCCATTCTACAGTACTAAATAAACTATTATTGCTTCTCATGACTTTCCATGAGTTTCCATTTATTTGGATGAAAACTAGAATAACTAGTACTTTCCACTTTGGTGGTGGGTTCTACAACTTTACTAACTTAGTTTCCAACAACAAAACAAGCAATAAAATGGAAACTAGCTCTACTTTCCACTTTCCTACTTTCTCTTTTACTTTCCATTTGACAAACAGGATCAAAGAGAAACTCTCTCCCGGTAAAAGTTAAATAGAGTAAATAACATTCCTGCTATCTTCGTGTTCATGGATTTCAATACTAGTTAATTCATATGCACTCTACGCAATCTGGAAAAGCACAATAACGACACAACAAAGGCTTTTTCACAAATTAACTTAATCTCGAAGTATATAAAATTATAAGTATATACCTTTTCCTTTAAGATTATAGATTGATTCTTCACGGGGCAGATGGAAACTAGGCCGAGCTGGTCCGTCTGATCCTTGAAATACTGTTTAATGTAATGCTGCCCACTTTTGGGTGATCATGCGCTGGATGCTCCTCCATTGCCACCGACGTCCAATCCTGCACCAACATTGTTCTGTCGTTTCCTTCCTGACATGTCCTTCGAGTGTCGTGTCATATAATGAAGAAAAGAAAAAGGGTTCAGTTTGCAGAAAGAAAGAAAAACGAGGGTTGAGTTCATGTGTGGCTCACACACATAGGATGTGGATGCCAATTAAATCATGACAACTAAAACACTTTACTCAACGAGGAGGGTTGGATTTGGTTCATGTCCGTGGGTAACACACACCTACTGTAAGGAAGGCCCAATGAGAGCTGGGAAAGTCATGGGAACATAACATCCCAAGGTGAGTGTGTATATATTGTTTACTCAAAAAAACTTTGGAATCTCTGGTTGTAAAATTAGTAGGATAGAAACAGATAAAAAGAAATGTAACTTCAACCAAATGTCAAACATGAGGGTGTACACTTTGATAGACGAGATACCTAGGAGCGATAGTTTTGGTACGTAGGATAAATGATCCATTATAATGGAGAGATTAACGAGTTGTTCATATAATTCAAACAAGATTGTTAAAATGGAAGACTGCGTCTGGATTGCTTTCTGATCGCAAGATACATCTGAGTTAAAAGAAAAATTCTATAGGACAACTGTAAGACAAATCTGTCCAGAAAATGAGCGTACTAGCTGAAATTAGAGTGCTAAGACGAATGAGAGGCAATCCATTTAATTAAAAGATGATATTTAAAAAATAAAGGTGTTAATGGAAAGGTGGTGGTGACCCCATTGGAGGTTAAGATCGTCTCTGGTGGTGACATGTGCAATGTAGACGAATGGTTGCACTGTCTCCGAGCTGTAATATATTATTTAAAGGAATTGCTAGAAGTAGGTCTTGGCCTAACGAACTTCGATTAAGTATGCACTAAAGGTTTGATTGAGTATGCAGGAAAGGATATAATTTTTGTTAACGGTACAATTGCCAGCCCTTAACATAGCTGAGTGGAAGAAATAATTCAAATAGCAACCCCAAAGATTGGGGAAAAGGTTTTGTTGTTAAATGTATTTTTTGCTCCACTTAAAAGAAGATTCTTAATCTTTCTATTAACATGCATATCTGTATATTTTATTTATATCCAATCCTATGAACTCCACAAATTATGGTGTCCTTGTCGTCATCAGGGTCTGAAGGGACCTTGGGCCGAGCAGTTCTGTCCGTTCCAGCTGGGTATAGAACTCTATAAAGCCCACACAAATAAACCCTTTCTGCCCCAAAAGCCGATTTAAATTTGATTCCGCCTCCCCCTCTCATCCCCCTCACCCCCACTTGAAAATACAAGACAACATATAATAAAAATCCTAAACCTACACCTTTCTTCCCCGATCCTCTATCTTGCTAAATCGCGAAATCTGTTCCCCTGCGAGGCTGTGCTCTCCCCCTTGAGAAGTTACACTCTGGCCTCCTATCATGCATTATTGCATTCAAAAGCCACATGCCCCAAATTTTGGGATGTCAATGATGCAGGCAACAAGTCCATATCCGCCTAAGTTTGTTCTAAGAAATGTTAAATTTGATCTTAATTATTAGTCCAAATTCTCCTTCCAATAGAATATATCCAGCTTCTATACTTTCATAATTTATGTGTGATTCTAGGAAGTGGATTTGTCTAGTATTTAAGATTGAAAGAAATAGACTTTGGTTTTTCTGTAAGATTTGTATGCTAATTTAAAGCATCCTCAGAAACAAGTTTGTCATTGGAATGGGTAATCATGTTTTCTACTTTTCTTTCGTTATAAAATGGGTAATTTTTATTTGTTGTAAATTTATAAACATCTTTGGTAGGAATCTTGTTTTGTTCATCAACTAATACTATTTACTTGGCCATCCATTTGCAGATTTTGTTGGAATAAGGTTGAGTTCAACTTGTAGATTTTGTCATTTTGTCAAAATCAAGATTTTAAAAGGCTCCCGTCTCGCCGTCTTAGCTGTCTGCTTAGACGTTTCAAATCCTCTATTACATCAACATCTTAGGCAGCCACTTCGACTTGCGTTGACTTAAATGTGAACCGATACCTAAAACTTTTTTTGAATTTGGAAGCTCACCTAAGCCAAGTAACTTAAAGCTATGGATATTATTAAATATTGTATAAAAGAGGAGGTATAATAGTTTTTACCTTTTTTCCTCTTCAATTCCTTTGTGTTTTCCCTAACACATGAAATATCATCCCTATCTTTGACTACGATGTCCATTACCAGGTGACATGTAAGTCTCTCCTAGTCTCCCTTTCTTTATATTTTGCTTTCTAATTGTTTTGTCCTCTCTCTCTATTTAGTTATTGATACTATTAGCTACTGTTTCTTTATTGAAACTTCATGCAGTTGATGTTGAAATCTTATTATACTTGTGTGTTTAATACACACAACAAGATTTGTATGGGATGCTTATAGTTTTTTAATTATACATTTATCATATCAATTAGAAGGAAACCACAACACGTTAGGGCATAAACCACAAGCTTCTCTTGAGTTACTACACAATACGTACTCGCCATTTTTGCATTGAGGCCTCCGCCTAGGCCTTTTAGTCCTTACAGCCTAGTGTCGCCTTAACAAGCTTGATTTGTCCTAATTGGGGCTCACATTTTTTCTTACTCATAGAGTGAATGCTGCTGACAACTTGGGGCATTATAAGTTTTAATAATTACATGTTTGTATTAGCCTCCCTACTGCATACCCCAAAATTTTATTCTCAGGACTTTGTCGTCTCGTTGCCTCGCGTCGCCTTAAAAAGCTTGGTCAAAATTCCATCGAAAACAACAAACGTTTCAACTGAAATGGGGACCAAACTAATCCTTTATGAACATACAAGTAGTGTTCAGATATTGACATGTATGATCGTTATACTGGCCGCTATACTGATTTTGAGGAGATCGATACGATTTGGGTGTCCAAGGCAGAAAATAGGTCCAAAATATATCGACTAGTTTGACCAGTATACTACCAATATTTGATCGGTATATCAACCGATTGTATAGGTACTCCAGTCGGTTTAACCAATATACTAGCTAGTTTAATCAATACAAAGAATCTTTTGCCATTGAATGATTGTGCGTCTGCACCTCGCTACGCGGTTTCACGTGTACATGTCCACAAGCATATGTCGGCTTGGGTTCTCCACATACTATTATCCTCCATTCCTCCTTGGTTGCGTTGAATTTTATTGAGTTTATAAATTCTCTCCAACCTCAAAACTATGTCCGCCGCTAATCACCACCCAGCCTCTGCCGCTACACCACCCAAGCCTTCTCCATCAATATGTGGTCGACTATGGATCATATGAAACTCCAAGAAGATCTGATAGTTTTGTGAGTCTATGACTCACTGTCGACCTGACATCAACTCTTTATGTCGGTGCAAAATTCCTAGCCGAGGTTGCTATGAGCACGAGAGGCAATGCCATAAAACCTAGAGAACCAGTTGGCGGGTAGTAGACCTACCTTTTGGCTATGCTATCTAAGCTCATACAACCAAGGGGCATCCTCAAAGTTCCCTAGACTAGAAAGAGTCTAGATGAATAGGTATGAGCATACAATTGGTATAGTGAATTGCATTCATCTCCATGACACATTAAGCAAAAAGAAAAAAGGAATGGCAGTCCCATAACAATACAAATTCTATGGAAACCGTAAGTACTGCATCATTGCAAGTTTTAGCGAGTACTATATCCATAAACAATATATAATTGCTATTACTAGAATTCTAGAAGTCTCTTTCCAGTGTTAATACCATGGTAACTTTCTCATCCTTTATTATAGATAATGAAACTTCTATCTACAACAATCAGTATTTTGCATTTCATAACCATTAATTTCTTAGATTTAAAGCCTTGTTTTGTGGGTAATTTTCAATGCACTGCCTCGTAAAATCTGTATACATTGTAGTACAATTGGTCATCCGTCTCAAACTTTATGTAATCTCTCTATTTAAATCCTTGATTTACACTTAACATTTTGTTGGCATCTGTGTTGGGTAATTAAAAAACATGTCCATAAATTGAGATTGCCAAGATTGATCGGTGACACTATTTTGAAAACTAAGACAAGTGAATTTGTGGAAGTTGGAGGTTACAGCCAATTAAGGAAAAGACGAGCAATGTTGTAAAAATCGCTAGGCGGAGTCGGTGCGCCGGAGGGCCGACTAGCGCCTAGGGCGCCTAGGCGCCGATTTTTTTTTAATGTACATATATGTTTATATAGGGGGGAGGAGAGGAGAGAGACAGCAGCCACTCCTCCTCTCCCCTCCCCTCTGCTCCCCTCTCCCCTCCTCTCCTCCTCCTCCCCTCCCCTCTCCTCCTCCCCTCCCACCACCTCCCCTCTCCTCTCCTCCTCCTCCTCTCCTCCTCCGCTCCCCTCTCCTCCTCCCCTCCTACCACCACCACCACCACCAACAACAACAGAAGCAGCAGCCGCCACCACCACCACCAGCAGAAGCAGCAGCCGCCGCCGCCACCACCGCCACCACCGGCGACTACGACGGCGACGACGACAGGTAAGTACATAATTTTGTTTCTTTTTTTTTTTGTTTTTTGTTTTTTTTTGAATTTTTAAAAAAAATTAGCCGCCTAAGGGCCGCCTAGGGGCCGCCTAGATCGAAACCGCCTAGGACCGCTGCCTAGGGGGTTTTCGGTGCGGCGGACGGCCGCCTAGCGCCTAGGCGGCCGCCTAGGCCGATTTTTAGAACACTGAAGGCGAGAGATCGTCTTGGGTGGTTTGGGCATGTTTAACCAATAGATTCACCTGTTTAGATGAGCGACAAGTTGAAGAAGCTGCTAGAACTAGAGGTAGGTCTAAACGAACTTAGATTGATGCTGACAAGGACATGATTTTGCTAATGTTAGAGTTGACATGGCCTTTAGGAGCGGGAGAAAATGATTCGTTAGCCGAACAGATTTTTGAATAGGACTTTTTGTTGTATTTTGTATATTCCATCTGCATATTATAATCTTAGACGCAATCCTGAATTCATTTGTTTTACAATTTCATAGGAAAGAATTTTTTTCTGTTTACCAATTTGTTTTTTAGAGAAGTCATTAGTTGTCTTATGAAGCTATCATTTGTAATTTGTAGTTTTGAAGATGTACCTTATAGTGGAGGAGGGCAAATCACATGCAAAGGCAGTCTCAAGGACAACGAGTTCCTCTTAACGAGGCTCTTTCATGGGCAACTTTCTTTGGAAGATCTACCATTGCACTTCTCATATGCTGTAAGCAGCCTTATAATGAAAGTATAGTAAGAGATTTATTTCCTAATGCTTGTTAACTTACCACTGTAAGAGTCTTTCCGGTGCAAATAAATTTAACATATATGAAGTATTAGAAAATTGGATTTGAAACGTTATTGTTATTTGTTATCTCTTTCATTCATTTGTAGGTAAAGATTTATTTGAATAAGTAATTTTCTTTTCTAACTCTCATTGGAACTATACTAACTTTCAAATAGACTGAATATATCAGGTTTAACCCAAAAATAATGATATTTATGAGCTATCTAATTATTTACAAGTTGAGCATGGGTCTTCATGTAACAAGGGAATTTGTTATCAGCTTGCATTCATGTAGTTCCTTCAGTGATATATTAACTTAGCGTCATCATCCAAGCCTTCTCCTATTAGAATAGGGTCGGTACGGAGCGTAAGAATTTAAGAATGCTCCTCAAGTAATTGAGAAATCTTTTATGACCAGCTCTCAATTTGACGTCAACCTGTATGATGCTGCAAATTCCTAATTCTCAAGCTAAGCTAGCTATGAGCAAGTGATGGCCTTGCTATAATAGAACCTTGGAGGTCAGTTGGGAGATGACTTGATGAGTGGACCTACCTTTTGGTGATATGCTAACTACACTTAAAGGCATTCAATTGACAGTTTCTAGAAATATGATGCTCCTTGACCCATGACTAAGCCTAGTTGAAGGAACTTAGCAACTTATCTTAAAACTAAACATGAGATAATAAAGGTAAAGAAGGCTACTTGTTGCTAATATGATGCGATCATCCTGATTAATACTCACTGCCCCAAGGCCACCAATGCAGGGTCTGAGAAGGGTCAAAATGTACGCACCCTTACGCCTGTTGGCCCTCGCCTTCTTAATATAATATGATGGCATACGTTTATATAAGATGGATTTAGTGATTGCAATCAGGGACCCAGTACTCAGTTACACCCTTAATAACAAGGGAAACCTTTCGTTCTTTTTGAGCTTAGGAAACTCTTAACTAGGCTAGGCTAGATGACATCACGACATGAATATAAAAGATCGATGTATCATTTTGTGTTGTATAATTTAGAATAACTTAAAATCAATTGTCTCGCCGCATGTTAACCAATTCTGGTGTTGCCATGGGGTTTTCTTGATTTCGGGAGGAGGGATTCGATTTTACTAGGTCAGAACCTAGGAATCCAACAAATCAAGAAAACAAGAAAACTAGGGTGAGTTTTCGGGAGGAGGGATTCGATTTCATATTAGCAACAAGTAAAATTGGCAGAGGACAACAAAGGCCAACAAAGAAAATTGGCTAGGGTGAGTTTTCGGGAGGAGGGATTCAATTTTCTTGATTTTAGTTGAGTTTAGTCAAATTGGCAGAGGACAACAAAGATCAACAAGTGATTTGTGTTATTTGATCAGACAGGCAACCGTTACTCAAACTAGGGTGGTATGTTGCACACCCAATTCTAAGAAAGATACAAGGAAATAGCTCAACAAGTTTTTAAGATTAGCTTATAATTTAGGATTAGTATCCATTTGTTGGTAGTGGATTCTTGGCTAAGGCAATTTTGAGTAAGAGAGGCTTGACTATCGGTTCGATTTGAGAAATTAAGTCTTGAGATGTTGAGTCAAGTCGGCTTACAATATCAAGTCAACTCCGGTATCGGCTCGAGGTGTTGGGTCAACTCATGATATTGGTTGAGGATGCTTGATAGGCATCAAAATCAGCTAGCAAAGTCAAATTGGTACACATGCAGCTTATCAACAATATTGACTTATTTTGTAGTCAACTCAGAATGTCTCGACTGTCTTTATATGCTCTGCTTCAATCAGACATCTGAATTTGGCACATTCCCCTGCTGAATGAAGTCATGGTTGCCACGATGGGGGTGGAAAGAGCCTCTATCAGCACATTCTTCGAAAATGATTAGCCAAATAAAATGTATATGTATGAGTGTTTTGGTCCATGTGTGGCGATAACTGTACTCTCATTAAGAGGGTAAGACAACCCCTCTTATTGTTTATGGAAGTTTTATCGGTTGTCTTATGCATAATGATCAATGTTAAATAATGGACTGGTTAGATTTTTTTTTTTAGATGGAGAACATATCAGAATGGCCAACTGACTTGTAAGTCTAATATAAGTGATTAAACTGGTTGAGTGACTTCTTAGCTTGATTGTTCCACCAGATCGGTCGTGATGTAACAAAATCTAATTAGACTGGTTGAATGGCTTGTTACTCCAATAGATGAAGACATGATTGTGTTGGTCGAGTGACTTGTTTATCTGATTTCTACACCAGATCGGTCGAAAGACCTATTGACTTAATATAACAAAATTTAATTGAAATTGTCTAGTGACTTTGCTAGTTAAATAGACGAAGAAAGATCGAACTATATGATGACTTGTTAGCCAGATTGGTCGAAAGATTTGTTTACCTAATTTAATGAAGTTTGATTGGATTTGTCGAATTACTTGTTAGTCTAATAGGCAAGGAAATGATCAGACTGGTTGAATGGGTTATTAGCTCAATGACTACACCGGATAGTTGATAGACATGTTGACCAGATATAACAAAGTTTGATTTGACTGGTTGAGTGACTTGTTGACGCCAGATCGGTTGAAATACTTTTTAACCTGATATAGCGAAGTCTGATTGGACTAGTCAAATGATTTGTTTTTCCAATCGGAAAGGAAATAATCGAACTGGTCCATTGACTTGGTAGTCCAATTTAAGTAGATTATCACCGAGAACTAGGGCTGGCGATGGGTAGGGTAGGGTAGGGTAAGGGCAGGAAGAGGGCAGGGTAGGGTAGGGTATTGACTTTTTTTGATACCCTAGGAGAGTCATGAGGGTAGGGTAGGGTAGCCCTCTTCCAAAAAACCAATACCCATTACCCGTCCTTACCCTTAACCCTCACAGGGTAGCTGAGGGTCAGGGTAGGGAGGGTAAGGGTATTACCCTTGCCATTTTATTTTTTTAACTTTGAAAATCAATTTTTTTGCTACTAAACAGGGGGGAATATTTTTTCTTTCCATTTCATTTTTTTCAGATTTTGACAGCATTCAAAAATCATAACAACTTAACAAGAAATAATAGGGAGAATATTTTTTTTACTAAAGGCGTTGAACCCAGTTATATATTAGAACCTGGGCTGCCTACATACCCAAGGAGGGGGCTAGACCTGACTCCTTAGGATCAAGCACCATGTAGTTCTCCTAATCCTAAGTACTAATTACAAAAAACTACAAGGTATCCGGGTAATTGCACTAGGGTAATTGCACTAGCCGTTCAGTTCAGGGTGGGGAGAAGGGTAGGGTCGAGGGTTTTAAAGGGTTAGGGTTAACGGGTAGTAGGTAGGGTAGTGATTCAGGGTAGGGTAGGGTTCAGGGTAGGGTTACAGGGCAGAGGGTAGGGCGGGTAGGACGGGTACCCGGGTAATTACACTAGGGTATCAGAATAAAACCCTTACCCTACCCTAATTCCAAGAGGGTAAGGGTAGGGCTTGCCCTCGAAGGGTAGAGGGTACCCATGGGCACCTGAGGGTGCAGGGTACCCGGCTAGGGTAGAGGGTATGAGGGCAAAATCGCCACCCCTACCGAGAACTATATTAATTTGGCTCAAGCTTTGACTCTTCCGAGGGGGATTTTGACTTGATGCTCATCGAGTTATAATCTGGTTTGATCCCTCAACTCTTCTCAAGTTGAAATATGACTTGGTTTAAGCGTTGACCTTACCCAAGTTGGATATGTGATGTGAATCGACCAGATCGATTCACAAATAATTTATAGAAAAATAGAAATAGAAGAAAAATAACGATCTTTATTAGAGAAAAGAACAAACTCCCAACTTTGATGGACGGACAAAGTCTAAACCCTTCTGAATGACGCTTGAGAGTTTCTTCTCAACACAAGCATGAAAACTAATGACGGCTAGCCCTAGCTATAAATAGAAAGGAGAAACAAAACCCTAAGAGGGTTATTGTGGTGAAAGACCACAATACCCCTTTATGCCTAAATCACTGAAAGGCCTAAAAAGTGGGCCCGCATCAATACCGCCCCCTAAAAGAGCCACCTTGTCCTCAAGGTGGAAATCTGGGAACTGCGTATGTTGCTATAGCGGCCTCTTCCTCCGTCGGATCCTCCGCCTCCTCCTCTTCCTCCGTGGTGGTCGTCGTGGGGGTAGATCCCCTCTCTGGAAGTTGGCGGGATCCGCCGTTTCTCCAAAGAAATTGCTGCCTCCGGCGTGCCTCGCTCCTCCTGGCGATTCCGCTCCTCCCGTCCAAGCCGGAACTCCCGCCAAGGCCCTTCCCGGACCCGCGAACCGATCTCCGTAGTTCGCTGTCATCGTCCGACCCCCGTAGGGGGCCCCAAGCCCTAGGGCTTCTCCCGAATGTGGAGCCGATCCGCCGGGACCGTACGGGTCGCCGGCGTCCGGCCACGGCCGCTCGCCGGCGGCTCCTCTGGCACCGACCGGCCAGGGGTGGCGGTCGGCGGCCGGCCAGCGACCGCCCCCAACGGCAGCGGCCCCGCCCGGGCTCGCGCGGTCGGCGGCGAAGCCCTCGCGACCTTCGGCCGCCGTCCGGTGCTGCTCGCCGGCCGCCAGGGCCCCGCCCGGCGGCGCGGTGGTGACGGCGGGTGCGGGCCATCGCCCGTCGGCCGGTCCTCCGTGATCTTCGGTCGTTTTCCCCTCCGTTTGAACAAACCCTAGTTGGTCGCCTAGGGTTTGGGTTGTCGCCGCCTCCGCTTCGCCGCCATTGATCTTGTTCGAGATGTTTTGCAAAAGCATCATGATCGTCGACGTCTCCTTCCGCATATCACGCATCTCCGTGCGGATCTCTAGGTTCGTGGACGCTTGATCCTTCGCGAGGACCTCCATGGATTTCTTCAAGCTCTCGATCTCGGCGGTGAAGTCCTCCCGAAGACCTCGGATCTTCTCGTCGATCGTGTTTCTCGTCCCATCGACCATGGCTCGTAGAAAGCTCTGATACCAATTGATGTGAATCGACCAGATCGATTCACAAATAATTTATAGAAAAATAGAAATAGAAGGAAAATAACGATCTTTATTAGAGAAAAGAACAAACTCCCAACTTTGATGGACGGACAAAGTCTAAACCCTTCTGAATGACGCTTGAGAGTTTCTTCTCAACACAAGCATGAAAACTAATGACGGCTAGCCCTAGCTATAAATAGAAAGGAGAAACAAAACCCTAAGAGGGTTATTGTGGTGAAAGACCACAATACCCCTTTATGCCTAAATCACTGAAAGGCCTAAAAAGTGGGCCCGCATCAATATGATTTGGTTGGAGCCTTGACCGTTAGACTTAGTTTGGTCCTTGACCATTTCCAAGATGGAATTCTTATTCGAGTTTTGACTCTCATCAGAATTTTGGCTCAGGACTTGTCTCAACCCAAGATGGAATATGACTTGGTTTTGAGCCTTTACTCTCCATAAGGTGGAGTTCTAATTTGAGCCTCGACTCATATAGATTTTGATTTAAGCCTCAGCTCTCCAAGATGCAATAGGACCTGGTTTGAGCCTCGAGTCCTTAAGATGAAATTTGATTTGAGCCTTGACTCATCAAAATTTTTGTTCGGACACATAGTGAGATGGTTTTGCCGATTGATTTAGCTTTACTCATAATGAGGGGGATGTTTTTTTTTTCCTTCTTTTGCCTTGTGTGTTTTGTTTATTTAACATGAAGGCAGTAGTGCACATGATTATGGTAATGTGTGTTCGCTTTTTTTTTTAATACATTTTTTAATAATACTTCTGTATCACCACATATGTCAAGTGCATAAGAAGCATAATCTTGATGATAGTGCATTATTCACCGACAAGTACGTCCCACACTAGTCCCCCGAGACAAGGTTTTGGACTCACCCCACTCGAGCGTGCACAAGTTGAGACGTTCTCACGGGGATTTAAGATCCAAGACATGACATCCTAGGTTATGTATGTGATGTGTGGAATAAGGACTCACTTGTCAGGAGTCTGTGTCAAACTACACTTTCTAGTGTCTTCATTCTAAGATGAGAGGCCTCCCAGAAGAATGACTTCTCTCTTCAAGATCTTTTGCCGTGACTACTTCTATTTTGTTTTCTATTTTTGTCATTTGACTTTCTCCCCCCCTTTTTTCTTCTCTGGAGGCTTATATGCTCTATTTTGCAACACCAGCTTGACAATTGGGCCTAAATTTTTTTTGTCAATTCACCTCATACAATAGAACCTAGTTAAGGACTGAACCTGTTCTATTAAAGTCTTTTGGCAACACTAAAGAGTTAGACTGACTCGTTCATAGTAGTGCATGTGCAACCATCAACCAAGGTTCGAAATATGGTATCAAAATTGGTTTTGGGCCCTTCCTATAAGTATCGGTATCGATGATTGCGGATCCTTCATTTTAGAAAGCAAAAAAAAAAATGATAAAAAATTGTAAGTAGAAAAATATTTGATACATTTAGACAATTTTATATACCATATATTGTTTCTCGCTAGTTTTAAATGGAGTAATATTAATATGGATGAATACTATGAATTTGTAGATATACAACTTCAAGAATATACAACTTCGACAAATAGTAATGGTTATAGTTTATCGATAAGGAATCTTCTCGATACACTGTAATATATAGATCTTCAACAAGACATAATCATTATGTTGACACTAATTTTTCTTTCTTTTAACTTTTTTGGTTTAATTTTTCTCTACCGTTGACCACAAAGATATCCCAAACTTCGATATCGATCAATAACGGTAGCGGTTGGTAGAGATTCGGGATATGCCAAAACCGATACATATCAGGTGTATCGTATGGGTATCGGTCGATACTAATAACTATGTTATCAAGTGCCATAACTAGGAATATAGTTTTATCTCGAAGCATGAACAAACAAGTGGGTTTGGTCATAGAACTTCTACTTGATGGATTTGGACAAGGTATATCTGTCAAAGCAATGCATTAGCATAATTGTCATGTCATGATTCCTTCGAATCGATAAGTCGTTACTGGACGTAATGTCACACAAGCCTAAATTGCGCTTGTCAAGGCGTGCTTGTGCTTATTTTTGTAAAATATATCTTTTTATAGAATTTGCAGCGGATAACATAAAAATTGAATAATACACAGTGAAATTGAAATAGATCTTTATTGAAGACTTTTGCAGCGAAAATACTAGGCTCTCAAACATCCGAGTACAAAATGTCGAACTTAGGTTACAACTTTTTAGAATGGCAGCAACTTGCTCAAACTCGCGAAAAATATTAGGCTCTTAAATAGCCGAGTACGAAATGTTAACTTAGCTTATAACTTTTCAGAATAGCAGAATGAGATACAACTTGCTCCAAACATCATATCCTTTATTAACAAAAAGTAAAACACCTTCAATGGGCGTCTTCTTCTTGAAAATCAAGCTTTAAAATGATTGTAAAGCTTCTAAAGAGTCGAACGAGCTTTTAAGGTCTCTGATCGTCTACTAGGTTCCCGACACCTGTAGAGACGTGGGTCAGTACATTGGAGAATATGCTGGAGAACAACGGCTCTAACCCGACTCACCTAAAATCAACATGTAATCATGTGGCATCAACATTTTGATAGTGATCTTTCTATTTTTTTTTTTTTTGCCTTAAAAGTCATTTAACAATTCATTTATGATAGGAATGTAAAACAAAATAACTTCCACCATACTGTACCCACGGTCGATTATCCTTCCCTGCACTTAAGGATTAACTTCTTTTTCCGTACATAAGACATCATTAGCGGTGTAGCCTATCTATATGAAGGTCACTGGTGACACATCAACTTGTACTATTTTTGGAATTACAACGTTCCTTTCAACGCAGGTAGCTAGTCCCACTAAAAGTCTCGCAATTTCTATGCTATTACGATGACTAGTTATCCATGTTCCTCCTAGGTCAAATTGGTTCCGTGGCCACATATTTTTTTGAGAAAACCAAATATTGTCCACGAGTTGTTCATGGCCATGCATGTATATGCAACGTAGCTTTAAAAAAGAACATATCATGCATAGTAACAATTTTTTTTAATAAACATAGCCACATTTTATAATTTGTAATACTAAATTTTCTCGAGCCATCGCTCGTAACACTAACCGTCCAATCTAGGAACTTAACTCTTACCACCCAATCCAGGGACTTACCATAAATGATGACTCAATGGTCCCAAACCTTTTGCCATAGTTCTATTCCTTTGTTACAATAGTACAACATTCCATTCTTCTACATCAGGTTAACAACAACGTACTTATTTATCTTTTGATCTTTTGAAACTTTTGCTAAGGTATTATTGATCAAGAACACAATGGAATAACGAAAGAAGTCCTTTTGTTACGTATAAAGATTAAGGAGCGAAGGATGCCACTCACTGTTGGAGAATTGTCGAGAGAAATAAATTTTCCACGCAACGGTCAAGTTTCGCTTATTTGCTCACTGCATTTGCACCAAGAACGATTCAATACTCTTCTTTTCTTTCTATCAGAATTTGATATGAATGCCAAAATTGATGAAGGCAGAGTAATGAAAAGATCCATAAAAAATATTCATAAAAACGCATCCACAAAACCAATAACGAAAGCATTCAACAAAAACGAATAGTAAAAATGTTTTGAGGAAGAGACTCTGATATAAAGTTTATTTTCGAAGATATGATTTACTGCATATATGACGAGTCCAAAAAAGTCATTCTATAGAGAGAAAAGTATCTTAATTCATTTTGCCTCAATCAATCGATATCGGCAAAATTTCCCAATTATTTAATTCCTACATGGCTGTTCAAGCCACTTGCCTACACCTTGCTCCCTATAGGAGCGGGGCACTACATAATAACCTACTAAAAAATGTTTCGTACTCGAAACTGAAAATAAAAACCTACCTCTATCGAATAAGGAAGGAATATTTTCCTTCATATCCGTTTCAAGCTTCCAAGTCAATTCATCGACAGAATGATTTTGCTACAACACTCGAACTAAAGAAACGTCACAACTCCGTAACACCTTTTCCTTCATGTCCAAGATTCCAACAGGTTCCTCCGCGTAAGATAATTCTCTTTGTACTCCCAATTGATCGAAGTCTACTACATGATTCGGATCATGTACGTACTTCCATAGTTAAGAAACATGGATAATATCATCCACTTCAGCCAACGTCGATGGTAACACGATCTGATAGGTAACTAGAGTAACTCGTTTAAGGATCTCAAACGAGCCAACAAATCTCGGGCTCAACTTGTCCTTTGCACCGAATCTTATAACTCCTTGCACGAGTGTTACTGTCATGAACACATGGTTACCTACTATGAATTCTAACGGTCGCCGATGGGTATCTACATAACTCTTCTGCCGACTTTGTACTACACGTAGCCTCTTGCGAATTATGTGCATTTTTTCGACAGCTTGCTGCACCAGTTCCGGTCCAAGTAGGTATCCTAACTTGTCTTCCTGTATATCAGTAACTGATATTTCCTCATTTATAGTGCCTCATATGGCGTCATCTGAATCCTCAACTGATATCTATTGTTATATCAAACTCCGCCAACGGCAAGTGGGTATCTTAACTTGTCTTCCATCGCACAGAGGTGCAACATGTTTTTGAGAAATTGATTCACCCTTTTAGTTTGGCCATCCAGTTTGAGGATGGTATGCCAAACTAAACTTTATCTTTGTTCCTATTGCAGACTGAAGACTACTCAGAAACGTGACACAAATCACCCATCCCTACATGACACTGTCGAAATAGGCACTCCATGCAATCAGACTATCTTGTCCAGATAAAGTTGGGCTAACCGATCGACGTTTCAAAAAACTTTAATTGTGAAGAAATGTACCGACTTGGTCAATCGATCAACAATGATCTAAGTCGCATCATTCTTCCGCTGTGACTTAGGTAATCCATGGTGATGTGGTTCCACTTCCACTCTTGAATGACGAAATTTTGCATCTCTCCGCCAGGTCTTTGATGCTCTGTCATTACTGGCTAACAAACCAAACACTGTGAGACGAAGATAGCCACTTCTTCGTTCCGTGCCACTAAAAAATTGTATACAAAATTGCATCATTCCGTGCTACTAAAAAATTGTATACAAAATTGCTTCATTCCGTGCCACTAAAAAATTGTATACAAAATTGTATACAGTTTTGTACTTTCCGGATGCAATATATACTTGACATAGTGAGCCTCAACCAGTCACTCTTTTCGGAGCGCCTCATATTTTAAAATGCGTAGCCTTCTCTTTAGCCGCAAAGAACTATATCTTTATGTCTGATAGAATCGGTTGCTTCACCTTTTTCCATCAGCCCACGTATCTTTTGTCGAAATTCATCTTCCTTTTGTGCATTTTTTTGTCTCAAGCAAACTCGGTTCAAGTTGTAGTTGAGTCAATCATACATTCCAGCCACGAATACAGAACTCGATGTCCATGCTTTCTAAGTCTTCCAATATCTTGCTTGATATTAAAAGTGCTCCCACAAATTTTTGACTCAACGCATTCACCCCACATTAGCTTTCTCTGGTGTGTAGGTGATTGTCAAATTGTAATCCTTGATAAGTTCCAACCAACAACGTTGCCGCAAATTTATATCTTTGTGAGTTAATGTGTACTTGAGGCTCGTTTGGTCGGTAAAAATCTCGCAACTCACTCCATACAAATATTGTCGCCATAACTTCAGAGCAAAACAATTACTGCAAGTTCTAGGTCATGAGTAGGATAATTTTTCTCGTACGGCTTTAAATGTCTCGAGGTATACGATATCACCTTTCCATTTTGCATAAGCATATATTCCAAGCTTAGCACTGATGCATCACTATATATGTGGCATTTCTAAGTTCCATTAGGAATTGCAAGAATTGGAACTGAAATGAGCCGCTACTTTAGCTTTTGGAAGCTAGTTTTGCAGTCGTTAGTCCATTTGAATACTACCTTCTAGGTGAGGCGAGCCAGAGGCGATGCCAATTTTAAAAAATCCTTTATACATCTTCGGTTGTAGCCCGCCAAGCCAAGAAAACTACGAATCTCGCTAGCCGATATGGGTTGCTTCCGATCCACTACCGCTTCAATTTTCTTTAGGTCCACGTCAACGTCTTTTGCCGAGATAACGTGTACAAGTAATGACACACTACTCATCCAAAATTCACACTTGCTTAATTTAGCATAAGTTGATTTTTTACGCAGAGTCTGCAACACAATTCGCAAGTGTTCCATATGGTCTTCTTGTTCCTTGAGTAAATTGAAATATGGTTGTAAACATGACTACAAACTTGTTCACAAACTGTCTGAAAACTCTTCTCATCATATTTGTATAAGCTGCTAGGGCATTGGTCACACCAAATGACATGACCATGAACTTGTAGTGTCCATGTCTTGTACGTAATGCCGACTTTGACGCATTTTTTCGGCATGCTCTTCAGCTAATGACCTCGTAGTGTCCTTATCTTGTACGGAATGCCGACTTTGACACGTTTTCTGGTATGATCTTCATCTGATGATAGTCTGAACGGAGATTTATTTTTGAAAAAACAGTTGCACTTTGTAGTTGATTGAAGAGATCGTTTATTCTCGACAATGGGTATTTATTTTCAAATTGTTATTTTATTCAGCTCTTAATAGTCGATGCACAGCCACATTGATACATCTTTCTTCTTCACAAACATTACTGGAGCTCCCCATGGAGAAATACTGGAGTGTATGTATCCTCGGTGTAGTAACTCTTGTAACTACACCTTGAGATATTTTAGTTCTACGAGTTCCATTCTATATGGGGCTCTGAAAATCGGGCGAGTATCTGGAAACATATTATTGGTGAATTCTACTTCTAGAACCGGTGGCATTCCATATATCTTGTCTGGAAACACATTAGAAAATTTTGTCATGACTTCAATCTGAATTGTGTCTGCATTATCCTTTCGTGTGTAACAGAAGCTAAGTACCCTTCACAGCTAGAATGTAACATCTGTCAAGCCGTTGCTGAAATCATTATTGATATATTTAATGTCGAACAACACGAGTAGGAGAATTCTATTTCTTTGGGTAGGCGAAACACAACTCTCTTCCCCGCGCAATTGATTGTCGTGAAGCAAGCACACACCGAGCAATTCATTCCAAGTATAATATCATACTCGTTATCAAGGACTATTATATCCAATGACAAATTCCTACGTCCAATACAAATTTACCCATCCCTACATATCAAGTTAGCATGCATCTCCACTCCTTATGAAGTGCTAACACTAAAATTTAAATCTAATAATGAAAATTTCAATCTATGTTCTTTGGCAAAACTTGATGATATGATGCTATTGGTTGCACTAGAATCAAATAAATCTCTTGCATGAATGCCATTAAATAACATTATACATGTCACAACTGTCACGTCCCAATTCGACGAATCGTTCGTCCTCGCATCGATTTCTGTCGAATGGATCGTCCTCGCTGGGACGTGATGTCATACAAGTCTAGATTGCACTTATACAAGGCAAGAATGCGCATTTGATAATTCTTTTGAAACATTAAGTTAAAACTTCACAAATTGCAGACAATTGAATATGCAGTATATGAAGAAAATATGCTTTTCATTAATAGCATACAACGAAGTGCAAGCTCGTATTTACATTGGATATGTCGTTGCGACTACATTTGATAACAAAACAATTGAGAAGTTGTCTGAAATAATATTTTTCGTTCCATAATTTTACACCCTTGTATACATTGAAAGCCTTCGAGATGAATCGGTTTCAAAATACTTCAAAATATGAAGAGCTTTAAAACGCCTCTCCAAACTTCAGCTTGGGTCTAGTATCGTGCACCCTCAACAATCTCGCCACCTGTGAAGTTGGGGATTAGTACAGTTGGGAATGCACTAGTGAGCAGGACGAACCCACTTGTTTAAACCGATACTTCTTATTAAGGGAAGCATGCATTCAAAGTTGTCTTTCTATTTAGAACTAGATGAATTTCAGTTCATATCGATAGCATTCTCGAAAGTTTCGCAAAAAAAAATTCGAGTCGAAATAGTAAAGCATAACATTTATAATCATTTCTTACTACGGTCGTGCTCGTCCCTACAAAAAAAAAAACAGAAATAATACTTACCACTTGCATAAGACAATAGGTGAGCATGCTATCTATCTTATATGTGGTCATTGATGTTACGACACCACGAAGGACGATTTTCAATGTCATTGCGATGCGTCCTATCAGTCCAGGTTGCAAGCCTAACTAAAGGTCTCGCAATGTCTCGTGCCGAAGCACGACTCATATTTTTTCCTAGGCCGATTCGGTTCCGGTGCCCCAGATACGTTCGAGGAAAGTCAAACTTGTACACAAGTTGTTCATGATCATGCAAGTGTATGAACAGTTTAATATAAGAAATAGATTCATGGTACGAAACAGAATTAATCAGTATTATCATTTTACTCATACAACAATTTATTTTTTCAAAGCCGTACGTTCTGATTTGGCATCTCATAGGCACCAAATACCAGGAGGCACCATGCCACAACCGACATTTCATTATTTCTTTTCCATGAAACAATTTCTCTTTTATTGAACCTTAACTTCTCACTTTGGAGTGTAAAGCTTAAAACTTAAAACTTTAGGGTTTTAAGCAGTTTCGTGGTATTTGAACTTTAACTAACTTTAACTGCTTGCTTCGAATGCAAAGCTTATCATTTTGAATTTGGAGCAAAACTACTCTAAATTGTTGCAGTTATCCCAAGTTCTTTATCTTAGTGGTACAACATGCATTTAACTTGGCATTGTCGATTTGAACATTTTCGAGGCAACAAAATTTTTATTTGCGGGAACGAGTAGAAAAGAAGGGCCGAACTACCCACCAAGTATCGAATGTGTCGAGAGTAGGAGCACTTCGCAGCGATCAAGCTTCAGTTACGCGAGCTCCTGCAATAGCACCAACATCGTGTTAAATCCTTCTTCAATCCTTCGTTTCGATATTCTTGGCATGAATGCAGAAATCAACGCGAAAACACATTCAACAAAACCAAGCAGCGAAAACTTCAAGAAAATCATACAACGGTCCGGTCCCGTCGAAGGGACTCTTATATAGAGCTCACTTGCCGAGAAGCAGTCTGCTGCATCTAGGACGTATTCCAACAGAAGTCGATTCATTAGTTGGAAATGTTCTCATAAAATTCGTCCAAATCGATGTATTTGATGCTACAAAGGGTTTTCGTATCCAAGCTCCCGACTGAGTCAGACTAGCCATCTAAGTTTCCGACTGAGTCTGACTTGCCACGAGCTCATTACATAGTGCGCCACCCAAAGGGAACGGGGCACTACAACAACAGTATCTAAGGCAAAAGCCTCCTTGAGTCAAAGCAAAAACTCAATCATGTGCACCGGGTCTTTGATTTGGAAAGTTCATCGATGCGGTCTGTAGAGCCCAAGGCGCCTGCCTACAATTTTGTCGTTGTCGTAGAGAATTCTGATTTGCTCTTCCTCCTTGACATTATCGAGCTATGTGGCCGAAGCGACCACACTGGCAATCATTAGCTACATGTCCTTTGTTGTTGCATTTGGCACAATTTGGTCCCTGATTGCATCCCTGGTAGCCACTATTGTTTGGGCACTTCTGTGCATTGTACCCTCCTCTATTATTTGGTCGTTTATTATTGAGATTCTGCGTCGGTTTTAAAGCAGTTGGAGGGCCCACACTACCTGTGTGGTAGTCGTAAGATTGCTTAAATGTTCTGTACTGATGGACCATAACATGTGATCGCAAAGCAGGCCCAAGATCCTCCTCAAATTGACGAGTCTTAGACAATTCATTCAGTATTTTTGAGCTTGCATATTGTGTCAATCTCGAGAACTTTGCTTCATACTGAGTAATTTTTTTTTTCTTTTTTCTATTGTTCAATTGGTGAAAATATTGTGCCAGAAAGACTTATCTGAATATGTCCCAAGTGATTTTCATGTTGTTATTGACTCTAGCAAGAATTATTTTTGCCCCTGCCATTAGTAGTGTGCATTTGTACGCGATAGCAGTTGCGCACATGCCACCCTCTTCATCCCTTGAATGCCCTGAAGTTCAAGGCGGTCTTCGACCTCTACCAACCAATCCACAGCTAAAGTGGATTCGTCTGCCCCTTTGTGTTGTATATCTTTCTTGAATTTCGCAATATCAAGTGCAGAACTCTTCTTCCTCGCAGGTTGAGGCTCATCAGCTTCTATTATTTGTCTCTGTTGGGGCAGCCGTTGTCGTAGCATTGGTGACGACTATCATCTAGACCATTTGCTGCAGGGAAATCTATCTGTACTGTTGCGCTTCAAACTTCATTGCAAATTGCCACAATTGCTTTTCATAATACGCATTACTCTCTCCGTTGGGTCGGTTGAGGCTATCGTCCTTGAGCTATTTGCTTTGTTCGCTTTTGTCATTTCTACACAAAAAGAAAATCTTGTTAGTCCCATAAAATATTGTGGACTTACTGTATGAAATATCTCATTTCGCAAACTCAAAAATCAAGGTTTCAAATAAAAAAATTGGTGTCTTTTCAAAAATTTTAAAAACAAAAAATTTCAACGATGTAAAGTCGTGCTGTAATACCATTATGTCACGTTCCGATTCCGTCGAATCGATAAGTTGCCACTGGGCGTGATGTCGTACAAGTATAAATTATGCTTGTACAAAACGTGTGTGCGCTCATTTTGTAAAATCTCTTTTTATAGAATTTGCAGCAAATAATAGAAAAATTGAATAACACTATAAAATTGAAATATATCTTTATTGATAACTTTTACAGCGAAAAACATCATGGCTCTCAAATAGCCGAGTAAAAATGCCAAACTTGACTTACACAACTTTTCTTAATAGCAGAATGAGATGCAACTTGTTTCATACATCATATCCCTTATTAACAAAAGGTAAAATACATTCAGCGAAAGTCTTCTTGAAAACCAAGCTTCAAAATGAGTGCAAAACTTCTAGAGAGTCATACTAGCTGTCAGGGTCTCCGATCGTCCACTAGGTTTCCGACACCTGTAGTGACGTAGATCAGCACATTGAAAAATACACCGATAAGTGAGCGTAACCCGACTCATCTAAAATCAACAATATAATCATGTGGCAGCAAACATTATTAATAGTGATTTTTCTATTCTTGTCTTAAGGTCATTTAACAATTCATATATGATAGGAATGTAAAATATAATAACTTTCACCATAAGGTGATTCTTACCCGCGATCAATTATCCTTCCCTGTAAGTAAGGATTAACTTACTTTTCCCTGCATAAGACATCATTAGCGGTGTAGTCTGTCTATATAAAGTTCACTAGTGACACATCATCTTGAACTATATATGGAATTACGACGTCCCTTTCAGCATAGGTAAGCTAGTCCCACTGAACGTCCCGCAATTCATGTGCTATTACTTCAACACTAGTTATTCATGTTACTCCTAGGCCGAATCAGTTTTATAGCCACATATACCATTCGAGAAGACCAAACTTTGTGTACAAGTTGTCCATGACCATGCATACATATGCGACTTAGTTACAAAATATAACATATCATGCATGATAAAACTTGAATAAACATAGCTAGATTTTATAATCTGTATTACCACATTTCCTTCGCTTGTAACATTTACCGTCCAATTCAGGGACAACTTTTACCATCCAATCCAAGGATTTATTATAAATGATGACTCAATGGTCCCAAACATTTTTACATAGTTCTATTCTTTTGTTACGACATTATAACATTTCCATCATTCTTTTACAACAGGTTAACAACAATGTGCTTATCTTTTTATCTTTTAAAACTCTTGCTAAGGTATCATTCATCAAGAACACAACACACTAACGAAAGAAGGTTTTTGTTAAGCGTGAAGATTAAGGAGCGAATGATCAACGTCGCTCATTGTTGGAGAATTGCCGAGAGAAAAAGATTTTTCATGCAACTGTCAAGCTTCACCTACATGTTCACCTGCATTTGCTACAACAACGATTCAATACTCTTTTTCTTTTCTATCAGAATTCGATATGAACGCTAAAATCGATAAAGACAAGCAATGAAAACATGAAAACATTCGCGAAAAAGCATGTAGGAAATCAACAACGAAACCATTCAACGTAAATGAACAGTGAATTGTTATGAGAAATACTTTTATGTAGAGTTCATTTTCCAACACGATTCACTGCATATAGGACACAGTTCCAAAGAAACATTCCATAGAGAGAAAATGGTCTCAATTCACTATAATGATCAATCGATACCGGCAAAATTTCTCCTAATTTGTTTCCAACTTGGTTATTCAAGCCACTAGCCCACACCGTGCTCCCTAACAGGAGCAGGGTACTACAATAATAAGGGGTTGACTAGTAAAAGTTATCTTTTTTTTCCTAAACCTATAATATGAAGATGTGATATAAGAAGCAGAAAGTCATAGTGAAGGGTTTAATCGACTTACGCAAAGTTCCTTTGTCAAAGAACTTCTTACTGCTAGGAAAGATGCTTTGCTCGAAAGATTGTAGTGGCATAGACGAAGGTGCCATCAAGATATGGTCAAGATGCGTCGACCAAGGAGGCTTCATGCATAGGTGAGATGCTTCAGGCGGAAGAGTTCTAGAAATATATGAATTATTATTATTATTATTTTTAAAATTTTCCTTTGGCCTTTTCGAATATGGATGCCTTGACCAAGGAGGCTTCATGACATAGGTGAGATGCTTCAGGCAGAAGAGTTCTATAAATATATGAATTATTATTATTTGTTTTTAAATTTTCCTTTGGCGTTTTTGAATAGGGATGCAGTGTCGGAATCAGCTAGTAATGTTGAATCAGTAGATGTTTCAGTTCATCAATAATATTGGCCAGTGTTCTAAAAATCGGCCTAGGCGCCCGCCCACCGCACCGAAAACCCCCTAGGCGGTGGGCTAGGCGGCTAGGCGGGCCCTAGGCGGGCCTAGGCGCCCCTAGGCGGTGGATTTTTTGATTTTTTTGATTTTTTTTTTTGATTTTGTTTATTCTTAGTTGTATTTTGGATATTTGTTTGGGTTTTAAGATAGTATTTGGATTTTTAGAACATTGAAATTTCAAAATTCAAAATTCAAAACTCAAAATTTCAAAAATTTCAAAAAAAAAAAAAAATTTCTAGGCGGCGCCTAGGCGCCGGCTAGGCGGGCTAGGCGCTAGGCGGACCTCCGCCGCACCGAGTCCGCCTAGCGCTTTTTACAACATTGATATTGGCCCGTCTCATACTGAACTCAGAATGTCTCGAGTTCCTTAAATAATATGATCTGCTTCAACCGGGTTCTAATGTTGGCACATTGGCCGGTGCCAACACACCTAATATATGGAGAGCCTTTTTCTACAACTCGTACCGACATCATGCAGAATGCAAGAGCCAAGCCTTAATGTCATCTTATGTTTATCTGTCTAAATCAAATAACTAATTAGCTACTTCAAATACTCCATCTTTCATCTCATGTATTTTAACTTTTATCTAGGTGAAAGCAGACGAGAATTCTCTGTTGGGACTATGCCTTGAATTCTCTTCCAACGCCAATGATCAAGTAGCCGTACTCCTTGCTGATGGCGTTGTCTCGGAGGACTTGCTATTGAGTAAATATCATAAACTCATACATGAGCCAGTAAAGAAGACTATGGGAGAAGCAGCTGTGGAGGAAAGCTGGGTTCTATATGAAGCCAGTATAGCAATGAGTGGATACACGTTAACTGATGTTAGTATCTTCTGCTGCCAAAGGGAGAATGGAGAGTTTGTTGAGAGCCTCTCTTGCGAAAGGATAAGCCCCATGTATGAAACTACGAAGGGTTGGCTATGGAGATTGCCCTTATTTCTCAAAGAAAATATATTTTGCTGCTTGACTTTGCCTGACAAGGAAGAACCAAAATCAGAAAATAATAGAACAATATCCACTGGAGAATTTCGAGCCTACTGCGCATCACTTGGTCACATTAGGATTCAGAATACTGCACAAAACATAGACTTCCCACCAGCTGATTCATGGGTTCTTGAAGTTCAACATATTTCTTGGGCCTCGAGCTCCAATGGGACTAGAACTGTAAGTCTCAACATCATCTGGAAACATAGGTCGGAGCTCACTGGGTCATTTACCATGTTTAACATCTTTGTTGAGAAACTAGTGGATCGAGCAAATACGGAAGCAAGTGGGTGCCTTGTTGCTCCCAAGCAGTTTCTTGGCAGTGCGAGAGTTCAGGCTTTTTATGTGTCGGATCTTGAAGTCCCTAATGGTGTTGCAAATCTCAAGTTTATTGTGCAAGCCTGTGGGTCTGATGGGGCCTGCCAGGAACTTGACAGGTCGCCCACATTTCATTTGGCTGCTGGGGAAGAATGAACTATGTTGCTCAGTTCTACTATTAACAAATTGGTTGGGTCTGGACCCCTCGTGTAATAAGTAGACAATAAAGATGTATCAGCCTCCATCAATCTCTGGAGTGGTTCTATTCAAGATTAAGCTCTTGAGAGAGGGCATTGTCAAAATTTTCATATTTGAACTGTTGCAAAGCATATGTAAAATGTTGGGTGATTATGTAACCCTACAACAATTCTCTGGAGTGGTTCTATTCAAGATTAAGCAAAATTTTCATAAATAAATTTTCTGTCTAGTCCAGAATCAATTGCTGATATACTTTGTAACCCTACAACACTTCTTTGCTACTTAGGTGATTATGTAAAATGTTGGGTGTTTAAAAGATGTACTCATGTATTTTAGGCCATTTTTGTGCACGGATTGCTTCATAGAAAATAAAAGCAGGAAATTATTTCTAGATAGTCTACCGGTGATAGAAGATCCTGGAGATTCTCATGATGGGGGTAAAATGGTTTTTGATACTCTTGCACCAAAATACATGACAAGATGTCTAGAGTTGGCTCTGATGCCAGGATTACTGAAGCACAATTATTTTTAGATTGAACAGCCTATAATTCAAGTTATAAAGTAACAATAGGACTGCAATCTAGCAGAGCTTTTCATGTTCAATTTTATGGTTGTGATTTATCGAGCTTGAGCTTAGAGAAGTGGCTTCTAGCTTTAGGCTTCCGTGGTAGGATTTATGGACCTTGAGCTTAGAGAATTGTGTTCAAGCTCTAGCTCGAGTAGGCTTTTTGATGCGAGCCGATTTAGGTTCAGATTTTATTTCTATTTTCGCAATTATTTAACTAGTAATTTTTTATTAGATTTGGGTTAGGAAAAGCAAAACCTATTCCTTATATTATTGGACTATTATCTTAATTTAGCATATGAAACTTATAAATAGTCATGTGCATGAACACACTTTTTCATAATAAAAGAGTTTTATTTATTTAATTTTTATGTTTGATTCAATTATTGTATAGATAGAAATATCAAATTCTTTTCAATCTTAATTTCCACTTTATATCACTTCTCCGTCCTCCTCGCCTCATCACCATCGTATGATAACCATGTTCTAATTGTTGTTTTAATTGTGACTTTTTTGTGAGTAACTATAATTATTTGTGATAAATAGGTAATTCTAATTGTTCACAAACAACTTGGAGGTTTAGTCAAATTAGATTTCAGAAACATCGCGATTATGATTTAAGAATTACAATCACAATGATTCATAGACAACACGGTGATTACGAAATATTATGTAACTGTGGTTGTGATTAGGTATTCTAACCACAATGTGTTTCTAAAATCACCATTGAATAGGCATCAACCTTTTATTTTTTTTAATGCCACATTAGTGAAAAAACAATAGAAGCTAGCATAAAATATTAATATAGTTAATCGTCCGGATTATGAGATTAATTTATTTTAAGCATCAAAATTTTAACCATAGACAAAACTTAGATTAGACACTGGAATCAAGATTTCTTTGATAAGTTACATTTCTCAGAGGAGGAAAAAGTAAAACATGATTTGTATCATCCAAAAAAGAAACAAAAAAAGGTTCAAAGTTGTGTGTCAAAAAGAGAGAGTAACAATTGGGAGTTCCTTTAAGTAAAGGTGGGTCATTCTTAGTTTATAAAGGTAGGCACCCCAAAATATGTGAGGTGTGACACGTGTTAGGGAGCCGACAAATTTTGGGATTTTGTTGGAGCAACGCAGAAAAGTGTTAGGGGGCAAACACTATTTTCTTTCTCACTATAGGGAATTCACTTTTTCTTCTAATTTTCTTGTCCTCTCCAAACACCGAAAATGAAAGTGGATGAAAATTGTAAATTTTCAAGGAAATGAAAAGAACAATACTTCCTTTCCTTTCCTTTTTCCTTTCCGCGAAAAGGCCTAAGAAAACAATCACCCTCTATTTCTTCTTCCCTCTACCTCAACCTACTGCAACCGTAAACCCTAAAGTGTTCCCAAAGTAAAACTTCGTTAATTGAAACTGGATATTTTTTGATTCTATGTTTTTCAAATCTAGATTTATATTATTTTTTACATTCTTAGATTTCAAGTCTTGTTAATAGTTGTGTTGTAGATAGTCCAATTCGGGACTATTGTTTAAAATTCGAACTTCATTAATGGAGTTTCGAACCTTCAGAAACAGTACTGACAAAATTTACGCAGTCTTTGTTATACATAGGATTGCAAAAAATTGTATCCATTACTATCAAAATTTTAGCAGTTCTAACAATGTGTAGATATGTCAAAATTTTGACAGTTCTGAAGACAAAGAAGTCAATAATGACAGTTCTAATTTTATGATTGTAAAATTTTTGGCAGTATTGTGCATTGCTAGGAGTGCCAAACATTTTGTAGTCATATATAATGATTTAGGACTGTCAAAATTTTTCTAGCAATACGTTAGAATCTGAATATTTTTTGTGCTCTTTGTTATTACTGGCCAATTTCATTATTGGACTGATATTTTTAAAAATGTTATATATCAAATGGAGGTTGTCAAGTTCACCAAGGCACTTCCTCATTGTTGACGGGGCGTTTGTACCGATCTTCTACGGCAACAAAGAGGTTGTTCACGATCTCAACTAGGTGGCAAGCGAGATCGCCAAGTCCAGAAGGACTTTGGGAATTTTAGTTTTTATGTAATTTCTATGTGTTTTTAAGTATTACTTATTAGATTTTAGGTTAATAATTTTTTAATGGATGTTTTTTCAAAATTTGGAAGTCAAAATTAAGATTTTCAATTTTAAAATTCGACACAGTCTGGTTGGAATCGATGTAGCCGCACTCAGTCTAGTAAATGTTTCTGCCTTTTGCAACATTAATTTTTCGCTACATAAGTGATTGTGATTTGCAAGGTGGTGTCGTACTTGATAATGGTATGAGGCTGTTTACAGTTAAATGATGCTTTTGATGCTCTATGGAACTAATATGTTTTGAATTGTATTCCTTCAGGACAGCTGCAACTATTCTGGCCTTTATTAGAGCATCATTAGTAGTTGGGATTCTCCAATGCAATTTGGAGCCCAAAATTTCAAAAAAAAGGTAAATGTAGAATGGGTTGAGTTTGTATGAGAATAGTAGGAAATGATAAAGTGAGCTCCGGTCCCAAAAATTGGGTGGTCAAAAATTAATGTAGAAAAATAATAATATAAAGTTTAGAATCTAGAAAGTTGGGCTCCAAATTGGAACTTACTATTCTACAAAACGAGTTTCTACAATCTAGAATCTAGAAATTGGGAGGCCCAATCCTTAGCACCCATGGATGGGTTGGGACCGAAATTGTAGAAATTGGGACTAGGGATGAGACTTATTATTCTACAAAATGAGCTCCTACATTCTAAATCTAGAATCTAGAAAATGGGATGGGCCTTACTAATGATGCTCTTAATGGCTTGTACGTAGGGGGGGTGAGCATTATTCGATTTTGAACCGAAAACCGAATCGAACCGAACCGAATAAGAGATTCGGTTCGGTTTTAAAAAAAATCGGTTCGATTTCGGTTTTGAAAATACTAAATTTTCTTATTTGGTTTCGGTTTCGATTTTGGGTTTCGGTTTCGGTCCAAAACCGAAAACCGAATAATTTTTTTTAGTTTATATATATATATATATATATATATATATATATATATATATATATATATATATATATAGAGAGAGAGAGAGAGAGAGAGAGGTATTAATTATAGGTATATACTAAATATATATAGGTATATACTATAGGTATATAATAAATATATCTAGGTATATTTAGTTATTATATATATTAATAAAAAAATACAAATAAACCAAAAAACCGAACAAACCGAAAATCGAACCGATTTAATTCGGTTCGGTTATTGACCAATTCGGTTCGGTTTCGGTTTTGCTTATTCGGTTTCGGTCGAATTCGGTTTTCGATTATTCGGTTGGGTTGGAACCGAATAAACCGAATACTCACCCCTACTTGTACGCCAGTTATAAATGATTATTATGGCTTGTCAACTTGAGAATGTTACGGATGTTGACAAGTAAATGATGCTTACATCTCCTCTACTTTATTTGAACTATCTTGATGGAGTTTAGTTTCATAAACAAATATGGTGTTTGAGTCAAGTCTGAATTTAGTAACAACATATTTATGAAATCGAAATCTAGTTAAATATTTAATTTGATTAGATTTGGATGTTTATAATTGGTGTTGTGCTATTTTAGATATAATAGGATTCCTATTTTAGAAAATTATATTATGGTCTAAAATAGGATGTTGATGGAATACTTTAGGTATAATAGGATTCATATTTTATTCTTATTTAGAAAATCTTATTATGACTAGAATATGATTTTTTTCATCATATATATGAGATAAGGGTGGAGGTACAAAGCACAACACAAAGTGGAGATTCGGGGTGCTCATCCACAAGAAAATATAAGAGAAAGTTCGTACTTTGCTCTTAGGACTTCGCCATCCAAGACAGAAAGAATCGAGAAGTTGTCAACTTCGGTTAGGGAGATTGCTGCGGGTTGATGAGTGATCTCAATTGTAATCTTCTGTTTTTCTTCTTGAGAGTGGTAAGGGGGTTGAACCTATTAGGGCAAAGGGTTCAACGTGAGTTCTGTCAACCCTGTAATTTTATCTGAGTTATTAAATGTTGTGATTTATCCAAGTGACGTACATCACCGTCATATACTTGTCTTCATCTTATGTTTGATGTCCGTTAGACAGAAGTTGGTTTTGATCAGGTGGGTTGGAAAACGCTTTCGCTCACCCAATAATTGGTATCAGAGCTTTGGAGGTTCTGGTAGCCATGTCTACGGAGAAGATGAACACTCGTATGATCACCCTCATAGGGAGAAACTGGGCGATTTGGAAGCCAATGATGGAGGATCTACTCTGGTGCAAGGACTTGCATGGTCCGTTGAAGAGCGATAGCGCAAAGCCAATGGACAAAGCTGCTGAAGACTGGAAACGACTGGATCAGAAGGTCGTTGGATTCATCCGCCAATGGTTGGATGATTCAGTGTTTTACCACGTGTCCATGAAGAGTTCGGCAAAAGCATTATGGGAGTAGCTGCATTCGCTGTATGAAAGGAAGACGACAGGCAACAAGGCTTTTTTTATTTGCCAACTCGTCAACTCGAAGTACATGGAGGGTTCCACAGTGGCACAATATCTGAACGAGGTTCGGGGTATCATCAAACAGCTGTCTGCGATGAAGATGATGATTGATGATGAGCTTTAGGCTCTACTGCTCTTGAATTCTCTGTCGGAAAGCTGGGAGACGTTGGTAGTATCAGTGAGCAACTCCGCGCCTGATGGAGTTGTCACAATAGAGGAGTCAAAAGTAGCTTGTTGAATGGGGAGGTCCGGCGCAAGCAAGTGGAATTGTCGCAGGAGTCCGCTCTGGTGGCTTTCTACGGGAAGGGAAGACCCAAGTTACAGGCGAGGACATGAGAGATTTTTCCAGATCTTGCGATTGTGGACCGCAAGGAGGGCTGCTATCACTATGGCAAAAGGGGTCATATCAAGAGGAACTGCATGAAGGTCATAGTTGAGAAGGCCAAAGGCAATGACGATCATGAGGATCTCACAATGTTTGGAGATATTATCATCATAGCGACCGATATAGAGGAACCTTGTAGCATGTGTCATGATGACGAATGGGTCATGGACATGGGGGCGTCGTATCACACTACCAAAATAAGTCATATTTGCGACGAATTTAGCGACGCTAGTTATATACGTCGACAATTTTTGTGTATTTAGCGACGTTATGTAAAGACGTCGCTGAACATCACTATCGGCGACATTTAGCAACCGTTAGCGACACACATTATGGTTTGGAAAGCTGATGTCGCGGTCTAGTCGCAGAACGTCACTGTTTTGTTTAACTCAGCGATATTTTGTGACTCCATATTAGGTACGTCGCCAGTTTTTTATTGAACAACGACGTTTAGCGACGTCTATTACGGACTTCGCTAAAATATTTCATATAGGGTTCCAGCCGATCGATTTTTTATTTTTTTTTACCCAAAATTTTCAATCTTCCGCTCCCAAAATTTTTCTCCCCTTTCCTTCTCCTCTCCGGTGACCCCCTCCCTCCGGCGACCCCCTCCCTCCGGCTACCCCCTCCCTTCGGCGACCCCCTCCCTTCGGCGACCCCCTCCCTCCGGCTACCCCCTCTCTTCGGCGTCCCCCTCCCTCCGACGACCCCCTCTCCCCGACGGCCCCCTCTTACAGCGGCCCCCTCTTACTCCGTGCGCCGTCGACATCCTCCCCGCCCCCTCTTACCGACAACCCCGACCCGACCAAGGAAGGTATAACCCTAACCCTATCTCCATTTTCTAGACACGACACACACACACACACACACACAGACACGCACGCACGCACGCTGACACGATACACACGTACACACGCTGACACGACACACACGCACATACTGACACGACACACACGCACACACGACACACACACACACTGACACAGACACACTTTGACACACACACGCAGACACACACACACGCTGACACGACACACACACACACACACACACACACACACACACATATATATATATATATATATATATATATATAAGCTACTGTCACATATGAATGAAGGGGGAAAATCAGATAATGGGAAGGGGAAGATGTGGACTGGTATAGGTTGGAGTTGGGGACTATATGTTCATATATATATATATATATATATATATATATATATATATATATATATATATATATATATAGGATGTTAGAGTGTCTTTTTGACTAATTCAGTGAAGGCGGTGATGTGGACTGGTATAGGTTAGAGTTGGAGACTGTATGTCCATATGAGAGTATATATGTCTTAATACTAGTGTATCCCATATATAGTATAGTATTTATATATGTATTGCATAAGTAAGAGTGTTTAGAGTGAGTATACTAGTAGTATATCGTAGTATCCTAGAGTATATAGAGTGAGTATCCTAGAGTGTATAGAGTGAGCCTCCCTACTTCCTTTCTTCTCATTCGGCTCATTCAGCTGACTATTACGCATCATATATATGATATCTACCTCAACCTCAACCTAGCTAGAGAAGTGTAAAAATATTAATATTAACCAAGGTTCACAGTATCGATATCGGTATCGGAATCGGTATCATGGATCTCATGGATAATGTGTATCTATCTTTACAGAATTATTGACAATTAATGGATATGAATTAGTATCTGCGGCATCGTTCGTGGATGTACAATCGTCATCCTGATGACATGTGCAGTGTGCTGGATGAATTTATACAGGGGGTAGAGCAGTTTCTGCAGTTCGCCAAGGCGTTCCCTAAGTACATGGACCATACCAAAATTAAGTGTCCATGTGTGAGATATCACAACATAAAATATTATCCAAAAGTGGACGTGACATATCATTTGTACTCGAGAGGTTTCATGCCGAATTACTATCAGTAGACCTCACACAGAGAACTTGTGCCTTTAGTATCGGAGCTAGAGCCTAATTTGCCGTATATGGATGTCCATGACCACGTTGGTTACGATGAAGGGTGGGTGAACATAGTTTTTGATGCTGCAGGACTTAGTTTCGATCTGAACAATCATGATACGGCTGAGGAGGCATGAATGCCGATGCTGCGAAGTTCATGGAGTTGCTGGAGAATGCAAGGACTCCTTGATATCCTGGTTATGATGATCATTCACCGTTGGAGGTGGTTACAAGACTGCTGAGCATCAAGTCCGATTTTAACATGGCTCAAGAATGCTACAACCAAATTATCGAGTTGATTATAGAGTTATTGTCGGAAGGTGCAAAGTTACCTACAGACTTCTACCGGTCTAAGAGGATGGTGAGATCTTTCTGGATGGGATATGAGAAAATCGATGCATGTTGCAACAGGTGCATGTTGTACTATAAAGACGATAAGGATAAAGACGCGTGCAGATTTTGTGGTGTTGATCGCTACAAGACAACAAGTTCAAGTAGGACTCCCGGTGCAAGGAAGCCTACCGACTCGATGCACTACTTGCCGTTGATGCCGCGGTTGCAGAGGTTGTTTATGGTGAAGGAGACTGCAGAAAACATGAGTTGGCACAGACGGGAACAAATCGAAGGAGTGTTGGATCTCCCATCTGATGGAGAAGCATGGAAGCACTTTGATCGAGAGTATCGAGATTTTGCTTCGGATCTACGTAATGTCAGATTGGGTCTCTCCTCCGACGGTTTTACCCCATTCGGACTTTCGGGGTTCCAGTATTCGTGTTGGCCTGTGATCCTGACTCCGTACAATCTACCTCCTTGGATGTGCATGAAGACTCCGTATATATTTTTCACCGTTATTATCCCGGGTCCGTATAATTCGAAGAGGAACATCGATGTGTATTTACAGCCATTGATAGATGAGTTGAATTAGCTGTGGGAAGTAGGTGCCAATACCTACGATGTTTCTAGAAAGCATAATTTTCAGATGAGGGCCGCACTGATGTGGACCATTAACGACTTTTCGGCCTATGGAATGTTATCTGGATAGAATACTTATGGTCGTCTCTCTTGTCCGTATTGCATGGACCGTACGAAGGCTTTCCGTTTGAAACACGGAGGAAAACCGTGCTTCTTCGATTGTCATCGACAATTCCTGTCGAAAGACCATCCGTTCCGGAGGAACATGAATACTTTTCGTGCCGGTGTTGTGGAGAAGGCCAATCCACCGCCAAGGTGGACCGGAGACACGATATGGAAGGAGGTCAAGGATTTTTCAAGTGCTATCGAAGTGCCTACAAAGGGATACAAGTGATGAATTTGGCCGCACTCATAATTGGACGAAAAGAAGTATATTCTGGGACCTGCCATATTGGAGCACCAATTTGATCAGACATAACCTTGATGTCATGCATATCGAGAAAAATGTGTTTGACAACATAATTAATACTGTGATGGACGTAAAGGAAAAGACTAAAGACAATCCCAAGGCCAGGTTGGACTTTGAAGATATATGCAGACGTCCTGTATTGCATTTGATAAAGGAAGGCAATGAAAAGTATAAGCAGCCTACGACAATTTTCTCACTAAACATGGAGGATAAAGGGAGAATTTGTAGGTGGATTGAGGGCCTAAAATTTTCTGACGGATACGTGTCGAATTTAAGAAGATGCGTCGACCCGAAGGAGAATAAACTGACGGGTATGAAGAGCCACGACTGTCACGTATTTATGGAGAGGTTAATTCCGATTGCATTTCGAAAATTATTACCGTCGGTCGTTTGGGATCCGTTGACAGAGCTGAGCATATTCTTCAGAGATTTTTGTTCTACTAAGTTGCTTGTCGATCGTCTAGAAAAGCAAGAGAAGGATATTGCA